>JAANYP010001141.1:348151-766204 GCA_020465985.1 Centrapalus pauciflorus
TCTATAAATTAACGTAATAATTTAACTTTAGTTATACCACCTCCAATTATAAAATTATTAATTAAAACAACCAAATTATTTTTCATATAGAATATTTAATTCCATCTATTTAGCTCCTATTTCAATTTAAAAGTTCAACCCATATGATAAGTCTTAAGTCCAAACTAATTTATTAAATTAATTAAATGGGTCATCAAATTACAAATTCCTTTCTACCTTATACAAACCCACAATATTCATATAATCAAAATATCAATTCACACCTAAGATGAATTTGTAATGCACTTAAAAAAAATAATACTAACTCAACTCCAATTAAATAAGTTAAATCATTTTAACTATTTAACTCATTGAACCCAAAATGTTTATTAACCTAAATAAGTTATAACAGCCCATTTTGAAACCATGACCTACCTCTATCTCTAATCTATTTATTAGTCCATGATAAATCTGAATTTAAAAAGCCCAACAAAACAAATATTACTAAATCAATTATATTTAGGCTAATTAATTTAGTAGCCTAACTTTTAAACCTAAGCCCACTTTACAAAAACCCAAATTGCAAATTAAACCCAATTGACCCCTTTGCTTCCCTTGCTGAGAAAAGAAAAACGCAGGAAAAAATAATAAAAATAAACAAATCTTAGCCTACCACTATTTGACCCAACCGGGTCAAACCAAACAAAAATCTCAGCTCCACCTTCCAACCAGAAACAGAAAATAAAAGGAGAAGAAAAGAAAAGATGAGGCGCCGACCAGGAAGAAAAACAGACCGGACGTAGCAATCGCCGGCCAGGGGCCATGCCGCCGCCGGTCCTGACTCCGGCCGAAATTCTCTGGCGACTCCAACCATCACATTTCTCTTTGATTTCTAACCCTTTAAACCCTCTATTTCTTTCATTTCAATTTTTTTTTCTTTTCTCTTTTTATATTTACGTGTGTGTGTATATATATCAAGACCTTGAAGAACCTCCATGACCCACCACAAATGCATCAAAATTCCCCCGTAATGCATCATTATTTCCACGTGATGCATCAAAAAATCGCGTGATGCATCGATTTCTACGTGATGCAGTGTGGTTCTTCAAGGTTCTTCGATGCATAATGTTTACCATTGAACCCACCCCTGTATATATATATATATATATATATATATATATATATATATATATATATATATATATATATATATATATATATATATATATATACTACATACAATTATGTATTTATCATTATCTTCTTAAAGCTAAGAAATTCAATATTTAAAAGTCAACAATCAAATTCGATAATTTATATCCTATTTTTTCTCGAATTAAATAATTGATTTACACAAATCAAAGTTAACTAATTACCTCTTAACTTACGGGCGTTACATATTAGCCAGCAGCCTTATTTTTCTGTTTTTTTGTTAGGATTTTAACTACAAATATTAATATTTCCAAGGAAAAAATTGATGCATATCAAGAATTGCTATTATCTGAAGGTTTGTTGATGTAATATCTCAATGTTTATTAGATACATTATAGCAATGTAATTTTTAGATTTTTTTTTTTTTTTTTTTTTTTTTTTTTTTTTTTTTTTTTTTTTTTTTTTTTTTTTTTTTTTTTTTTTTTTTTTTTTTTTTTTGCATTTTTCTTTCTCCTTTTTCTAACTATTTGGATCTCATCCTGATATTTTTGATTGTATACTGTTGCAAATTTTTCTAATTTTGAACGGTTACAAATTCACCACGTAAGTACCGATCAATTTTTTTTATTTTGAATGACTGAGATCAGTTTTTTATTAGATGGTTGAAATAGTGTCACTACAGCATGCTTTCTCTCTGCTCCATCGGCAATAAATATATATAATACTAATAATTTTTATTATCTATTAGCACATGTCAATCTCATTTTTTAATTTGTTACATGTCATTACTAAATCTATTCTAAATTCAAATTTATTCAAATCTAACCTATTGAAATAAACTCAAACTTTTTTAAAATATTTATGTATTATGTATATATATATGTGTGTGTGTGTGTGTTTATGTTTAATAATTTATTAAAACATGGGCATTTAACCTAATTTTATATATAATAAATTAAATACAACATAAATTGTAACGTCTCGTTTTCTGAGTTAATATGTGGATTTATTTGAGTGGATTATTATTTTAATAATATTGGTGTTGGCCCAATTATTTCCCGATTAGTGGATCGATACGTGTCGGGATTACGAATTACGTGTCACCGAGTTGTCATATTAGTGGATTAATTATATTTATGAGTTAGCGGTATTAAATGGGTTGGGTGGATATTAATTGGGAAAATGTGATATCGGGTTCGAGTTAGTGGATCGGCCTAAAATGGAAATATATATATATATAAAGGCTTCCTTTTGAAACCTTTTCCCTTCTTTCCCAAAATAGAAATTGAGAGTATGTGTGGTGTGTGTGTGTGCGCGTGATCAGTCTAGAGTAGTAAGGAGGTTGGCAAAATCAGATTAGTTGCTGAAATTAATCTTCAACTTCATCCCTGTTGTGATCTTGAGGTTTTAAAGGTAAGAATTTCGTGTTTTAGCAACCTAAATTCGAGATATGTATGTTGTGATGATGAGGATTTGGCTTCTGATTGTATGGTCAGTTTTATATGTCCTTTGTGAGTTTCTGGTACTGGAAATCGATTTTGGGGGATGAGTGCGACCCTGGGCAGCCATAGAAGCGAGGGCAGAGCAGGACTCGTCGCACCCGATCGCGATCGCGATATCCCGAGTGCGGCCACGATTCATTTGGGGCGGTGGGGGTGAGCGCGGTCAGCAATAGTGGGCGCGACCAATATCGCGACCGCAACCGCGATAAGGCCGAGCGCAGGCCACGATCAAAGGGGCTCCGGGTCGGGTATGTTTTGGGGTTTTGAGTCAGTTTAGGGTTGTTTCTGGGGTCCGATTCATATGGGTTCGGGTTATGAACTGTTATGTGTAACTGTTGAGATTGGGTGTGTATTGACAGTTTGGGATCCGTGTGTATTACAGGGACGAGTCGACAACAAGTAGGGGTGTGCAAAATAAATGAACCCGAATAACCCACCCGAACCGAACCTTAATTGGGTAAAATGGGTCGGGTTATTCGATTTCTGGTTCCTTATTCGGGTTAAATGGTACCCGAATAAGTAATTCGGTTCGGTTTACGGGTAGGATTCATGCTTATTCGGGTACCCGAATAACCCTTTTAATATATATTTTTCATTTTTTATTTGTTTATAATTATAACTAGTATTGTTTGTATAGAATGTAAATATGTAAATACCCATTTTTGATACTCAAACCATTTAACCCAAATTACCCAACTCATTAAACCCGTTTAAACTACTTTGTTGATGATTTCATTTTTTATACAAAAACTGAATAACCCATTAACCCAAACCGAATAACTCGATACCCATATAACCCGAAACCGATTACACCATTCCCTTACTTGGTTCGGGTTCGGCTAGCTAACCCACACATTCAAACCCGAATAACCTAAACCGAATAACCTGATACCCAATTAACCCGCCCGAATAACACCCCTAACAGCAAGACGAGTTGGATTAGAGATCTTAGAGTTCAAAAATTGAGACGGGTTGTCTGATAGACAGGTGAGTACTCGAACCCTTTTCCAACCGCGGGATCATTTTTATGAGTCTTTATGTGATTGTGATATGTGTATGAGACAGAGATGTGGCGCTCACGTATGATTCTATCTACCTCCTCCTATGTGTTATATGTGTATGAGTTTCCAGGTGCCCGCGATGTGTGATCGCGCAGATTTACTGTCCGTAATCAGTCATGAAGTATGAGACTGTACATATACAACAGTGTTTGTTGCCAGGTCGCTCCTGTGCCTATTGTGTAGCTAACCGCTGCTGTGTGCGACCTGTTAGCTGGGGAACGACGTCCCCTTGAGATTGAGATGTCATGCAATCTACGTACAATGTCATGCAATCTACATAGAATGTCATGTAGAATGTCAAGTATCATATATTCTACGTAGATTACTTGATAAAATATAACGAAAACACATTGAAACAAAAAAAAAGATTTCATTTATACATTTTATCAAACACTTGGTATGTAACTGATATAAAATATACCAAAAAGACATTGAATAATAATGTATAAGAAACATAAAATATATAAAATATATTAGAAACATAACATTCTACATAGATTTTTTGTGATTTTTTACAAGTAATATTGTATTATATTCTATGTAGATTATAATGTAATCTACGTACATTATCATGTAATCAACGTAGATTATCATGTAAAACATCTAATAAAAATTAAATTCATTATAAATCTAACATCTTACGAATAATCTTAATTATAAAACATGGAAAATGAATCTGTCATATTCTATGTAGAGTATCGACGAACATATTCTATGACCAATCTACGTAGAATGACATGCAATATACGTAAAATGTCGCGTAGAATGTCAATTATCATATATTCTACGTAGATTACATGATAAAATATACCAAAAACACATTGAATAGTAATGTTAATCTACATAAAAAGATATAAAAATGTATAAGAAACATAAAAATATATGAAATATATAAGAAACATAACATTCTACATAGATTATGTGTGATTTTTTACAAGTAGTCTTGTATTATATTCTATGTAGATTATCATGTAATCTACGTAGATTATCATGTAAAACATCTAATAATTATTACATTCATTATAAATCCGATATCTTACATAAAATTTTCATTATAAAACATGGAAAATGAATATGTCATATTCTATGTAGAGTATCGACGAACATATTCTATGTACAATCTACGTAGAATGTCATGCAATCTACGTAGAATCGCATGCAATCTACGTAGAATGACATGCAATCTAGGTAGAATGTCATGCAATCTACGTAGAATGTCAAGTATCATTTATTTTACGTAGATTACATGATAAAATATATCAAAAACACATTGAAACAAAAAAAAGAAGAAGATTTCATTTAGACATTTTATCAAACACTTGGAATGTAACTGATATAAAATATACCAAAAAGACATTGAATAGTAATGTTAATCTACATAAAAAGATATAAAAATGTATAAGAAACATAAAAATATATAAGAAAAATAACATTTTGACATAGATTATATGTGATTTTTTTACTAGTAGTCTTGTATTATATTTTATATAGATTATCAAATAATCTACGTAGATTATCATGTAAAATATCTAATAACTATTACATTCATTATAAATCTAATATCATACAAATAATCTTCATTATAAAACATGAAAAATGAATCTGCCATATATCGACGAACATATTCTATGTGCAATTTACGTAGAATGTCATGCAATCTACATAGAATGACATGCAATCTACGTAGAATGTCGTGTAGAATGTCAAGTATCATATTTTCTACGTAGATTACATGATAAAATATATCAAAAACACATTGAAACAAAAAAAGAAAGATTTCATTTAGACATTTTATCAAACATTTGGTATGCAACTGATATAAAATATACAAAAAAACGTATTGAATAGTAATGTTAATAACATAAAAAGATATAGAAATGTATAATAAACATAAAAATATATGAAATATATAAGAAACATAACATTCTACATTGACTATGAATAGTAATGTTATCTACATAAAAAGATATAGAATTATATAACATTATATATAGACACATAATATTTCTATATAGAATACATTAATTTTTTAGCAATTAAATAATTTTCTATATAAAAAAAGAATTTTTTTTATAGAAAAGTTGTTTTTTACTATTAAAATCAAATCCAATAAAAGAAAAAGAAAATGGAAATGAAGAAAACAACAAGAGAGAGAAAGTGAAAAAGAGATGCATACAATATAAAAGGTGGAGAGAGAAAGATAATATATTTTCTTCCAAAAATACCCTTTTGATCCAAGGGTTCTAAAAGGTTCCTAAGTTTTCACCATATTTGAGGTTCTTAAAAGAACCTCTCCCTATATATATATATATATATATATATATATATATATATATATATATATATATATATATATATATATATATATATATATATATATATATATATATATATATATATATATATATATAGATTTAAGATTTATGGAAAACCATATTTGACTGGAGTACTGGAAAACCATGTTAAATGTACATTTGGGAGGGAGCGCCCGAACGTAAAGGCTTGTTGACAGAAGCCTTACTTTCCTCTGGAGCTTGGGTCCAACACGCTTTGCTCAAATGTCCAAGGCGGCCACATTTGAGACAATTTTCATATCTTCGGAGACATTTGGGTCTGGCATGCCCCGTCTCCCCACAGCAATGGCAGACAAGATTGGCCGTATTGCATGGCCCCTGATGGGAACACCTGCAATGATCACATCGTGTCTTCCCTTCAGAGTGGGAAGGTTGATACTGCGACTGGTGTTGAGAGACAGAAGACGCCGGAATCTTAAATTTCAAAGAGGCCTGCGACTGCGGTTCAGAAGCAGTGCCTGTATCAGGCTTCTTCACGTAGAAGGAAGAAGACTGACGGTTGGAAGTATGAAACTTATCATGGTTAAACTTTTTGGGAGGCGACGCTTGAGGTTCAGCCACGAGATACCTCAAATTCACGTGAAAGCGCAAACTCCACTGCTTCATCATAAGTATCAATCCGTCGGTTCTTAACGAACTCCCGGATCTCTTGGCGGAGGCCCTCAACAAAGTACTCAATCTTATGCTTTTCATCAGCAATAAGACTCTGGGCAAACTGAGACTTCGTATTGAATTCTCGAACATAATCGCTGACACTAAGCGACCCTTGCTGGAACTTGACAAATTCCATCCTAAGCTTTTGAAGAGAAACGGTGGGACAAAATCGCCGATTGAAGCGAGTCTTAAACTGCTCCCAGGTCATAGTTTCTACCATATCAGCACCAATGGTAGTGACCACTTCATCCCACCATTGAGTAGCTGCTTCCTTTAGTTTGCTGGAAGCGTATTTAACCTTGTCTTTATCATCAACTTTAGCCACCCAGAATAACCGCTCCATTTCCTTGATCCAATCAGTGGCAGCAGTTGGATCAATTTTTCCAACAAAGGCTGGAGGACCACAGCTGGTGAAGTCTTCATAGCTAAGACTTCGGTCCTTCCTTCGGGATTTGGAGGATTCGGATTTATCCTTCTTCTTCTCGGTCGAAGACTGACTCAAAGCAGTCTGAACAGCCTGAAAGTGATTAGCTAATAGCTCTTCAAAGTGCTTTGACTGGCTTCCTATCAGTTCAGAAACTTTATCAAGAACGCGAAGCTCTCTTTCATTGAACCCCTCACCGGAGGAATGCCCATAATCTTCCTCTTCATGCTCTGGGCTACTCTCCACATTGGGGTTAGGTTCAGTACGATCAGCCATTAAGCTGGATGATATCAATCATAGACATAGGTATTAGTTAAACAATAGCATGCCTATTAACCTAACCCGTACCCGTCCTAGGCCAAATCATAACTTAGTCTATGTTATAATATTGTTGCCTAGGGGGCCAATACAAGCATCTGGAACCGAGCTCATAGTAAAGTATCGTCGACTATACTCATGCAATGAACATCGGCTCTGATACCAAATTGAAACACCCATCTCAACATAATATAATAGTTAATGAGATTTTATATGATTAATGCTAATTAACTAGATTTTTAGGAAAATCGGGCATTACCCGTTCGCACGGAGCCCTTATCCCTGTTTACTTGAAAGCTATAATTTGATACATATATTAAATTTACAGGATACTTCTATATATTCTCCAATCATCATCATCATCCCAAAAGACATTGGGGGTATAAATAATTACATAACTAAAGGTGTTGGTAAACAACTACCCAAAATTCCCAATGTATACACTACTTGCATTACCAAAAGTTAGGATCCAGTAACGGTTTGCTCAAACTCTAGAAATCTCCTTTCCTTTATCAACACTTCCTGTATTACATGAAATGTGAGAGATGTTAGCAAATAAAATTTGCTAAGTGAGTTACTAGATTGATAAGGCGTGCAAGCATACACATGTAATCGTAATGAAAATGATTATAAAATGACAAGTGCAATATCTTTTAATAAAATGGTGTGGGGATGACCCACTAATTTGCATAGGTTGCGGTACGTAACCCGCTAACCCGCCGTTGCCAACAGCTATGGATCAATGTCCAGCTGCGCAACTCCAACAGGCACCCGAAGTCCGGCCACCTACCCACGAGCTCATGTGGTGTAGGAATTTATACGCACAAACACAAAGTAAGGCGCTTGATAATAATAATGATAACCTGGATATCCGGTGAGGCCAATGATAAATGAGCATAGCTCACAAAGGGGTTAATCAAGAGTAATCATATGAATGGAAAAGGAATCAAATCATAATAGGAGGTCAATGTGCATAGTTGGGTATCCGACCATAGGCCATGATCATATGATAACAGTCAATGTAATGCATCGTAGATGCTTAGTAGATATGCACAATGTCACAGTTAAAATGAACATGTAATTATGCATGCAACACATATATCAATACTAGAACTCACTGAAATAGGCTAAATTAGCCTTGGTGTAGAATTATTGCTCAATAGTCTCTTTAACGTCCAAAACCGGTAACCGGCACTCCTTTTTGATCCAAACCTATCAAACAATAATATTTAAAGCATTTATAAGCTTTTTATATCATATCACAACGTTTGGAACTCAATTAAAGTATTTAAGAGTTTTCGGTTTTTAATTCCGAATTCGCCGACACTATTAGGTTCTTTATTGAGTTTTATAGATTTGTGGGCTACATTTGATAATAATTTATATGTTATATAAGTATGGATTGACCCCATGAGGTTATGGTATCATTATAGGGCTTAAAACAAGTGAATTGGGTGAACAGGGGCGCGACTCGACGAGTCAGAAGGGTGACTCATCGAGTCAAAACTCACTGGAATCAAATTTATGCAAAATCTGATATCGACTCTACGAGTCATATGGGTGACTCGGCGAGTCACCTCTGCAACCAGCCAGAAATGACGCCTTTTTTGACGTCCTGCTTGCCATTTCCTCGTCCCAAACTCGTTTCCAACCCACCAAAACACCTCCAAACTTAGTTTTATGATATATATGATGTATATAAACATATGGGATCATTGTGTAACATCTAAACATCATTGAATCATCAAAATCTATACATAAAATTCCTTATATTCGCATAAAAGATTCAATTTGAGTTTTCAAGGTTTCAATCACTTCTTGTACCTATGAATCTCCAGAAACCCTTTTTATTAGTTTATCAATTACAACTAAACTCTAATATAACCATCCGTTTCATTCCTCATCAAATTTAAGGATTATAGGAGATGGAAGAAAAGCTAGAGCATATACAAATGATTGGTCTTAGTCACTTACCTCAAGTTTATTGGTGTCAATTTTGGCAAAGCTTCTTCAATCTCCTTAGCTGATTTGGCCACAAAAATCCAACCCTAAAGAAACTCTATGTGTGTGTGAAATATGCAGAAAAATTGAAAGTGAAGAAGAAAATATAGGGCTGTCGATTGGGGGAGCTTAATAGCTCTCAATTGGTCCACAACTTACATCTAGCACCCCTTACTCTCTCCTTCCTCATTTCCAACATCCACCTCCATAATTTATGTACTTTAAGTCCCTTATATGCATAATCAAATTGTACATACAACTTAGGGACTTGTACCCAATTCTATAAATTGTCAAGTTACAAGGCATCCCAACATATGGTACAATTGAATAAAGCATTGAGCTAAGACTTTGATTCAATCATAATTAAGTAACTAAATAATATTTGTTTAGCACTTTAATTAATTAAAATTAGTACCTTAAACTTGAGGATGTTACAACTCCTCCCCCCTTGAAAAGATTCCGCCCACGGAATCATGTCTGGGCGAATAAGTTGGGGTACTTGGCCATCATCTTAGTCTTGGTCTCCCATGTAAGGTGAGCACGGCGATGATGCTTCCATTTGACCAAGACTAGCTCAATTTATTTATTTCTTAATTTCACGACCTCCGAGTTCACAATGGCTTCAGGCTCTTCAATGTATCTCAGCTTGTCATCAAGCTTAACTTCACTTAGTGGCACAACCGAATCCGGCTCTATGAGACATCGTCTGAGATAGCCCACGTGGAAGACATTATGAATGCCTGATAGATCCTCGGGAAGGTCGAGACGGTAGGCCTGTTCACCGATCTTCTCAATGATCTTGAAAGGTCCAATAAATCGTGGTTTAAGTTTACCACGCTTGCCAAATCGCAATACTCCTTTCCAAGGCGAGACTTTTAACATAACATGATCGCCCACCTTGAAATCAATCGGCCTGTGTTTCTTATCGCCATATTCCTTCTGTCGGTCTTGGGCTGCCTTTAGATAGTCTCGAACCATCTGAATCTTATCATGCGTAGCCTGTAAGATCTCAGGTCCGGTCAAAGGCTTTTCGCCAGCCTCTTGCCAACAGGTAGGAGTTAGACATTTCTGACCATATAACGCTTCGAATGGTGGCATTCCTATAGAGGAATGATAACTATTATTATAAGTAAATTCCACCAACGGCAGATGGGTATCCCAACTGCCACCGAAGTCAATAATGCAGGCTCGAAGAAGATCCTCAAGTGTCTGGATAGTACGCTCACTTTGGCCATCAGTCTGAGGATGATAGGCTGTGCTAAGCTTCACCTTGGTACCCAAGGCATCTTGAAAACTAGCCCAAAAGTGAGAAGTAAATCGAGAATCACGATCAGATATGATGGATTTAGGAACACCATGTAGAGAAACGATCGTGTTAATATAGATCTGGGTCAGTCGCTCCATGGAATAGGTCTCACGAATCGGTATAAAATGAGCTGATTTGGTGAGACGATCAACAACCACCCAGATGCTATCGTGCTGTCGAGAGGTAACCGGTAACTTAGTCACGAAATCCATAGTAATATGATACCACTTCCATTCCGGAATCGGTAGTGGTTGCATACTACCATATGGCTTCTGATGCTCGGCTTTTACCTGTAAACACACCATGCATTTCTCAACATAGGATCCCACACCGCGCATCATCCCAGGCCACCAATACATAGCCTTTAGATCACGATACATCTTAGTACTCCCAGGGTGATAAGAATACTTGGTGTTATGAGCTTCCTTCAGGATTACATCACGGAAGCCACCAAGCTTAGGAACCCATATACGGCCCTTAAATGTCTTCAACCCCTGAGAATTATCCGAAAGCAGATGAACTTGACCAATAAGACGCTCAGATTTGAGGCCAGACTCTCGAAGAATCTTGCGTTGCCACCAACGTATATCTCTGAGAATAGATGGCTGCACCGTAACATAAGCGAGAATGAAGTTCAAGTTCAACTTACGGTCTTGATAGACTTTCCGGCTAAGCGCATCACGCCACGACATTAGCCTTGCCAGGATGATAAACGATCTCACAATCATAATCTTTAACCAGCTCTAGAGCACGTCTCTGTCTCATATTCAGATTTTGCTGATCAAAGATATATTTTAAGCTTTTGTGATCTGTGAACAACTTACATTTGGTGCAATATAAGTAATGCCTCCACAACTTCAATGCAAACACAACGGCTGCCAATTCAAGATCGTGAGCAGGATATTTCTTTTCATAGTCCTTAAGCTTCCGAGAGGCATAAGCGATCACCTTACCCCTTTGCATTAACACAGCCAAGGCCTAAACCCGAAGCATCACTATAGACTATAAAGTCGTTAGTGCCTTCAGGTAAGGCTAACACCAGGGCACTAGTCAATCGGGCTTTCAATTCTTGAAAAACATTCTCCTGTGGCTCTTTACAAGCAAACACCACATTCTTTCGAGTGAGAGAAGTAAGTGGGACTGCGATCTTAGAGAAATCACGAATAAAGCGCCGATAATATCCGGCCAATCCCAGAAAACTCCTTACTTCAACTGCATTAGAAGGTGGTTGCCATGAGCGAACAGCCTCCACTTTAGAAGGATCAACAGATACACCCTCCTCAGAGATCACATGTCCCAAGAATTGAACCTATCAAGATTCATATTCAATACTTAGTATACTCATTATATTAGGATTATTGGATACTTATCATGATTCTTATATACGATTATGTATTGGGACATATATATATACTTAAGGTCGTAGAGTTTAGTTTTAGATTTATACCTTCCGTAGCCAAAACTCGCATTTAGAGAATTTAGCATAAAGCTTCTCATTGCGAAGAATTTCCAGCATCTGGTGGAGGTGTGTAACATGATCGGATTCCATCCTAGAGTACATTAGGATATCATCAATGAATACAATAACCGATTTGTCCAACATAGGTC
This sequence comes from Centrapalus pauciflorus, assembly GCA_020465985.1. Lineage (NCBI taxonomy): Eukaryota > Viridiplantae > Streptophyta > Magnoliopsida > Asterales > Asteraceae > Centrapalus > Centrapalus pauciflorus. Next base: position 360,511 of record JAANYP010001141.1, read on the forward strand.
GGCATACTCGGTTCATAAGATCCATAAAAGCGGCTGGAGAATTCGTGAGTCCAAAAGGCATCACCAAGAACTCATAATGACCGTATCGAGTACGGAATGCAGTCTTGGACACATCCTCCTCACGAACCTTCAGCTGATGATATCCAGATCGTAGATCGATCTTAGAAAAGTACGAGGCGCCTTGTAGCTGATCAAACATATCATCTATGCGGGGCAAGGGATATTTTTTTCGGACCGTTACTTTGTTCAACTCACGATAGTCAATACACATTCGCAATGTCCCGTCCTTTTTCTTAACAAATAAAACCGGAGCACCCCAAGGCGAGGAACTCGGCCTAATAAATCTCTTATCCAACAGTTCTTGTAGATGAGTCATCATCTCTTTCAATTCAGAAGGTGCGAGACGATATGGAGCTCGAGCTACAGGTGCCGCTCCCGGTACCAGATCAATCCCGAATTCAACTTGCCGATCAGGAGGCAATCCCGGCAAGTCATCAGGGAATACATCAGCGTACTCTTGCACTACGGGAACATCAGACACCTTTGGCTTTTCAGTTTGCACGTCAACTACATAGGTTATATAACTCGTGCATCCCTTATTGAGACATTGACGAGCTTTAGCGATTGACATAACTGTCATTTGACCTTTACGCCTCTCGCCATAAATGAACACCCTATTACCGTTCGATGAAGTTAGTTGAACAACTCGTTTATTACATTGGATTACTGCATCATGAGTTGCCAACCAATCCATCCCTACTATGACATCAAATTCTTTCATTTCCATAGGGATCGGATCAATAGAAAAGTCGTGATAATCTAGAGTGAGCTGACAGTCATTATAAACAATTTCCATAGTCATAGACTGACCATCAGCGATCTCCACATCAATAGTAAACGGTAGTAAGGCAGGTATAACAGATAGCTTATGCACAAATGATTTAGAAATAAAAGATAAGCTTGCACCCGAATCAAATAACACTTTAGCAGGCATGGAGTTCAAGAGAAATGTACCCATAACCACATCAGGTGCTTCTCTGGCCTCCTCCGCCGTCATCTGGAAGGCACGACCTTTGGCTCGCGAGGATTCGTCCCTCTTTGATTGGGAGGGAGCACCCGAACGTAAAGGCTTGTTGACAGAAGCCTTACTTTCCTCTGGAGCTTGGGTCCAACACGCTTTGCTCAAATGTCCAAGGCGGCCACATTTGAGACAATTTTCGTATCTTCGGAGACATTTGGGTCTGGCATGCCCCGTCTCCCCACAGCAATGGCAGACAAGATTGGCCGTATTGCATGGCCCCTGATGGGAACACCAGCAATGATCACATCGTTTCTTCCCTTCAGAGTGGGAAGGTTGATACTGCGACTGGGGTTGAGAGACAGAAGACGCCGGAATCTTAAATTTCAAAGAGGCCTGCGACTGCGGTTCAGAAGCAGTACCTGTATCAGGCTTCTTCACGTAGAAGGAAGAAGACTGACGGTTGGAAGTATGAAACTTATCATGGTTAAACTTTTTGGGAGGCGACGCTTGAGGTTCAGCACGAGATACCTTAAATTCACGTGAAAGCGCAAACTCCACTTCTTCATCATAAGTATCAATCCGTCGGTTCTTAACGAACTCCCGGATCTCTTGGCGGAGGCCCTCAACAAAGTACTCAATCTTATGCTTTTCATCAGCAATAAGACTCTGGGCAAACTGAGACTTCGTATTGAATTCTCGAACATAATCGCTGACACTAAGCGACCCTTGCTGGAACTTGACAAATTCCATCCTAAGCTTTTGAAGAGAAACGGTGGGACAAAATCGCCGATTGAAGCGAGTCTTAAACTGCTCCCAGGTCATAGTTTCTACCATATCAGCACCAATGGTAGTGACCACTTCATCCCACCATTGAGTAGCTGCTTCCTTTAGTTTGTTGGAAGCGTATTTAACCTTGTCTTTATCATCAACTTTAGCCACCCAGAATAACCGCTCCATTTCCTTGATCCAATCAGTGGCAGCAGTTGGATCAATTTTTCCCACAAAGGCTGGAGGACCACAACTGGTGAAGTCTTCATAGCTAAGACTTCGGTCCTTCCTTCGGGATTTGGAGGATTCGGATTTATCCTTCTTCTTCTCGGCCGAAGACTGACTCAAAGCAGTCTGAACAGCCTGAAAGTGATTAGCTAATAGCTCTTCAAAGTGCTTTGACTGGCTTCCTATCAGTTCAGAAACTTTATCAAGAACGCGAAGCTCTCGTTCATTGAACCCCTCACCTGAGGAATGCCCATAATCTTCCTCTTCATGCTCTAGGCTACTCTCCATATTGGGGTTAGGTTCAGTACGATCAGCCATTAAGCTGTATGATATCAATCATAGACATAGGTATTAGTTAAACAATAGCATGCCTATTAACCTAACCCGTACCCGTCCAAGGCCAAATCATAACTTAGTCTATGTTATAATATTGTTGCCTAGGCGGCCAATACAAGCATCTGAAACTGAGCTCATAGTAGAGTATCGTCGACTATACTCATGCAATGAGCATCGGCTCTGATACCAAATTGAAACACCCATCTCAACATAATATAATAGTTAATGAGATTTTATATGATTAATGCTAATTAACTAGATTTTTAGGAAAATCGGGCATGACCCGTTCGCACTGAGCCCTTATCCCTGTTTACTTGAAAGCTATAATTTGATACATATATTAAATTTATAGGATACTTCTATATATTCTCCAATCATCATCATCATCCCAAAAGACATTGGGGGTATAAATAATTACATAACTAAAGGTGTTGGTAGACAACTACCCAAAATTCCCAATGTATACACTACTTGCATTACCAAAAGTTAGGATCCAGTAACGGTTTGCTCAAACTCTAGAAACCTCCTTTCCTTTATCAACACTTCCTGTATTACATGAAATGTGAGAGATGTTAGCAAATAAAATTTGCTAAGTGAGTTACTAGATTGATAAGGCGTGCAAGCATACACATGTAATCGTAATGAAAATGATTATAAAATGACAAGTGCAATATCTTTTAATAAAATGGTGTGGGGATGACCCACTAATTTGCATAGGTTGCGGTACGTAACCCGCTAACCCGCCGTTGACAACAACTATGGATCAATGTCCAGCTGCGCAACTCCAACCGGCACCCGAAGTCCGGCCACCTAAACATGAGCTCATGTGGTATAGGAATTTATACGCACAAACACAAAGTAAGGCGCTTGATAATAATAATGATAACTTGGATATCCGGTGAGGCCAATGATAAATGAGCATAGCTCACAAAGGGGTTAATCAAGAGTAATCATATGAATGGAGAAGGAATCAAATCATAATAGGAGGTCAATGTGCATAGTTGGGTATCAAGTAAGGTTTCCGACCATAGGCCATGATCATATGATAACAGTCAATGTAATGCATCGTAGATGCTTAGTAGATATGCACAATGTCACAGTTAAAATGAACATGTAATTATGCATGCAACACATATATCAATACTAGAACTCGCTGAAATAGGCTAAATTAACCTTGGTGTAGAATTATTGCTCAATAGTCTCTTTAACGTCCAAAACCGGTAACCGACACTCCTTTTTGATCCAAACCTATCAAACAACAATATTTAAAGCATTTATAAGCTTTTTATATCATATCACAATGTTTGGAACTCAACTAAAGTATTTAAGAGTTTTCAGTTTTAAATTCCGAATTCGCCGACACTATTAGGTTCTTTATTGAGTTTTATAGATTCGTGGGCTACATTTGATAATAATTTATATGTTATATAAGTATGGAATGACCCCATGAGGTTATGGTATCATTATAGGGCTTAAAACAAGTGAATTGGGTGAACAGGGGCTCGACTCGACGAGTCAGAAGGGTGACTCATCGAGTCAAAACTCACTGGAATCAAATTTATGCAAAATCTGATATCGACTCTACGAGTCATATGGGTGACTCGGCGAGTCACCTCTACAACCAGCCAGAAATGACGCCTTTTTTGACGTCCTGCTTGCCATTTCCTCGTCCCAAACTCGTTTCCAACCCACCAAAACACCTCCAAACTTAGTTTTATGATATATATGATGTATCTAAACATATGGGATCATTGTGTAACATCTAAACATCATTGAATCATCAAAATCTATACATAAAATTCCTTATATTCGCATAAAAGATTCAATTTGAGTTTTCAAGGTTTCAATCACTTCTTGTACCTATGAATCTCCAGAAACCCTTTTTATTAGTTTATCAATTACAACTAAACTCTAATATAACCATCCCTTTCGTTCCTCATCAAATTTAAGGATTATAGGAGATGGAAGAAAAGCTAGAGCATATACAAATGATTGGTCTTAGTCACTTACCTCAAGTTTATTGGTGTCAATTTTGGCAAAGCTTCTTCAATCTCCTTAGCTGATTTGGCCACAAAAATCCAACCCTAAAGAAACTCTATGTGTGTGTGAAATATGCAAAAAAATTGAAAGTGAAGAAGAAAATATAGGGCTGTCGATTGGGGGAGCTTAATAGCTCTCAATTGGTCCACAACTTACATCTAGCACCCGTTACTCTCTCCTTCCTCATTTCCAACATCCACCTCCATAATTTATGTACTTTAAGTCCCTTATATGCATAATCAAATTGTACATACAACTTAGGGACTTGTACCCAATTCTATAAATTGTCAAGTTACAAGGCATCCCAACATATGGTACAATTGAATAAAGCATTGAGCTAAGACTTTGATTCAATCATAATTAAGTAACTAAATAATATTTGTTTAGCACTTTAATTAATTAAAATTACTACCTTAAACTTGAGGATGTTACATGCATGTCCCCGTGAACCACATCCACAACTACCAAAACCCCTCTCACCGCCGTCCGTCGCCTGAAACCCTTGATTCACCAACCTGCCGTCGTGACTCGCAAACCACCAGCCCGCGTGAACCGTAAGCCAGCAATGCTGTCGTGAATCGCCACCCACCAGAGCCTACGTGAACCACGAGTGCCTCCGTGAACCGCAAACCCACCAGCGCCACCGTGAATCGCAAAACCCTATTGCCGCCGTGAATCGCCTCTCAAACCACAAAACCGTGAATATAACTACTTAGCTATTTAATGGGATATATTTGCCTAAATTATAATGGTGCACAAATTACCATATTACCCCTCTACATGTTTTAAAAGGGTTATAAAAGTCTAAATAATTACAAATTTGCCACATTGAATCCTATTGGTTGATTCACAAAATCCAGCGATTTCATTGGTTCTTACTGTCCTCATTTTAAGCACGGTCCTTATTTTATCCTCACCCTATATATATATATATATATATATATATATATATATATATATATATATATATATATATATATATATATATATATATATATATATATATATATATAGAGAGAGAGAGAGAGAGAGAGAGAGATTGAGGTTCAATTGAGAACTTTTATGCATCGAGAACCTCAAAGAACTTTTGTGCATCGGATAATCTATTAAGGGTGCACAAAGGACATTTAGGGAAAACTAAAGATATGATAATTAATTTATTTTTAAAAATCATTAAAAGATAAATAGGAGTTACATTTTGAATTAAATCTCATATTAACTACATTCCTCATTTTCCTCCTCATTTCTCTCTCTCTCTCTCTCTCTCTCTCTCTCTCCCCCTCCCTTTCTCTCTAATCGTGTTCTTCATGATTTTCACAGTGATTATGATTTGAAGACGAAGATTAACGATGAACAAAGATCATGATTAACATGAACAAGAGATGCAACCGATGATGATTATGAAGAACACGATGCATAGATCGACGTTGAACGATGAATAATGATGATGCATAGATGAATGATGAACAATGACGATGCATATGGATGATGAACGATGAACAACGAAAAATGATGATGCATAAATGGATTATGAACAATGACGATGCATAGATGAATGATGAACAAGTTGAACGCGATGCATAGATGAATGAAAAATATGAACGACGAACATGATGCATAGATGAATGATGAACAAGTTGAACACGATGCATAAATGAATTTGTGTATGTTTTTTGTTAAATGTGTCTTTTTTGAACACGATGCATAGATAAACACGATTAACGATGAAATGTATCAATCTCCATCATCTTTTTTGAATTTGTGTAATTTTTGTTAAATTTAGAAATGTATCAATTGAATTTATTTAGCATTTATTATTTGATTATTTGTTGAAATATTAAATTTAATGAGATATGCACATTCCCCATAATGCCCTTCCTTGTTTGATTCTATAATGCACAAGATGCATAAAATAGTCCAACTATTTACCCTTTTGCCATTAATCTAATCCATACAATTTTTTGATCTAATGGATGATATAGGTTTTTTTGTACCTCGATGCATAAAAATTCTCAATTAAACCTCCCTCTATATATATATATATATATATATATATATATATATATATCCAAATGAGTATCACTTACTATGCAGCGCACCAGAATGTACCACTCCTAAAAATGATTTTTTTTCATAGACATGTTTAAATTAACATTATGAAAATGATATATAAATTTCAGCACATCCACATATTTTAAGTGCATGAAATCATGCATCACATAAATGTATGTTCACATAGATGCAAATTTATACATGCATTTGCATCATTTTTAAGGAGTTAGAAGATGTAAATGTATGTGAAACATATAATTTTCATAATGTTAATTAAAACATGTTTATAAAAAATATTTTAAACTGGTGCGCTGCATAATGAGTGATACTTTCTTCAACTATATAGTATATACTATAATATATATATATAATATATATATATATATATAATATATATATATATGTGTGTGGTGTGTGTGTGTGTGTGTGGTGTGTGTGTGTGTGTTATGTATATGGTGTGTGGGGGGGGGGGAAATGAACTATAATTATATATTTTTAAAAATTAAGAAATAAAATAGTAGTTAATTAGGAATTTAAAATCAAACGCATAATCTCTCTCTCATCTCTCTCTCTCTACCTCTCTCTCTCTTCTCTCTCTACTCCTCTCTCTCTCTCTCATCTCTCTCTCCATCTCATCTCTCTCCTTCTCTCCCTCTTCGACTCACGACCACCACGACCCACCGTCCTAAAGTTTGCCACTACCGCTAGACGTCCACCACCTTCGAAAGATGCACAATCTCCATCCCCTCTCATTCCTCCTTCCTCCATCGGCCTCCCCCTCCTTCCACCCCTCTGTCGTCAATCCTACCACCACCCTACCTTTTCATCGCTGCTGTGCATTGTTGTTGCTAGTATGTATCATTGTTGCCCACCACTACAATTACGATTGGAAGGTTTCAAAGAAATGAACACGAAGCTTGTCATAGTGATGAAAACGAAGAATGAATGATGAAGGAATGTTTGAACGATGAACAAAGGTTTGAACAATGATGAACGAGGGTTCGAACGATGAACACGAAGGATGAATGATGAACAAAGGTTTGATGAACGATTAACGTTGAAGAAGATGCATCGGTATTATTATCATCTTTTTTGAATTTGTATAATTTTGTTAACTACGGAATTGTATGAATTAAATTTATTTAGCTTTTATATATAATTATTTGATAAAATATTCTATTAATATAACATTACAATTGATCTTACTAGATATTTTTTTTCCCTAAACTACCCTCTGGCCTACGATACATGTATCTAACATGTTGCATCACAAAATGGACCAGATATGTTGCATTTGATGATGCATCACGAGATGAAATTAATCCACTGACTATCAAATGATTTTTCAATGCATAAAAGTTATTCATTGAACGTAACTATATATATATATATATATATATATATATATATATATATATATATATAAAATAAAACATATTAAATAGATTATTATCATCTATTACTTCATTTAAATATTTAAATTAACAATAATAATAATAAAAGACTACATATTAAAGAATTATTACTTTAGTTATGTAATAATAAGAAAAACAATACACATTAAGTAAATAATAGTAGAATAACAAGTAATTAAAAATAAATAAAAATGTAATGGTTGGGAACCAAAACTGAATTTAAGAAGGTCCAATAGTCACTTTGAACATAATTAGTTAAATAATGTCAACAGACCAAAAGCATAACAAAAGAACAACTATAGATACCGAAATCATAATTTTAACGTTAAAAAGGACGGTAACCATAAATTGTATATAACAGAAGGGACGAAAATGGTAATTTACCCTAAAAACAAATTATAAAGGTTTGACCATTTGATGGACCAAAATTGAAATTCTAAAAAGAGCATAATTTAAAAAGATTAACTTTTAGATGGACAAAATTCGCAAGTAAAAACTAAGAAGTATTTATGGAAAACTAAAAGTTCCGAGACCATGTTCAAATTTTAGGTCATACATCGGCTAGTGATGATAGGTATTATCATGGATACAGTTCAATCTCTCTCTTCTGCATATTAAAATCTTTGTAAGAAGATTTAGATGTCATGCTAGGATTGAATTGTCAATCTAAAGTCTTGATTTCGACCCATTTTTATTTGTCTTTATGTTCATTCATGTATTTGTTGCGCTTTCACTTTATTTCTAGTGATTTTATGTTTTTTATTACTTTTCAAAAATACTGCTAAATTTTTGTATAATTAATATAATCGTTTTTGCAGCTAAGAAAAAAAAATCCTAGCTTTATAGTTTATATCATGATATTGTTTAAAATAAGCACCATATTGATATATATATATATATATATATATATATATATATATATATATATATATATATATATATATATATATATATATATATAAAACTATTACAATTTCTTTAATATCGGTTCTCTTTTGCCAACAATTTCTATTCACACATAATATATTTTAACAAATATAAAAGGATTCATTCAGCAACATCATTACATTTATTTAATTAAAATTAAAGAGAACACTTGATATGCCTTGTTGAACATTCATTACAAGTTATTGTAACATTTAAAGCTTAAGTGAACTCAATCTACTGAAAACACAAACTTCCAATGGACCGTCGATGTGAAGATTAATCGTAGTTTTGTACCTTGGGACTTTGTTTTCATCACTCAACTTGAACACGAAGCAACCTAACAACACAGAAGAGAAGATCTTCATCTGCCTGTATGCAAAATCTCGACCCAAACAAGCTCGTGGTCCGGCCTGTATTTAAACAAGAAATGTCAATTATACGAATTTGCAAGTGCAAAATCTCTATAATGCCCTTTTATTATATTAAAAGATAGTAGCCCGCCTTCTAAGAACCCCACCAACTAATCTTATGAACAATATGGGAGGAGGTACGTGTAACATGATTAACAGATATGTGCATAGTTTGAATCTTGAACTTCAATTATAGATTCCACGTGCATTTCATCATATTAAACTCTAATAAAATTAAGTAACATTGTTTCGTTTCGGATGTGTAAAGGTATTAATTATATATACTAACCTGAAAAGCAGTAAATTTGAAAGGGCTTTCAGAATGGAAGCAACCATTGTTATCAAGCCATCTACTTGGTTTAAACTCATCTACGTCATCACCCCATATGAACTTCATCCTTCCCATCGCATACGGCAAGTAAGCTACCATATCCCCTTTATTCACTTTACAACCATCTGGAAGAACATCATCCGAAAAGCATACCTTTGGGTCCTACATAAATTGTACTCGATCATTAAAATCATCAACATATATGTTGTTTGTGAAATTGTATACACACACGCACAATAAACTTATATGTGATTTTGATATTGAAATCAATGTTATTAAGAAATTATAAGTCTCGCTATATCCGCTGTATGATGGGATCTTCTCCTTTTGGCAAGATTTCAAGATATCAAGTCTTCGGATGCCTTATGAAACAACATCATCGCCTAGTGGCTTTTGCACAAACCAACACCATAGCGTTTAAATTGTATGTGAAGCTCCAGTAGTTTGATTAATGGACGTATTTGTTTTATTGTTAATTCAGGAAAAATATATTTTTTTTTTCACAACTAAACCTATGATGGTGCTAATCAAGATTAATATTTAACGTATTAGTTTGATAAATATAATAGGTTTCAAAACAAGATTGCATACCACTGGTAATGCAGGATAGATTCTGATAGTTTCTGTCAAAGCTGCATGAAGATATTGCATCTTGTCAAGGGCGTCATCGCTCACACGAGCAGCAAAATCCTCAACACTTGTGATCTCTTCTTCTTCTTTGATGTTCGTTGCTTCTTTGATTTCTTTCGCAACCTTATCTTGAATTTCCGGATGTTTGCAAAGCATGTAAATGAACCAAGACATAGAAAGCGCAATAGGATCTTTACCAGCAAGTACGAAGTTTAGTATTACATCCCGAATGTACTTTGGATCTTTATCGTTGATATGCAAAAACCTTGATAGCACATCTTCTTTCTTAACTTGCAAGATCTATAAATCCACGTCGAACGATATAAGTACCAAGCATATACATGGCTTAGAAAATATACATAATACATTTTTTGACTTTAAATTAATTTGGATCAAATTAAACTGGCCTGTTTAATTCTTGATTCAAATTATATAGGCCTCTTATTATTAATTAAAGTACATAAGTTTGCTACCCAATAATTATATTTCTTCAAATTATATTGTACTACCTTTGTTTTTTAGTTTGGGAAGGAAAATATAAGCAGCTTACCGAAGACTCGAACATTGACTTATGCATTTGTTCATTCTTTATCTGGATGACCTTATAAACAAATTCATCAATCACTTCCATATTTTTCTTCAACTCTGCTTCTGATCCAATATTCAAATACTTCTTTATCTTCCATGATATGTCTACGAATCTTTTATATGTCAACGTGTTTGCATCATCGAATGCACGACAGAATCTAACACCATCGTCACCTGAGCCACTCATGTTGTCAAGATCAATTCCAAAAGCAACTTTAAATATCGAATCCATAGTTGTTTTCAAAAACAAATCCTGCAAATACATATTTATGCATATCATGAATGTGAATCAATGGGTTATTGTGGGGAGTAATCATATTTTATTGATAGAAAATAAACGGGAAACTTACATTTATAATGACTGTTTGGTTGTTTTTTGCTGCCTCTAACAATACGTTGCCGAGTTTTATTGTATTTTCTCTGAAGGTTACACTGCTAAAATCTCTTAAAACTTTCGTTGAGAACTCATAACTCGATACCTTCCTTTGTTCTCGCCATTTGTCCCCATCGACGGTGAATATTCCATCACCAAGTAGTTCCTTTGTGATGTCTTTGGTATACTTACCCTATATTTTTTAAGCAAACTTAATCTTTAGGAGAACTTTAATAGCAAGAAAATGGACTATACTATGTATTCTTAAACTGATTATTAGTTTTATATGTTTTGAAAAAACATAAATGTATCAGCACCAATTTTTTATTTGTAAAAATGATTATATGTGATTTATTTATCATTTTCCTCTAAACATAGAAGCAAAACATAATTCCATTTGTCCATTTTGGTGCTTCTTTACATTTAGTCGTACGGAGATGGAAAAACACATGTCTCAAACGCACAAACAGACACCCATTTGATCGTAAACTTGATTGCTCAAGTGATCAAAACCAAGTGTTTCCAAAACTTTCAAAATGATAAAGCACGTAAACAAATAAATTCCTTATAAAGTGTCTTAGCTACCGAAAACTGTTGATCAACTCAACTCTTAGTAATATTCTAAATTCAGTAACTAAAAACAAGAAAATTTTAAGATTCTAAACCATTGTATATTTCTTCATTCTTCTTTTTTTTTTTTTTAAAAAGTAGATGTTTTAAATTTTAATTTCAAAGAAAAAAATGGATAAACCTTAAACATTTGTAAACAAAACACCGTCATATTATCCAACCACATGTATATACCTGCTAACATGCACTACAAATACGTTTCTGGACTTTATCGATTAGTGTATTCACTTTCTCAATATATGATAATTACAATTATATTATAAAAAACAGGTTTTGAAAAAGAAATTAAAGCCTAACAAAACTAGCCTAAAATTTAATTTCTACCTAACATACAAATTTCCACATCAATGACAAGATACAAATTATGGACCCTATTGTCATGTACTCATGTTTCCAGCTGGGAGCCCGCCTTTGTGGTCAAACCCTATCCATTTGATATATATATATATATATATATATATATATATATATATATATATATATATATATATATATATATATATATAGGGGTGGGTTCAATGGAAAACCACTATGCACGTGAAAACCATGGAAACCTACGCAAACCGTCTGATTTGGTGCATTTAATGAAAAACGCGGTGACATGATCGTAAATAAGGTGATGCATCACGCGGGATTTTGATGCATCATGCGGGAAATTTGATGCATCAAGCGGGATTTTGATGCATCACGCGGGGAATTTGATGCATTTGTAGTGGTGCAGTGCGGTTTTCACAAGTTTTCAGGTGCATTGTGGTTTTCCATTGAACCTCCCTCTATATATATATATATAGATTGAGGTTCAATTGAGAACTTTTATGCATCGGGGCACTTTTGTGCATCGGATAATTTAACAAGGGTGCACAAAGGACATTTTGGGAAAATTAAATATATGAAATTAATTAATTTTTAAATATTATTAAAAGATAATTAGGAGTCACATTTTGCATTAAAATCTCATATTAACTACATTCCTCATTTTCCTCCCCATTTCTCTCTCTCTCCTCTCTCTTTCTCTCTCTCTCACCCTTTCTCTCTAATTGTGTTCTTCATAAATTTCATAGTGATGATGATTTGAAGACGATGATTAACGATGATGATGAACAAGAGATGCAACCGATGATAAATATGAAAAACACGATGCATAGATGGATGAAGAACGATGAATAATGATGATGCATAGATGGAAGATGAACAATGACGATGCATAGATGGATGATGAACGATGAACAACAAAAAATGATGATGAATGATGAACAGACGATGCATAGATGAATGATGAACAAGTTGAACACAATGCATAGATAAATGAAGAATATGAACGACAAACACGATGCATAAATGAATTTGTGTATTTTTTTTGTTAAATGCGTCTTTTTTGAACACTATGCATAGATAAACACAATTAACGATAAAATGCATCGATCTCCATCATCTTTTTTGAATTTGTGTAATTTTTGTTGAGTTTGAAAATGTATCAATTGAATTTATTGAACATTTATTATTTGATTAATTGTTGAAATATTAAATTTAATGAGGTATGCACATTCCCCAAAATGCCCTTCCTTGTTTGTTTTCATAATGCACAATATGCATAAAATTGTCCAACTATTTACCCTTTTGCCATTAATCTAATCCATACAATTTTTTGATCTAATGGATGATATAGGTTCTTTTGTACCTCGATGCATAAAAATTCTCTATTGAACCTCCCTCTATATATATATATATATATATATATATATATATATATATATATATATATATATATATATATATATATATATATATATATATATATATATATATATATATATAGGGTATGTTCGGCAAAACTAGCTGTAGCTTTGTGTTTTTAAAAGAGACAGAGCTTTTGATAGTTGAAGCTTTTGAGAGTTGAAGTTTTTTAAAAGAGCTAGAGCTTTTAGTTTTATAAATGTGTTTGGTAAAAGTAGCTGTAGTTGTAGCTTTTAGTAATAAATTACGTAAAAGGATATTAATATAAACTAAAAGTGGTATTTTATGATTAATAGGAGCGTAAAAAAGTAAATATGTTTATGTACTTCTACTATCATTTTATAAAAGAGCTTATTTTTGAGAAAATGAAAGTTCTATGTTTCCTTCCAAACAAAGCTTTTATTTTTTAGTAGAGCTTATTAAAAACAAAAGCTTCTAAAAGCTCTTCACCAAACATAGCAATAGGCTAAGAATTCATTGAACATCATTTATAATAAGCACCAGTGAGCACCATTCAAAATAAAGCTTTATACATAAATTTTTTTATATATACAAGCTTTGAACAAATACAAATAAAGTTGGGTTCATTGCATTCATAGGCTTCAATATACACAAGATTCAATAGATTCATTATATATTCATTTATATATATATATATATATATATATAGATTGAGGTTCAATTGAGAACTTTTATGCATCGGGGCACCTCGAGGCACTTTTGTGCATCGGATAATCCACCAAGGGTGCACAAAGGGCATTTAGGGAAAACTAAAGACATGATAATTAATTTATTTCTAAAAATCATTAAATGATAATTTGGAGTTACATTTTGAATTAAAGTCTCATATTAACTACATTCCTCATTTTCCTCCTCATTTCTCTCTCTCTCTCTCTCTCTCTCTCTCTCTCTCTCTCTAATCGTGTTCTTCATGATTTTTCTTAGATGATGATGATTTGAAGATGAAGATTAACGATGAACAACGATGATGATTAACATGAACAAGAGAGGTAACCGATGATAATTATGAAGAACATGATGCATAGATGGATGATGAACGATAAATAATGATAATGCATAGATGGATGATGAACAATGACAAGGCATAGATGGATGATGAACGATGAACAACGGAAAATGATGATGCATAAATGGATGATGAACAATGACGATGCATAGATGAATGATGAACAAGTTGAACATGATGCATAGCTGAATGAAGAATATGAACGACAAACACGATGCATAAACGAATGATGAACAAGTTGAACACGATGCATAAATGAATTTTGTGTTTTTTTTGTTAAATGCGTTTTTTTAACACAATGCATAGATAAACACGATTAACGATGAAATGCATCGATCTCCATCATCTTTTTTCAATTTGTGTAATTTTTTTAAATTTGGAAATGTATCAATTGAATTTATTTAGCATTTATTATTTGATTATTTGTTGAAATATTAAATTTAATGAGGTATGCACATTCCCCAAAATGCCCTTCTTTCATTGTTTCTATAATGTACAAGATGTATAAATTGTCCAACTATTTACCCTTTTGCCATTAATCTAATCCATACAATTTTTTGATCTAATGGATGATATGGGTACTTTTGTACCTCGATGCATAAAAGTGCTCAATTGAACCTCACTATATATATATATATATATATATATAAGCTTTGTTATGCTCATTGCATTCATAAGCATTAATATACATAAGATTCATAAATTGACCACATTCAAACTATGTAAATAAGTTATCTATAACATATAAAGGTTTTAATTGATGCTCATTTTTAAAAATTTTTTGGTGCTCACGATATTTATTATTAAATGGTGCTTAAATGATTACACACACACACACACACACACCTTTAAAAAATTAATTTTATTCATAAATATGTTTTAATTAACAGTATAAAGATGTAAATTTCACAAACATTCACATCTCCTAACTCCTTAAAAATGATGTGAACATACACTTAAATATTCAACATGAAATATTAGTTTTACAGTTCTGCACCAAATATTGATAGGAAAATTTAAAAAAAAATATTGAATCATAGAACATATATATACCTTAAAGTATTTTGGTCATTTTGAAGCATTTAGTCTGTGATTTAATACTTATTGTTAAATTATAAATAACGTACAATAGATAACTTGATGATTTAACATATATGTTTTTTCGTTAATACTATTCACAAACTTAACACACACACACACAGATATAGATACATATATATATATATATATATATATATATATATATATATATATATATATATATATATATATATATATATAGGGGTGAGTTCAATGGAAAACCACTATGACCACTGGAACCTGCATACCGTCGATTGATGCAATGGAAAAACACGGTGGCATACCGTCGTAAATTAAAGTGTTCATCCGCGGATTTTGCATGCATTAGCGCGAAATGATACATCACGCGGATTTTTGATGCATCTCAAGCGGGAAATTTGATGCATTTGTGGTGGTGCAGTGCGGTTTTCACAAGTTTTCAGGTGCATTATGCAGAAAGACGGTGTATCACGCGGGAATTCGATGCATCACGCGTGAATTGTGATGCATTTGTGTGGTGCATGAAGGTTTTCCAGTTTCGATGCCTTTATTTATATATTAAAGCCTATATATATATATATATTATATATATATGATTATTATATATATGTATATATATATATATATATAGTATATATGTATATATATATATATATATATATATATATATATATATATATATATATATATATATATATATATATATATATATATATATATATATGTGTGTGTGTGTGTGTGTGTGTGTGTGTGCGCGTGTGTGTATGTATATGTATATGTATATATACACACATTCATAATTAAACATGATTCCATAGTTTTCTTATAATCAAAAAATCATAACCATGCCATATATATACGTATGTATGTATATGTGTGTGTGTAGACACACATTTATAAACATGATTCCATAGATTACTTATAATCAAAAAAGCATAACCGAACCAACTTTATTATACACGATACCTGTATATCGAAGGATAGTGTAGGTGTGATCAGGGATCTAGAAAATTAAAACCGGTAGGAATTAATTTAATTTTGGATTCATGAATTGTCTTGATACGAACGTAGTACTCAATCAACACTCGATCAATCAATTGCTTAAAAGGCATGTTATTTTATGTGGTTGTGGTTACATGTTTCATTGTGACGATCGAGTAGAAGCAAATTGAGTACCACACAAGCGCTCACATAAATAACCAGTATTCAGATAGAGCGCGCTTTGAATGCATGTCAATGTAAAAGATCGATTAGGTTTTTGTTATTTAATGACCTAGAATTTGAGCTCTATTAGAAGCTCATTAAAGTTAGACTAGTAAGTTTAGCATATATATGGACAAACTCGAAATACATTAGATGAATGAAACGATTAAAATACCCGAAAATGTTGAAATAATATATTGAGATGAAATTGCACAAATCTGAAGTTAGAATTTCATGTGATCATCTCAGATATGTGTGTGTGTGTATAAAATAATTAAGGACGTGAAGTATATATATATAGCAGGGAAAGCAATCTTAATTAGTTTTAAATACCCAAAAGCAAATAAAAAAACCAAAACAATATAATTAACCAAGATGATGAATTTGTACCAAATTTGAGGTTTAAAAATTCATGTGATCATTCAGGTTGATAAATTAAACATAATTAGTATGTAGCAAACTTAACAAAAGGATTATTAAAAGTACTGAAACGATATACAAAATTAAATCAAGATCGACGCATCATGCATATATATTATCATGCATACGTACCTTGCCAAAGTTTTGGTAATTCGTCTTGAGGATGTACTCCACATTTGCAGGATCAGTTGTGTAAACCTCACCATGGAGAGGGTTTATGAGTCTATAAGTTTTGTATTTTGTGGCAAGATCGCTCATGATATCATGCATTTTATCGAAGTTGATGAGCAAATTAAAGACCGTCCCACCAATCGGATGATACTTGTTTGTCTTATTTGGGTATTTATGTAGTTTTTGATGGTAGATATAGATGAAAAGAAGAAGAAGAAGAAATGGAGTTATGCAGATTGGATTTGAGAGCAAAATCATGAAAGTTGCCATTTTCATTAAATGAGAAGGAACTTCTTTGTAGGGATGATGAACTTGTTATTCACAATGATCACTATTTATATGTAGGGTGGTACACTGGTGCTGTAGTTCAATGAACTTGTTAATTAAATGACATGGAAGGGTTAGTTGTTGACAACAATTTAATGGGAAGTTTGACGGGGATTGCACGGTTTGAATTGAGAAGAAGAGAGACACATCAACAATTAAGTTTATGTATTAAATGAGAGTTAATTATTTATAATATATTTTACATTTTGTTTCTATTCGTTTATTGATACTAGTTTTACGAAAATAATATGTGATTTATTAAAAAAAGATATAACTAGCTAGGGTCGTGTATAATCTCGGATAACACCAAACTCTTTTAAGTCATATCCTAATTCTTCAATAAACTAAACAACCCGGCTTCTTGCTTCCTTGTATTCACATGCCCCAATACAAGTTGCTCCCCTGCTCGATGAATTGAACATCATACATATTACGGAAAAGACATGCTTCCTGACTGTAAGTGTACAAACTAATTGGCTCAGATTAGTACTCTTTCCTGTAAAAGATGTAATATCTAAACCCCTGCCCGTTCTCTAACTCAAAGATCTCTCAACAATGAAGCTCAACATATCCCACAAAACGAAACAGCACACATACTCATCACTCGAAGGTCTCTCTCCCCTAAGCCTGATGCCCTATCGACCCATATCACCTACACGAGGTATAACCAAGTTAACACTACACATCTCATTACGCTACATAACACATTACACTTACACAAGTTATCACAATAGTTAACACCTACTTAATCTACTTTTGAATCGATTCCTAAGATCTTGACAAATTGATTTAAGCTTAAGCATCCACTAATGATACTTAGCCTCTTAAACATATGCTCTGATACCATGATGTAACACCCTTGAAATAACTCCTAATGTTTGTGAATGCCACGTCAGGTAGCATAATAATCTAATATATCACTATTCCAATAACATACATGAAACCCAAGGAAATTCAAACTTTAGTTTATATCGTTTATGTCACAGTAATCCTGTGTTAATCCTCTCACTAGCATAGAAAAGTTCACTTCCAAGTCTATTTTAGAAAGGGACAAGCTTATAGGAGTTAGTTTCCCAGATTGGGAAAAGAACATGAGAATCATTTTTAAGATGAAGAGTATGTCGTATGTTTTGGAAACCCCACAAGGACCAGCTCCATCGGGCACTACAATAGCTGAAGAACAAATTTTCTACAAAAAGTACTCTGAGGATGCGATGGATTTAGCATGTCTGATGTTGGCAACCATGTCTTCAAAGCTCCAAACCAACCTCATGGATGTTAGAGCATATGACAAGTACTAACCTAAGGGACATGTTTCAAGCTCAGACCAAGACTGAGAGGTTTAACATCACACATGCCCTAAACTTATGTAAGATGGCATAGGGTATGCCACTGAGTACCCATGTGTTAAATACGAAGGGGTACCTAGCTAGATCAACTTAGCCTATTGGGATCCTTAGTAAGCCAAGACAAGCTACAGACTTAATTATGAACTCGTTAAGTAACAACTACAAGCAGTTTATAACTAATTAAAACATGCATAACCTCGATGTTAGAGTATGGATCATGGGAGATTGGCCTTCTATAATCACTGAAAGTTGAAGCCCTCAATTGCCTGGACATGCTTCAATATTTGTGCAGAAAGTCTCGAAGATCTGTGTGTGTGTGCAGAGAATAATTCGAGAGACAGAAACAGTGCAGAAACAGAAACAGAATGTTTCTGTATTTGTGTGTGCAGTGTTCGTGAGGGTGCAGAGGAACAGAGGGGAAAAACAGGAATAAACTAACTTCAATATTATTAATCACACACTGAAATTACATAATAAGTTCACCCTTTATATAGATTGTGAACCGGTGCAAATGAACCATTGTAATGGTTCATTTGGTAGTTAATTTTGGAGGGAAAACTAACTACTAATAACTACCTAATATTATCAAATCTTATCCGGTTATATATATATACATGTACCGGAATTTCATTAATTAAATACATATAATTAAGCATAAGTATCTTAAGTTTAATAACACTTATTATGTTTCTAACATTCACCTCCTAAGTGTTATAAACGTAAAGTGAATCTTCAATCCTTTAGCTTCACACAATGACAACAAAGTTATCATCATCTTTGTTGTCTCCATCTTCAATCACTTGACTTGCCATCTTCAAAACCACATTAATGGTATCCTCCTCTTTGCTTGATCCTTCATCCACCATCCTTCTATCTTTTGTGCTTACATCAACATCTTTGCATCCTCGTGCTATACGTCCCTCAAACCTTGCTTCATCTTGGCCAACTACACTCTTAGTTGTGCCCATGTCATTTAAATCTCTTGAATGTTCCCAATGCCTTTTCTCGGCTTCCTTGATGAATTTATAATACTCTTGAGGTTGTACTAGGCATGCAATATAGATCTCCTTCAAGCCACTTTGGAAATCAATTGGAAAGCCTAACCCATTGGCTATTCCACCCCATTTATTCTTTGATGTAACACACTCAAAGCCTCCATTGCTTTCAACTATTTTGTAAAGATCAAACAAACAAACTTTTGCTCCAAACAACTTAAATGGCAAATCTAATTTTGATTTGGTAACATTCTCATGATACCAAGTTAAAGCTCCTTCAAATGCCTTTTTAAACAAATCTTTATGAGCCATGACAAAGTGATTGTTGTTTATCAAATCCAAAAATTTGATAAACTCTTCAATACTTTCAATTTTCAAAGAAACTACTTCCCAATCATCTTCTTGGTTTTCTTGTGTCTTGACAACATCAATGGATTTGTCAAGATCCTCAAAATATTTTTCAAGATATTCATTTTGTCTTTTGAAAACATTTTCATCAACAACACTCTTCATTCTATTTTCAGGATCAAACACATGAGACACCTTACAAGTTAAACCTTCAAAATCAACTTCAAAACCTTGCATGATCAATTGTTTCATGCTAAGCAAGTTGATGTTAATTTCAGGAACATATGCTACATATGGTATTCCATATTCATTGTGAGTTGTTACCAATTTTACAACTCCTATACCATGTGTAAACAATACACTTGATTCGTGTTCCTGAGTATCAACAATAAAACATCCTTTTAACTTGTTAAGCAATTCTTATTTGGTGTCATGTGTTTTGAGATCTTAGTGTTTACATACCAGAAATTGTCCCAACCATTGTTGTCCGATCCTTGTACTAGATATTCACCATCAAAGCATATCCTCTCCTTATATTTTTGGACATATGGTTTCAGAGGTTCTATTTTCTGATTTGGAGATGAGGGAGTGTATTCTTCCTCTTCTGCTTCTGTTTTGGTCACGGACAGTTCAGCACCGGAGGGTTCAAAAGCCTTCTCTTTTCCTTTTGATAATCCAATTTCTGTGCAGTCCCTTGCTGTGCAATCCCATGCAAAATGCCCTCTGGTTCGGCATTTATAACATCGTGAACGTCTCTCTTTTCTGTCCAGATCCTTGATCCTTTGATCTTCTTCCCAGCGCTGTAAACACAATCTTCTTTCCCTCATCCTGCGCAACTTTTCTCTCATCCATGATCCTCTTTCATTGTCTTCATTTAGTCCCAATCGAAGCCTGCTCTGATACCAATTGTTAGAGTATGGATCATGGGAGATTGGCCTTCTATAATCACTGAAAGTTGAAGCCCTCAATTGCCTGGACATGCTTCAATATTTGTGCAGAAAGTCTCGAAGATCTGTGTGTGTGTGCAGAGAATAATTCGAGAGACAGAAACAGTGCGGAAACAGAAACAGAATGTTTCTGTATTTGTGTGTGCAGTGTTCGTGAGGGTGCAGAGGAACAGAGGGGAAAAACAGGAATAAACTAACTTCAATATTATTAATCACACACTGAAATTACATAATAAGTTCACCCTTTACATAGATTGTGAACCGGTGCAAATGAACCATTGTAATGGTTCATTTGGTAGTTAATTTTGGAGGGAAAACTAACTACTAATAACTACCTAATATTATCAAATCTTATCCGGTTATATATATATACATGTACCGGAATTTCATTAATTAAATACATATAATTAAGCATAAGTATCTTAAGTTTAATAACACTTATTATGTTTCTAACACTCGAAAGGACCATTACTGACAGGGTTAGCCCTGAGGGCGCCCAAAATGGACGACCGCCCAGGGACCAAATTTTCATAGGCCCCTAATTTCATAGATTCTCAAAGTAAATAATATATAGTTGATTAGTTTAACTTATGGACAGAAAGAAAACAAAAAAGTATGTTTGTACACACAAATGTGTATGTATATATCTGTGTGTGTGTGTGTGTGTGTTTATGTATGTGTGTATGTGTAGGGCCCTTTTATACGTTTTCGTTCGGGACCCCAAAACTCAATGGCTCGGCCTTGATTACTGAGTTGCATCAGATGCTTTAGCTTGTTGAACAAAGCATGGGTCTATAGCCTGTTGAAATAAGTCCAATGATGTCCCGATGATTAGAGAGGGTATGATTAAAAGGAGGAGAAGGGAAAGGATGGAAAGGAAAGGCAGTTTTCAAATCTGAGGCCAATGTTAAAGCTCGGCCGAAACCTAAGACAAAGGGGGCAAAAGCAAAAGACGATAAATGCTTTGAATGTCAAGAGAATTAGCATTGGAAAAGAAACAACCCAAAGTACTTAGAGAAAGTGCCGGTAAGAATGACACTTATTTGAATTTTTCACTTTTAAGGTTGATTCTTGGATATATGATAACCGAGATACTAATCCTTTTGTGCAAATTGTTTTCAAGAGCGAAGGAGAAGTAGAGATGACAGAACTAGGAGCTTAGTGATCATTCTCATAGCTCGCTATGATACTACGTGACAATTTTTATGTCATCAATTTATTTTTTATATCATGTTTATTAAAACAATTTACTTAATTATGTTTTGATTTTCTGGTTGGATGTTTTGAATTAAAAAAAATTTCGTTGATATTTTATTTGGAATAATATTTATTGATAAAACTATATATGAAAGTATTCTTGCTAATTAAAATTGTTTGAAACTCTATATGGTGATACCATGATAAGTACATAGCCTGTGGAGGATGGATTCAAGTACAACTTGAATAAAGTAACTTGTCAATGGAAATTGATTATTTTAAATAGTCAGATTAAAATTCAGATAAAATGATCGAGTTATTGAATTATATATATATATTTTTTTAATATGTACATATTGAAGGCAGTTAAAGAAATTTTAACAGAGAACAAGGTTATCAATAGTTGATAATAAGTTGAAGTAAAACTAACATGTAATTAGTCAAAGTAATTGCAAGGTGGTTGAATGATTGCATGAGTATTCATTTCAACTAATAATAATATCTTGGATATGAGATATCCATATTATTTAACAAAAAAATTACAATTTTAAAAAACTTTTGACACTTTATTTATAAGAACAAAGGGTTCGTTTTTATAAATAGTTTGAAATTACATGAAATACAACATATACAGCTTTTATGATATTTGTATTGTTGATCAACTATTCAGAAACAATAATTTGAGGGGGCGTTTGGTTCGCAGATTTTTTTATCTGGAATTTGCATTTTGTCCAAGTATTTGCATTATGCAGCATTTGCATTTGTCAGGATTTTGTCAAAGAATCTGCATTATCTTTTAGAAAAAATTTGCTAATCAGAAAATTGCAAAGTAACTGGGATTTAAAATCCTAAGGGGTAGACTGTGTTTTTAAATAACAAGAAAGTGAGAGATTTAAGAAATCCTGGGATTTTAAATCCTTACTGAAATCTGCGAACCAAACACGGGATTTTAAATGCAAATCCCAGTGAATCCCAGGAAATACACGAACCAAACGCCCCCTGATGGAATATAATTAAAAGATATAGATAGCATGTATATCAAATTAATACCGATGTGGTTTAACCCATTTGGTATGAGGGTGACATGTAAATGAGAGGTCACGAGTTTGACTCCCATGGTAGGCAAGTTGAAATTTAGGTGGAGAAAGTAAGTTTCGGAGTCCCCACTTAAGGCAAAGAAATAGTTTAGGAGTAGAATTAGAATAAATTATTCTCAATCAATTGACAACCATCTAAAACGGTTGCTGGTAGCAGTTAATTATAATTTCAAGAAATTCTAAACTTTGATCCATGTATTTTAAAGAGTGTGATACTGGTTACTTTAAAGGTTAATGGATGCAAATTTGAAGGGTTTTTTTTTTCAGATCGAGTCTCTGAAGATATTACAGTAATTTCTAATAAGGAACCAGTGATGTTTCAAAGATAAACGGTAATCAATTAACTACAAACCACTTTCGGAAGAATCTTTTTATAAATACAAATTTCTAAAGATCTAGTTGCCATTATACTCAATAGATGAACACTATCGTTAAATAAAAGAAACCATGTTATAGCTATTGAGATAACAGGAGATAACATGATGTTTTTAATGTTGTTTCATTTGTTCATGTTTTTAGAATTGACTGAATGAATTGGATTTATTAATAGAATTTATCCATAGTCATTTTTTTTTTTTTGAACGGCAAACTATCCTACTCCTACTCCTAAACTACTCCTTTACCTCTAGACTTACTTACTCCACCTAAATTTCAACTTGCCTCCGACGGGGATCGAACCCGTGACCTCTCACTTACAACTCCACCCTCTTACCGCCAGGCCAAAGGCATTTTGGTATCCATAGTCACTTGTTGTCGTGAGAACCACAATAGAACCATAACGCCACTACTAGAAAAACTGAAAAGGGCAACGACTTTTTAGCAACGACGCACGTGTCGTTGCTAATATCTTCAATTAGCAAAGAAATCAGCAACGACATGCAAAAAAGTTATTATAATTTGTTAGCAACGAATTTTCGCGCTACTCTCAGAGTTTGGTTGATATCATAGAGATAAATATAGCAAAAGTTGGACCAAAGTCACAGTATTTGGGAGACCCACTCTTGACGTCACTCCATGTAATCATAGTCATGAGTCATCCCAACTTTATAAAATATTTTTTTTAAAGTTAGAGAAGTAACAGTTAACAATTAATAATATCGATTCATATATTTTTTAATTAATTAATATTTATACGTTTTAATTTTTAATTTATATATACATTTTATGTAAATAATCTTATATAACCAAGGAGAACAATTTTTGCCTCGTGTATCACTTTTGGTGGATCAAAATTTAGTTGTTTATCTAATTAAAATGTATTAATGAGTTTATATATCATATTTTATGTGTTAATACGAATCATATCTGAATCTTGTCATATTTATATTTATTTAAGTATCTACTTAAATACTTATTTTATGTGTTTATAAATTATTAACATGTATTAAAAATAAATACACATTATACAAAAATATTAATATTTATTTTACACAATTTATGTAAATAATTTTTATTAAACATAGCCACATAATTATGTGGCTTAATAAATTAGTTGATTAATAAAATATAAATATCATATTTAATGACATTCTAATATAAATTAGACACAAGAAAAACTATTTTGGTTATGATTCTAGCTTAGAGGGTGTTTGATTTTGTGTTATAAACAAGATTATTAGCTTATTAGGTTACAATAATGCAAATAAATGGTTTAAAGTGTTTGGATTGCATAACTTAATACGTGATTGTTTGCGTTTAGAGTTAATCTTACCCCACTTTTTCATAAGTTAAAAAATTATAGTTTATTTGCTTAATAAGTGATTATTTGATCATTTTACAAGTTATAACGCAAATCCAAACACTTTAGAAACTTATTATTCGATAATTATGATAGCAAACAGCAGAAGCTAAACCAAACACTACATTTTCGGCAACATTTTTTTGTTACAACTATATTATTCAATTATTAGTTTCCAAAGCCCTAAAGCACTTTTTCAAACGCAAATCTAAACACCCTCGTAAAGTTAAATAAATAACTTGAAAACACACGTCCAAACACCTACTTAGTCAAGTTTTATTCGGTATTTACTTGTTAATATATATTTGAAGCTAAAATAATAAAAATCTCAAAGGTAAGAAATAAAAATTGTGATAACAATATGATTTTTGAGTGCCATTTCTGTAATGAATTTGATTTTATAAGTTTCTTAGGCAAAAAAAGAATATTTTGAGTAGCATTGCTTATTTTGTTGCAACAAGATCTACTTTTGTTTTTGTCCCATAATCCAATCCATGATTTTGAACAGTTGATCATACTAGTTGTTAAGATCAATTGAATAGAAAATTCGTCAAACTATTTCGGTTGCTTGTCTAAACCAATGAAAAAGTTGTGGTTGTTGTTGCATGTTGTTATCGTTGTTGCAACAATTGTTGTTATGGTTGTTGCTGCTATTTTTGTTGTTGTTGTTGCTGCTATAGTTGTTAAAACTATTGTTATTTTTGTTACTACTAGTGTAGCAATTATTCTTAAGGGTTTATTATGAAAAAACAACATGTTTTCACGTTTTTTGCGTTTTAGTCTCTCTATGTTATTTTTTCCATAAAAGTCCTAAAGTTAAATTGTTATTTTTTTTGGTTTAGTGAAATTTGGACATTAATTAGAACCATGTTTTAATTTCAGTTTTTAAAAATCCAGTTTACTAATTATAATCGGGTTCGAATGTCCTTTCACAAAACAAAAAAGAAAAAAATTAACTTGAGGACTTTATGAAAAAAAATAACATTGAGGGACAAAACTGGAAAAAACACGAGAACATGTTGATTTTTTTGTCTTCAATAAATGTTTTGTAAATCTACACACATATACAACTGGTATAAATCTTTACATAACATTATTTGATATTGTAAAAATTAGGGTGTACAGGACTTGGGATTGAACCGAAAAATCAACAATAGGAAAACGTACCATCCGGCCTGATTATTGGTTCCTATTTCCTATTTAGAATAATTCATCAGTTTTTTGAAGTAGTCCTGATTT
The DNA here is from genome assembly GCA_020465985.1 of Centrapalus pauciflorus. Lineage (NCBI taxonomy): Eukaryota > Viridiplantae > Streptophyta > Magnoliopsida > Asterales > Asteraceae > Centrapalus > Centrapalus pauciflorus. The sequence goes on from JAANYP010001141.1 coordinate 387,111, forward strand.
CTGCACACCCTTAATTTTTACAATATCGGTATAAGATAGTCGCGTAAATATTTTTGTCAATTGTATATCATTTGTAGTTTAACAAATCATTTATTGGAAACCAAGAAAATATATAGTTACCTAATAAAAAGAAAAATAAAATATTATTATGAAATGAAAACAAAAAAAAAAAAAGAATAATTACCAAACTAGGCACGACAATGGGGCGGGACAGGGATCTCAGTTCTCATCCACATCCACCGCTTATTAATTCTCTCTTCCATTCCTGGCCCCATCCCTGTCGGAGAATGATTTTCTATCACCATCTCCGTCCCAATCAGGAATCCCATCGAGGAATCGAGTTTTTCATGTTCCAAAAAAATTAATAAGTTTAAACTATAAATACTAATTTAATAGAATATATATATATATATATATATATATATATATATATATATATATATATATATATATATATATATATATATATATATATATATATATATATATATATATATATATATATATATATATATATATATAGAGGGTTGGGTTCCGGTAAAAACACTCGTTACTGTGACAACGTGACAACCACTCCAAAATGCACAAATTTGTACATCAAATGCACAAATTTAAAAATTAAGGTGGCGTTTGGTTCGCATAATGTTTATTCCTAGAATGGAATCTGTCAAGGAATGGAATTCTGGAAGGAATGAAATCTGTCGGAATATAAATGGAGACCGGTGAAGATGAAGTCTTGGGTTTGGTTTTAAAACTGTTAAAATCTTTGGAATGGAATTTAAATTCAATGGCACTAACCCAAGGAAAATAGATTCCTTCAAAAGTGGTGTTTTTTCCTAAAAAAAGAATCTTCATTCCATTCCTTTTTACTGCCAAACAGCACATTGGAATGAAATTTTCATTCCAATTCCATCAAATTCCATCAGATTCTGTGAACCAAACTCCCCATAAAAGTTTTACTTACAACCATTATTAGTCTTAAATATTAATAAATATCATAATCTAACACTAAAATTACATTCAAAAATTATATATTCATTAAATTATAAACTAAATGCACAAATTTGAACATCAAATGCACAAATTTTCTTAAATGCACAATTCGTACATAAAATGGATAAATTATAGCATGAGATGCCTAAATTTTTACATGAAATGCATAAATATATCGAAAACATTTAATTTTAGTATCAAATGCACAATTCTATACAGTGGATGCACAAATTTTAAAGTGGTTCTCATGTTCTCACGGTAATGAAGAGTTCTCATGTGAACCCAATCCTCTATATATATATATATATATATATATATATATATATATATATATATATATATATATATATATATAAGAATTATTAAAAAGTAATAAGAATAATGATAATGATAACAACGACAACGACGAGGACAAGAAGAAGGAGAGGAGGGGAGAAGATAAAGATAAAGAAGAAGAAATAATTATAATAAATAATAATAAATCACTATTGATAAAATATGCCTTGACATTTACGATGGATATTTAATTATTGTAACATCAATTTCCTTATTTGTATTGCTTTTGTATATGGGTCCAGTACTCCAGTGGAAAGTGGGAACCATAGGAGGCTTGTAAGTTGTAACCACAAAGTCAACCCTAATTTGTACATGTATAATATATTATTATCTATACTAACAAATAAAAAAATATGACACATATCGATATCTATTTTAATTTATCACATGTCGAAACTTCATTTTGCCATGTCATTTTATTATAATTGTACTTTAAATTTATTTACTATGTATGTGTGTGTATATTCGCAATGTAAAACATAAATTAAATTGCTTATTTTTATTTAAAATTAAACGGAAATTTAAACGATAATCTTAGTTTAATCGGGTAATCGATACAGGTATCATGAGTCCAGAGTCTCATCCCGTCTCTGTCCAACTTAAAAAGTTAAATAAATTTAGTGTAACTTTTAAGATTTATAATCATAGAGTTTATTATGACTTTGAACTTAAAAAGAGTTTATAATAATTTGCTTTTAAGCATATAACGGGTAACCGTGGACCGAACCGCGGGTAACCGGCTTCTAACGGGTAACCGAAGATCGGGTAACCGAAACCGAAAACACGGTTCACATGTTAACCACTAACCGAACTGAACCGAACCGTGCACACCCCTATTAACTAAGTTGAAATATTCAATACATATGATAAGTATTTTGGTGGATAAAGTAAATTCTAAAGTCCCCACTTGGGGCAAAGCCACAAAGGAGTAGTTTAAGAGTAGAAGTATAATGTCAGTTCAGAAAAATATGATAAGTATTTTATATGCATATAGTTCATCGAGTACAAGTATTACAAGTTACTATTCTCACTATAAGTATTATACATTAATCATATTAATGTTCAACGAATGCAATAACTAGAAATGGGTGGGATTTCATGAACGACACGATGAAAGACGAAAAAACATTCATGTTGTTCAACGACTGCTATAAATTAACCATATGGTCGGGTTATATGATCATGATGAATTCAGTGAATCTTCATTAGTGTGGGTTGAACCTTATGAATTCATAGAATTCGATGTTAACAAAAACAAAATTTATAAAGGAATGATATTAATTCGATGCTTATCGTAAACAATTCATTGGATTCAATGTTACCATAAACAAGTTTCATTAATATACTCTGGAAATTCGATATATGCAAGAAACAATTCTTTGGGCTCGATGTTATTGTAAACAAGTTTATTAATGAATAATATGAATTTGATGCATACTGAAAGGAATTCATTGGACTCGATGTTATTAGAAACAATGAATTATATGAATTCGATGCATATCGGAAACAATTCATTAAACTCAATTAAGATTATGTGTTAGTATTTGATATTTGTAAGTTTTATGTCAATTTTTTGTATTGTCAATGTCAATCAAATTCTTTATTTAGTTAAATTTGAATATTTGGTGAATCCATAGTTGGGTTTAAATGATGACAATGTCAAACTAATATTGTAGTCAATGAATGAAATAAATACAATATATATTTACACTTAAATGAGTTTAATGAATGCAAATTAGTTGGATTTGAATATGGAATTAAATGAATTTATGAATGATGATTAAAAACAAATGTATAAAAAAACAAATGTCTGATGATATAAATATAATATTTTTTAAAAAAGTAGAGAATAATTAATCTATCTCCCAACCATCTTCATTTGTTCTCTAATGAAAAAATGAAAGATCTTCTAAAAATATATATTATTTCTTCAAATTATTTTCGTCTTCAACCATATACTTCAAAATGTTTAACTCCGAATTCCTTCTATTTAAATTAAGTTATATTTATCAATAAATATATTAAATTTTATTTATTTATTTATAAGATAAAACAAAAATAAACGAATTAGACCATTTGAATGGATATCTAGTGCAAAGTTCATTTCGTATTTGTGTTTATCAAATATATCCAATATTGAGTGTTATCATTGAACTGTTATAGACTTTAAGTTTGGCTTCTGGAAGCTTTTAGGTTGTTGAAAGCTATCAATTTAGTTGCATCTTTCTTTGTCCTCTTGTTGTGCATCAAAAGCTTTCCTAGTAGATGAAATTACGTTGCAATAACCACTCGTTTCATCGAACGACGTTGTGCAAATTCGTGTTTTGCATGTTGTCGCTCGTGCAAATCCGCATTTTGTTGTTTAAGCTCGTTTATTTCGGTGTTGTTGCTCGTATAATATAATGTGTTGTGTTGTTGCAGGTCTTCGACCATTGTTTTGTTTGATACTTAGGTTGTTGTTATCGTGATTCTTACGGTTTTTGGTTTGTTGTTTGGTTGGTGTATTTTAGTTCAATTTAAGTTTTAACTAATTGTAGCTTTTTAAATCGTTATAATATAAAGAGTTTATTATGAAAAAAACTAACATGTTTTTGTATTTTTTGGTTTTCGTTCCTCCATGTTTTTTTTTTTCATAAAAGTCCTCACATTAATTTTTTCATTTTGGTTTCGTGAAATTTAGACATTGATATCCGGTTATAAATATTAAGCCGGGTTTTTAGAAACTGAAAAACCGGGTTCTAATGTCTAAATTTCACCAAATCAAAAAGAAAAAATTAACTTGAGGTCTTATATTATACAATATATTTATCTTTTATTTTTTTTTTATAAATTATTTATCAAAATAATACATAATTTTATAGCCGTCGCAAAACACCTTTTATTATTACGTTCTTTCAAATAAAAAAGGGCAAATACCCAAAAATAGTAACAAGTTTTGACATTTTTATCATTAATAGTAACAACTTTTTATTTTTCTATCAATGATAGTAATGGGTGACCTGTAAACCTGTTTAGCAGGTCACCAACTTTTCAGTTATCAAAAATAGTAACATCTTTACAGATTTTTATCAATAATAGTAACATATCAAATTAAAAACATATTTTTTGTTTTTTTTATTAAGTTTTCTAATATTTCATAAACACCAAAATAAACCAAATTTTTATTCCGAATATTTACGGATAGATAATATTCAATTATTTACTCACAAGCATATATACTATGAATGAAAAAAAAATACTATGAATCATTTTAATTTTCACTTTTTCTAACAAAAAAACTACGAACCATGATTTTCTTAGTTTTTCCGAATAAAATAATACAAATCGTTCTATTTTTTAGTTTTTTCCAATCTAAATGGGTCATAGTTTTTTTATTTAAAAAACAATAAATCAAAATGAGTCTCAATATTTTCATTCATAAAACTATAAACCACAATGAGTCATGATTTTTCCATTCATTGAAAAATAAAAAATGAATGGATCGAATACTTTTTCATTCGTAGTACTTTTCATTTGGAATAAAAAAATTACAAATTGATCCGCTTTTTAGTAAATTACAAACGAATTTGATTACAAACCATACAACTTTTAGCTTTTCCGAATGAAAAACTACGACTCAATCATGTTTTAGATTTTTTTACAAAAAACTATAAATCATTTTGATTTATCGTACAAAATAATTGCAACTCATTTATTTTTGTGTTTTTAACAACGAAAAAACTATTAATTATTTCACTTTATAGTTTTCTCAAATGAAAAATATTGCAATCCATAAAAACGATACATAACCACTTGTACGAAACTATAAATTGGAATAATTCATTATTTTTTTCGTTGTTAAAAACATAAAAATAAATGAATTGCAATTATTTTGTACAAAAAATCAAAATTATTTATAGTTTTTTGTAAAAAAAATAAAAAAACATGATTAGGTCGTATTTTTCGTTTGGGAAAGCTAAAAGTTGTATGGTTTGTAATCAATTTTGTTTGGAACTTACTAAAAAAGCTGATAAATTTGTAATTTTTTTATTCCAAATGAAAACTACTACGAATGAAAAAGTATTACGACCCATTCATTTTTTAGTTTTTCAATGAATGAAAAAATCATGACTCAATGTGGTTTATAATTTTATGAATGAAAAATATTGAGACTCATTTTGATTTTTTGTTTTTAAATAAAAAACTATGACCCATTTAGATTGGAAAAAACTAAAAAAATGGAACGATTTGTATTATTTTATTCGGAAAAACTAAGAAAATGATGGTTCGTAGTTTTTTGTTGGAAAAAGTGAAAATTGAAATGATTCCCAGTATTTTTTCATTCATATTATATATAATTGTGAATAAATAATCAAATATTATTTATCCATAAATATTCTATATAAAAATTTGATTTATTTTAGTGTTTATCAAAATTTTAAAAAACTTAATAAAATATAAAAATTATGTTTTTAATTTGATATGTTACTATTATTGATAAAAATATGAAAAAATGTTAATATTTTTTATAACTGAAAAGTTGGTGACCTGCTAAACAGGTTTACAAGTCACCCATTACTATTAATGATAAAAAAATAAAAAGTTATAACCATTAATGATAAAAAATAAATAATGTTACTATTAATGATAAAAATGTCAACACTTGTTGCTAGTTTCGGTTATTTGCCCAAATAAAAAAATACATAATTTTGTGGCTGGTCTGTGTGAGTACTGAGTACACCAATTTTGACCATGAAGTCAACTATTGACTTATCGTCTTTAATATTGACATAACGACACAATAGTACCGTACGACATCACTCCTTTTTTAATCTAGAAATAGTGAATTACTACTGATGGATATGGTTGAGTGTTACGTATTTTAATGTACAAGTGGTCAAAAGATTTTATGAAAAAATTAAAAACAAAGTTTAAATATCTCATAAATCAAATATATATATATATATATATATATATATATATATATATATATATATATATATATATATGATTGGATTCACATGAGAACTCCTCATTACCGTGAGAACCACTCTAAAATTTGTGCATCCACTATATCAAATTGTGCATTTGATACTAAGATTAAATGTTCTCGATATATTTATGCATTTCATGTAAAAATTTACGCATCTCATGCTATAATTTATTCATTTTATGTATGAATTGTGCATTTAAGAAAATTTGTGCATTTTATTTTCAAATTTGTGCATTTAGTTAATATAATTTAATGAATGTAAGTTTTGAATGTAATTTTAGTGTTAAATTATGATATTTATTAATATTTAAGACTAATAATGATTTTAATTAAAACTTTTAATTTTTAAATTTGTGCATTTGATGTACAAATTTGTGCATTTTGGTGTGGTTCTCACGTTCTCACGGTAATGAGGGTTCTTACCGGAACCCAACCCTATATATATATATATATATATATATATATATATATATATATATATATATATATATATATATATATATATAGGGAGAGGTTATTTTAAGAACCTCAAAGATGGTGATAACTTAGTAACCTTTTAGAGCTCTTTGGATCAAAATGGTATTTTTGAAAGAAAAAATATTATTTTTCTCTCTCCACATTTTTTTATTGTATGCATCTCTCTCCTTTCATTTTCAATCATCTACGGTTTTATCATCTCTCATTTTCTCTCTAGAATATGATCCGCCACCATTGCCATTGTCGCCGGACTTCCGTCGCTGCCGCCATTGGCGCTACCACAATCACGAAGCCACGATGATCTCTTTCTTCTCATTTATATCTCTCACGATTTTGGAAGCCGGATGATAAAAAAATTGACGATTTGAAAGTCGGATGGTCAAGAAACGAAGATCTAGAAGTCCGAAGGTCAATAAAATGAAGATTATTTGTAAGATATAAATTTATATTGAATGTAATAATTATTAGATGTTTTTTGTTAAAAAAGTTTTTGTTTACGATTCACAAGATCAATGGGTTTTTTTTAATTAAAAATGTGTTTTTGGTATATTTTATATCAGTTGCATACCAAGTGTTTGATAAAATGTCTAAATGAAATCTTATTTTTTTTGTTTCAGTTCGTCTACGACACTCTATGTAGATTATCATGAAATCTGTGTAGATTATCATATAATCTACGTAGAATATATGACACTTGACTATCTACACGACATTCTAATAATCTACGTAAATTACATGATAATCTACATATAATATGCTCGTCGATACCCTACATAGAATATAACAGATTCATTTTCCATGGATTTTGAAGTTTAAAATCATTTTCAAACATGTTTTTTTGTTAAAATAGATTTTTGTACATGATTCACAAGATTTGAATGTTTTTTTCCGTTAAAAAAATGTGTTTTTAGTTTTTTTTTTTTGTTAAAAAATGTGTTTTTGGTATATTTTTTGTTAGAAAATGTTTTTTTTTGTTTCAGTTTGTCTGCGATACTCTACGTATAATATATGATACTTGACATCATAGAATACTTGACATTCTACATAGATTACGTTCATCGATTCGTCGAATGCTCTGATTCCTAATGGTTGTGTCTTTGATGGTTCAACGTCTTTATGTATTATATCCAGATTTGTTTGTATTTTTATAGATATATGATACCTTATATAGAATACATGATATTCTATACATAATTGATTGTAGCTAGTTTTGTATTTATGCATAATTTTGTTATTGTTGTACAAGTAATTTGTTATTATTGTATCTATGTAGAATACCATGTATTCTATACAGAACAGATTGTAGCTATTTTGTATCTATGTAAAATATTGTTATTGTCGAGTAAATTGTTATCGTTGTACCTATATTGAATACATGATATTTTACATGAATCATATGATAATCAACATAGAATATGTTCGTTAGTTAATTTGTTAAAACTGTGTTTTTAATGTATTTTACATAGAATATGTGATACTCTACATAAGTTATAAATAGTAATGTTAATCTACATAGATTATGAATAGTATTTGTTAAAACTGTGTTCTTACATATCATTCTATGTAACATTCTACATAGATTATAAATAATAATGCAAATCTACATAGATTATGAATAGTAATTTGTTAAAATTGTGTTCTTACATATCATTCTTTGTAAAATTCTACACAGATTATGAATACTAATGCTAATCTACATAAATTATGAATAGTAATTTGTTAAAACTGTGTTCTTACATATCATTCTATGTAACATTCTACATAAATTATAAATAAAAATGTTAATCTACATAAAAAGATATACAAATATATAAGAAACATAAAAATATATGAAATATATAAAAAAACATAACATTCTACATAGATTATGAATAGTAATGTTAATATACATAAAAGATATAGAATTATATAACATTCTATATAGACACATGATATTTCTATATAAAATACGTTAATTTTTTAGCAATTAAATAATTTTGTATATAGGAAAAAAAATTTACTATAAAAATCAATTCTCATGAAAGAAAAAAAAAACGAAAATGAAAATGGAAAAAAGTAAGAGAGAGAGAGAAAAAAAATCAGATTTTTTTCCAAAAATACCTTTTGCACACATTTTCAAGATTCCTCATTATCAAAGTTCTAAATAATTACAAAAATGTCATTTGACAATTTGAGTCATAGATCTTCTTGATCTAATGGTTCCAAATGGTTCTTATGTTCTCACAAATATTTAGGTTCCAAATGATTTTCTGTGATTTACTGGGATTTGTTATTTAAAATCTCAACATTCCCCCAATCCCCCTATGATTTTAAATCCCAGTTGCATTGCATTCTTCAGATTAGTAAATATCCTTAATAGATAATGTGATTTCTTTGACAAAATCCTGATAAATGAAAATACTACATAATGCAAATCCTTTACAAAAATGCAATCCCAAGGAAAAAAATCTGCGAACCAAACGCCTCCTTAAATTCACAACTCTCCAATGTCCGAATTTTATTAATTACGAGTCCGTACACAGTAAAGTAAAGCTATATATGTATTCTCACATTTACCGTGTACGATCACCGGCCTTTGCAACGACATGCTCAAGCTAGCTAGTTGGTCAAGAACATACTACTCAGAGTGAACGGAGTGATGAGGCCGGGGGGATTCGGCTTTGACACATTGGATGGAGGCCGGCGGGCACACCACCCCGCCCCCTCGGCCCCGTCTTTAATTACCTTCTATTTTCCTTTTAGTATGGTGTAAATGATACTCGTGTTGGAAATCCTTGTTAAGTATTAAAACCTTATATTAATTATGTTATATATAGGTGTGTATTTATTAGTAAATATCTCGGTTATGTATAAAACCAGATATTAAAAGGTAGTTAATGAATGTCAGTTACGACATTAGACAGAACCGGTGCAACCATTCTGGGATCAGTTATGTTGGTTGAAGGCACCGATTCATTAAGTATAAATAGGATCAATTATGTTGTAATTATTAGTGTGTTGATAATAAAAGTTTGTATTTTCTGTAACTGTTCTTTTCCTTCTGTTTTTGTTCCCATCGACACACTGCTGCAGATCTGTTATTGCAGAAACAATGTCTGCATATTCCAAAATGGTGATTAAGAAACAAAATGTCCATGGCTTCCCCAATAAATGGTATCAGAGCGACAGGGGGATCCTGAAGGCCTGTGAACCAAAGACTCGAAGTTTAAACAGAAAATCATGTGATGATCGTTTTTGGCAACAAAGGAGAAGATATGTGATTCGGAAGTTAGATTTGATGGATCTGAATGAACAGAAGGTAGAATCAAACACTGGTACTATGAACAAAAGGAAAATGAAGCGTTCAAGATGTTTCATTTGTTATAAACGTGGACACACATACTGGAATTGCACAGAAAGAAAAGGAGACTTGAAATTAAGTCAGGGAAGTCTGCGACACAATTGGAAACCGAAGGAAAGAAAGACACAGAAAGGAGCAATGGGCATTTGTTCGATGTAGTAGTACCAGGAGAAACTTGGGAAGTTTTAGGGACTGAAAAAGGGGATTGGAATCATATATGGTACGTTGCAAATGTGTACTCAAGACACATGACACCAAATAAAAATTTGTTCGTTAGATTGAAGGATGTTATGGGTGAACCAAGTGATTTAGGACAGCAAGGTTTGAACATTCAAGGAATAGGAGATGTACATGTTCAGACTCAAACTCAAAGATTGATGATTCCAGGAGTTTATTATGTACCCAACATTGGTTTAAACGTCTTAAGTTTAAATCAATTGTCCCACCAAGGATTTGAAGTGGATTTTCGTTGTACAACATGTGAAGTGAAACCCATGTTTGATGATGACAGCAAGAATGAAAAGTTGGATGCTGTCAAGAAGAATGCAGTAGAAGATGTGATGCATACCGTTCAGGAACACATTGATCATTCACCAAGAGTGCCAACAAGGTATGAATTTGAAAGTTTCATTAACTTTCTAGACATGTTGAATGAACTTGAAATAATTGAGGAGTACAAGGAATTGGTTAAACATCATTTTGAAAAGGTAGTAAAGTGGTTTTACAAAGACTATTTGGAGATTACTGAAAGACCATTTCCTGTGATAATTAACGGAACAATAATTTGCCTATTGGACCTCTATTTGACGGTGAGAGGTTTGAGTGGACATACCCATGTTGTATGCAATAGAAAGTGGAAGTTTGTAGCCCAAGCAATGGGGTTCCCGACTGATTGTGCAGAGTTTTTGGAGGAGTGCTATGCTACGCACTTGAGCCTCGTAGAAGCCTACTACAATGTGGCTAAAGACCATTCCAGGAAGGGTAAAGTACCAGTTGTTGCTGATTGCAAAGGTACTAGTGGAATGTTGGCAAGAGAGTTGCCAAGAGAAGAGGCTAAGCACAATGGAACCAAAGATGGGATACATGAAGATGTTGCAAATGAGAAAGGAATGGGCAAAATTGTATTTGATGATGGAGAAACCTTGTTAGTATGTTTTGAAGATGAAAGTGTGGACTTTAATGAGGAGGAAATGATCAATGGAGAAGCAATGTTTGAAGATGTTTTTGAAGCTGAACAAGAACAACATCACAGCACTGTTAGTAATGATGATTATGTCATCATCGATTAAAATTTGAAGATTGCGAAATTGACGGTTTTATACTTAGGGGGTGAATGTTGGAAATCCTTGTTAAGTATTAAAACCTTATATTAATTATGTTATATATAGGTGTGTATTTATTAGTAAATATCTCGGTTATGTATAAAACCAGATATTAAAAGGTAGTTAATGAATGTCAGTTATGACATTAGACAGAACCGGTGCAACCATTCTGGGATCAGTTATGTTGGTTGAAGGCACCGATTCATTAAGTATAAATAGGATCAATTATGTTGTAATTATTAGTGTGTTGATAATAAAAGTTTGTATTTTCTGTAACTGTTCTTTTCCTTCTGTTTTTGTTCCCATCGACACACTGCTGCAGATCTGTTATTGCAGAAACAATGTCTGCATATTCCAAAATGGTGATTAAGAAACAAAATGTCCATGGCTTCCCCAATAACTCGTATCAGAAATTATACATATAAATATTTTCATGTCTAAAAGAATACTGGAATCAGGAATCGAACAAGATGAATAAGAACATGGTCGTCCTATGGATTTCGAAAGCCTTGTGTTTGTTATTACAACATGGAATCTTAAATAATTTAAACAGTAAATTGGTCATTTTGAGATTCTCAGTATCAATAGGTAAACCGGAAGCTATGAACGACAAATGTGTAGGGGTGACACACACATGTGTTAAATACAAATCTTCTTGATGCGCTTCTTAGTAATCCGGAGTCTAGAGCTAGACTAGAAGACATGCTTAGAACAATCTCGACCCAAGCAACATTCAGTGGCAATAATGAGAGGAACGAGGGGGCGACATTGACGACTAGTTTATTTAATTTTCTTGTTTTGTGTAAAATGAGTCATCCGGATACTTAGTTTATATGTGTACGTGATTTAATGTTTTCAAGTTTTATAATACTTTGTGTTTATGATATTGTTGAATCCTATTTATATAGCAGGTTTTATATTTAAAAAAAAATGTTGGTTTGAGAGGAAATCATAATTTGTTTTTTTTTTTTTAAATTGATATCGAAATATAGATAAATAATGATATATTCGAAATTTTATAAAATATGATATCAAAGGTTATATAATAAAACAATAAAACACTCATATATTATATATAAAATAAAAAATAAAAAATAAGTCATCTGTATACCTATCTGCTTAATGAAATAGTTCCAATGTTAGTAAATTTTATTTCGAAATGTAGATAAAAACAATATAATCATAATGATATATTTGAATTTTTATAAAACATAATATATCAAAGTTACTAGATTATAAACTCACGCATTACGTGGATAAATGTTAATAAATAATTGGTTATAATATATTTATGTAAAATTAAAACTAAAACGTATAAATATTAAATATTTATAAAAATACAATAATAGTATGGTTATTTGTTACAGTCATTATTTAATAGTATTTACTATTTTAGTAATTTTTAAACTATTTTATTTCGAAATTTATATGTATTTTATAGATATAATTTAAATTTCAATTATATATATATATATATATATATATATATATATATATATATATATATATATATATATATATATATATATATATATATATATATATATTATTAGAATAAAAATAATGTAATGAAATATGATTTTATTAATATTGTATTATATTTACTTTTTACTTATATTAATATTGTTTGTATAATATTTATTTATGTTTAATATATTTTAATAAATTTATAAACACATGATATTTTTTTATATCGACATATAGATAAGTATGTATAATATGTAATTTGGATGTATTTGTATTATATTAATAATAATAACAATAAATATTAGACAATGGGAAATGTAAACAAATGTTGGATAGAGTTACTGATTTATTTAAAAATAATAAATCGTATTTATTTTTTATTTTTTATTTGTTTTTGTATATTATTTTATATTTGTATTTATCTTTTATTTTATATATGTATCTATGTTTTATATATGTATTTATCTTTTCATATTTGTATTATTTCATATTTGCATTTATCTTTTGTTTTATTTTTGTATCTACATTTTATATTTGTACTTATCTTTTAATATTTCCTATTTATCTTTTATTTTATATTTGTAGTTATATTTTATTTTATTTTTGTATTTATCTTTTCAGGTGAAACGTGGAAGCGACACGTGAAAATTGTGTTCTCTTTTATTTTATATTGCAGAACCATAATTTAGTGCAGAACTATAGAACAAATCTAAACCATTGGATTATTATATAACACTAGCGATAAGATGGTAATTATGCAATTAACATTGAATTAATAGTAGTCTACCAAGTTTGACTGTCCACTTTGATCATTTTGACTCTTTTAATATCGAAGGTACATGCAGTGTTGAATGTGTTATATAAACTGTAATTCGACATTGAATGATCTCTATAAAATATATTGAATGGAAGTCTAAGCAAAAAAATTTTTAACGAAAAATAAACACGTAAAATTTTTTCAAAAAAAATATATCATTACTATTTTCATTAAATCAACCAACTTTTGACTACTAATTTTGACCATTATTTTGGTTCTGTTAATTTTGAATGTACATGCAGTGTTGCATCGACGTTGGATATACGACATCAAGTGTTCATTCGACATTGAATTATATCGGTCATGCTACATTGCATCGTGGTCTGGGTAATTTTTTTTTTTTACGAAAAATAAACACGTAAAAGTTTTTAGAAAAAAATATGTCATTACCGTTCTCATTAAATCAACCAACTTTTGACTACTAATTTTGACCATTATTTTGGTTCTGTTAATTTTGAATGTACATGCAGTGTTGCATCAACGTTGAATATACGATATCAAGTGGTCATTCGACATTGAATGATACCGGCCATGCTACATTGCATGGTGGTCTGGGTAATTTTTTTTTACGAAAAATAAACACGTAAATTTTTTTCGAAAAAAATATATCATGACCGGTCTCATTTTAAAGAGTATAAATTTCTCGTTTTCATGGTATAATTTTTTTGATTTAACAATTAATCATATTAATGTTATTTTAATTTAAAGAAAAATGATATTTATTTTACTAATGTCGATCCTTTTGCTATTTCCAATATATTCATTTTTTACCTTAAAAAATCACTAATGCCAATCTTTTTTTCACTAATTCCAAACTTTATGGTTTTAATAAAGACCATTAGATTAATCTATTCTATGGACGATATTGGTTCTACGGTTCTATACTAAATTTAGGTTCTGCAATGAGCCCATCTCTCTCTCTCTCTCTCTCTCTCTCTCTCTATATATATATATATAGATTATAGAAAAACAAAAAATTAATGTTATATATTATATATTAAATAATAAAATAGATTATGTGTTTACCTGCTTGCTTGAGCTTCCATTAAATATACTGATAATAAATTAGATAAAGTTCATATTTCATGTATTATTATAGGAAACATATATTTATGTATTAATTTTAGTTTTTATTTAGATATTTAATATATAAATATATCGATATAAACAGGTTAATAAACTAGTATAATGCAATATGTCTTGAAATAGAGATATTCTTTGACAAAATCATACCGACCTGTCTAAAATTTAAAAAGTTTACCAATTTTTACAAACTGAACTAACTTTACAAGCAAAAAAATCTATAAATTATAACAAATAAGTAAATTGTCACATATCAATTAACTAACTTGTCATTTCTCACGTTCTGGTTTTGACATGTCTAAATGTGTAATTAGCAATTAGCATTTATTAACTAATATATAAAAAAATTTAATAATCTATCTCTATAATCTATATTCTACATATACTAATAAACGAGTAAATGTACTCATTTATCGTGAAACCACGTGTGATCACCATGAATTGACACATGTTATTTATAGGTTTTTAATAAATAACAAATTATATTTAATTTATATTTATCCAAATCTATTCTATATCTATATATCTATCTATACTATTAAAAGAGTATCTATACTCATTTCTGGTGAAGCCACGTGTCGTCACCATGAATCGACACGTGACATTTATAGATTTTAAAAACAATAAAAAAATTTTAATCAAATCTATCCAAATCTAATATAATCCATTTTTAAATTCAAATCAAATCAAACAAAATCTAATGCTCTACTAACTTATTAATTAAATCTATCCAAATCTAATATAATCCACTTTTAAATTCAAATCAAATCAAACAAAATTTAATAATCTACTAACTTATTAATTATAAGATAATATAATAAAAGTTTAAATATATATATATATATATATATATATATATATATATATATATATATATAAGAAAATAATTACTCTTCATATATATTTAGAAATATACAAAATTAATAGGTCATAATTAATAATAATATCATCTTATACTATTAAAAGAATAACTATACTCATTTCTGGTGAAGCCACGTGTCGTCACTATGAATCGACGCGTGACATTTATAGATTTTAAAAACAATAAAAAAATTTAAATCAAATCTATCCAAATCTAATATAATCCATTTTTAAATTCAAATCAAATCAAACAAAATCTAATGCTCTACTAACTTATTAATTAAATCTATCCAAATCTAATATAATTCACTTTTAAATTCAAATCAAATCAAACAAAATTACTAATCTACTAACTTATTAATTATAAGATAATATAATAAAAGTTTATATATATATATATATATATATATATATATATATATATATATATATATATATATATATATATATATATATATATATATATAAAAGAAAATAATTACTCTTCATATATATTTAGAAATATACAAAATTAATAGGTCATAATTAATAATAATATCATCTTATATGCTTTTGTTTAAAAATTAATATTTATATCTTTAACTTTTTATGTATTATATTTTATATATATTAAAAATATCCGCGTAATACGCGGGTAATAAACTAGTATATTAATAAAGGAAAACATCTCACGTCACGTATCACTATCTCATCCATCTAAATTTTTGATTTTCCGCCTTTTTTTTCCATAATTAGATTTCTATTTTAACTAATTTATTATTAAAAGAAAATATGAAATCTAATTCAGATACTTTCCTATTTAATCCATGTAATTAAAAAAATATATTTTAAACATTCTGAAACTAATCAAATTTACTTTTAAGATTTTTTTTTGATATTTTAATTAAAACATTTAAAATTATTATTGTACAAATATGATATTTTTTCTAGGTATAAAAAAATTAATCATAATCCATGAATTGCAATTTGAAGATTCATGTTTAATTATTTACAATATATTCAATGGTCATTGAGAAATAAAATTTTTTATTATACATTAAATATTTTAATTAAAGGTTAGTGTTTATGTTAGTTTTTATAAGCTGGATCTAGATGACATATTCTGGGTTTTTCTTATTTAGAAAAAAATAATAGACTTTATTGTATTAATAATTAGATAATATCAGATAATTTTGAATTTTATGTTTGGACGAGTTTAAAATTTATACGTTTAAATTTAAATCAAGCACATATTTTTTTATAGTGAACTAATCTCACATGCGAGTAAAAAAAGTAAGTTTGTGTTAAAAATTTATGGATAATTTTTTTATGACATCATACATTGATAATATATAAAAATGGTATAGTTGAGAAACATTATAAATCTTTAAGTTGAATTGAAATTTTAATAAACTAGATATATGTTTATATCACATGTATATAACAATTGTGTATTTGTTTATAAGTTTATAATCTCAAAAAAAAATTAGTTTTTTTTTAAATACGTACTCAAGTAACACCAAATGTCACGTGTCACCTCCAAAATTCATCGGAAAAGATTAGTACAAGTTATTATTATAAAAAATAAAAGATAAATACAATTTATCATTTTTAAAAAGATAATTAAATTCTATTATTTTTAATCTATAAATAATAAAAGGTAAATACAATTTTCATTTTTTAAAAAGATAAATAACTTTATTGTTTTTAGTCTATAAATATTAATTTGTAGTAAAATATATAAGTATTATATTATATATAAACTAAAATCTCAACTTGTATCAAATAAAATATATTAAAGTAAAAATAAACTTTAAAAAAATTTATTAACCAATAATGACAGCATTCTTATATTATTTTAAATAATTAATAGTTATGTATTTTTATTTTTACTTATATACATTTTATATAAATAAATTTTATTAAAAATATCCACGTATTACATTGGTAATAAACTAATAGATACTATTTTAAATTCAAATCAAATCCAATAAGATCTAATAATATAATAACTGATTAATTATAATATGATAAAAGTTTAAAAGAATGTAGAAAAATAATTACATTTAAAAATATAGAAAATTTGTAGGTCATAATAAATAATAATATCATTTCTTATATACTTTTGTTATAAAAAATAAGATTTCTATATTTAGCGTTTAAGTTAACTTGTTTGGGGTACCCTTCTTTGATTGAAGCATGGAAGTAGGCTGAGTTTCTGTCACCGCAACCACTTCATTCTAGATTGGTCACTTTTTATTATATTTTATATAAACAAAAATATATTAAAATTATGCGCATAATACGGGGGTAATAAACTAGTGTATTTTAAAATTAAAAAACTTAGGTGGCGTTTGGTTCTTGGAATGTAATTCGAAAAAATTAGAATTTAAATTTTAGTTACTAATATAGTTAATGGTGATGGTAGACGATAGTTTTTAGTATTAGTTAGAGATGTAGGTTAGAATCTGTAACATCCGTCATTTCGACCTGATAGTGGAATTATTTTAGTGGATAAATAATTTATTAATATTGGGTTGGTCCAATTATATCCCGTTTCGTGGATTGATACGTGTCGGGATTGGGGCTTGCGTGTCATCGGGTTATAATTTTAATGAACGGATTATATTTTTGGGATCGTGGGATTAAATGGGTTAAATGGGCATTAATAGTGAAAATGTGATATCGGGTTCGGGTTAATGGGTTCGGGACCGGCTAAAATGGAGATAATCATATACGTCCTTATCCCCTTTCCTTTCATCATTTAGAAAGATAACCCTAAGGTGTTGTGTGTGTAATTGTGTGTGCTCCAGCAGCAGAATTTCAACTCCAAGCCTTAAATTTGATTGTGAGACTTTGGAATTTAGCTCCTTCTTTATCCTTGTGTGCTCTTGGGCTCAAGCAAGGTAATAACTTCAATCTAGTAGTGTTAATTTGAAGTTCTTTATGTGAATATTGATTGTGAGACTTTGGAATTTAGCTCCTTCTTCATCCTTGTGTGCTCTTGGGCTCAAGCAAGGTAATAACTTCAATCTAGTAGTGTTAATTTGAAGTTCTTTATGTGAATAGTCATGTAATAGTTTCAGAGTTTGTAAAGCCCTGCATATAGTGTTTATATGAGTTAATTAAGGTCTGAAATCGTGGTTGAAAGGAGTTGTAACTCCTGGGCAGAAACTGGAAATCGCAGGGCAGGGTGCAGGGTTTCGCGGTGTCGCGGCGCGACGACCAGGGGGCCCGCGGCGCGACGGATAGCCTGCAGTGAAAATCCGAATTGAGCCTTAATTAAGGGTTTGGGTTGGGCTACTGTCGGGTTTCCTTCGGGATTGCTCGGGTTGGGTTTTGTTTGGGTTTGGGGTCTCGTGAGATTGCCTTGAGTCGGGTTTCGGGGTCGGGTCCGGGTGTCGGTCGAATTTTGATTCCGTGGGGTTATCGGGTCCGAGTCGGTTTCGTGTCAACATGAGATTGATATATGTATATCGGCGGGATTGTAATTGACCGGTTATGATTCCGTGTGTTACAGGGGCTAGCGGATCTCGAGCCGGGTTTGATCAGGGAGGCCAGACTTCGGGGAATCAACCAGGTGAGTACTCGAGACGTTTTCTAAACGCGCGCCATCTTTTACGTTATAGTTGAATAGCTATATTGTGCGTGTTTATATATATGAGACAGGGACGTGAACCTCAGGTATACTCTATTCCTTATACGTGTTTTATATGAGATGTGAGATCGGTTCAGGGGTTCGTGATGTGTTCCATACGGACGATAAGTCGCGAAGGGGAATCGCGCGGGTTGACTGTCCCATACAGTCCTTGGGGCGTATATATACGGCAGGGCCTGTAGCCGGGTAGCTTCCGTGCTACAGGGTATTACCGACCATTGCTGTGTGCGATGTGTCCACCGGGGAGGGGTCCCCACAGGGCTGTGTGTTACTCCGATCTCATACTTGTGCTTTATACCTGAGATGTGTGTGGGGCAAGAGGGACAAGGACAGGGATTGTGTGTTATGTGCATATGTGCAGTGTCAAACCTCGTGTGCTCACGGGCTTTATAGCTCATGTATTCGAGTCTAACATGTTCAGGGAATCAGAAGGGATCTCAGCAGCCGCAGAGATAGATTCGGGACTGACTTGAAGTTCGGTTATTTGTTGATGTAATGTTTTGAATCGCATGTAATAGTCGTTTTGGGAACAGTGTACCTAGTAACCGGGATTATATGTTTTGCTAATGTGGGATTATGAAATGTAATCGTATGTTATATCTATGTGTTAAAGTTTTAAATTAGCCGTAATCTGCATTATCCTATGACATGTGTATTATAGATCCGTTGCGTTATTGCCCCTTATGATATTGGGTTGACGTGGCATTTCTGGGATCGGTAGGGGTGTTACAGCATGGTATCAGAGCTTGTGGTTTGAAGCTTGAGTATCATTAGTGGATGCTTAACTTAGACCTTGTTCCGGTCCATGGGGGATCGTTTTGCGATTATATAGTGGATTAACCGACCTGGCTTAGTGTATAACGCTGGGTGATTTATCCATTGTGCTTAATCGTTTTGCTTTGTGCAGTTTATAATGGCAGATCAGGGAGAGGGTTCGGGCGCGGGTAAGCCGCCCGGTGACGAGTATATTCGTAAATCCGAGCTGCTAGATGTTCTTACTGTGTTCTACAGGCAGCAGAAAGAGCAAGAAAGGGAGCAGGGTCAGACTTTAGGGGCCAGTTGTTCAGCGTACCGAGACCGGATTAGGGGGTGGGGCATCGTTATCTTCTCAGCGGGGTGGATCTTTTAAAGATTTCATGACAGGGGCTCCACCGCAGTTTAGGGGTGACGGTGAGCCGGGGGCGGCCATCGCATGGGAGCGAGAGATTGAGGCCGCGTTTCGAGTAGCACATGTCGATCCTAGAGATATGGTCGGATACGCCGCATATCAGTTACGGGGCGGAGCTTCGCAGTGGTGGAAATCGATTGAGTCGTCGATGACCGAGTCCGCCGCTTACGCCATGACTTGGGAGCAGTTCAGGGCTATGTTTGAGCTCCAGTACATCCCGAGGGACGAGAGACGGGAGATGGAGCGCCGGTTCCTCCATTTGCAGCAGGGTAATATGACAGTCCAGCAGTATGTTGACCGATTTAATGAATACTCACAGTTTGCGCCTCAGCATGTCGACACCGAGAGCCGTAAGGCGGATGCTTTTATCGATGGACTTCGATCGGATATCCGGGAGTTCGTAGGGCTACATGACACTCCGACATTTGCTAGAGCCCTCGAGATGGCCCGCATGAGGGAGCGGGAGATCCTAAAGCACAGGGAGCAGCCCTCTTCTCAGAGGCAGCGGACTGGGACTTCCGAGCAGTCGTCCAGTGTATGGAGATCTTCAGGGGACGCCCCCAGCGACCAGCGTCCGGATCAGTGGCAGTTTTCGAGTCAGGGTTCGGGGCAGACATCAGGTCAGCGACGTGATAGGGATCGAGATAGAGACCGAGACCGCAGATTGAAGCGTCAGGGCCAGAGTCAGGGATCTGGAGCGCACAGCCAGAGTAGTGTGGGACAGGGGTCCCAGGCGTCCGGTAGCCGTGTCGAGAGCTCGTATGGTGATCGGAAGTGCCCGAAATGTCACCGGCGCCATTCCGGACAGTGTTTATCAGAGCAGCCGCGTTGTTTCCGGTGGGGCCAGCGGGGCTACGCCGCGTCAGTGTGTACAGTTCCCGAGCCGCTATGTTTCAGATGTGGGAGGCCAGGTCATCGTGTCAGGGATTGTCCAGAGCCGGGGCCGGCAGTGCAGGGGGCTAGTTCGAGTGGGACCAGGGCCGAGCCGTCGTCTTCCAGCCGTCGTGATCCTGTTCCGAGGGGCCGCGGGCGAGTGTTTCAGGCGACTACAGAGGAGGCACGGGATGCCACAGATGTAGTTTCGGGTACGTATATCCTTAACGGACTTCGAGCTCGTGTATTATTTGATTCCGGGGCAGATCGCTCCTATGTGTCTATTATATTTTGTGCGTATTTTAGTGTATCTCCTTCTTCCTTGTCGGTTCCGTTGGTTGTCGAGAGGGTCGATGGGAGTTCGATGTTAATGAGTCGGGTTTATCGAGACTGTGTGTTAGAGATAGATTCTTATCAGTTTGCGATCGATTTGCTGGCAATTGAGATCAGTAGCTTCGATGTGATAGTGGGTATGGACTGGTTGACTGCCAGACGGGCTGATATTCTGTGTGCCAAGAAGATCATCCGTATACCCATTTCTGACAGTGAGAGTGTGATTGTGTATGGGGAGCGCCGTAAGGGGGATAGTGGGATCGTGTCTATGGCCAGAGCTCAGAGATATGTCTCTAAGGGGTGTGAGACCTTCCTAGCTTATGTGGTTGACGCGAGGAAGGAAAAGAAGACCTTAGAGGATATTACTGTGATCCGTGAGTTCCCTGAGGTATTCCCGGAGGAGTTGCCTGGGTTACCACCAGATCGCCAGGTAGAGTTTCGCATAGATCTTGTTCTCGGGGCGGTGCCGATTGCTAAGACGCCTTATAGGCTGGCACCGACAGAGATGCGAGAATTGATGTCTCAGTTGCAGGAACTTCTAGATCGTGGATTTATCCGTCCTAGTTCGTCGCCGTGGGGTGCGCCAGTGCTGTTCGTGAAAAAGAAGGACGGCAGCATGCGGATGTGTATCGACTATCGGGAGTTGAACAAGGTGACCGTGAAGAATCGTTATCCGCTTCCACGTATCGACGACCTATTTGATCAGCTCCAGGGCTCGAGTTTCTTCTCCAAGATCGACTTGCGGTCTGGTTATCATCAGTTGAGGGTCAGGGATGAAGATGTGCCGAAGACAGCGTTTCGGACTCGTTATGGGCACTACGAGTTCCTTGTGATGCCATTCGGATTGACTAACGCACCCGCCGCCTTCATGGATTTGATGAACAGGGTGTGTAGAGCTATGTTGGATAGATTCGTGATCGTGTTCATCGATGATATCCTAATCTATTCGCGGAGTGCCGAGGACCACGAGCAGCACCTTCGAGAGGTTTTGACTGTGCTGCGCAGGGAGAGACTGTACGCGAAGTTCTCCAAATGCGAATTTTGGCTTCGGGAAGTGCAGTTTTTGGGTCATGTGGTTAGTGCCGAGGGTATAAAAGTGGATCCAGCCAAGATTGAGGCAGTGATGAGTTAGGAGCCTCCGAGATCAGTGCCAGAGATTCGTAGCTTTCTGGGTCTTGCCGGGTATTATAGACGCTTCATCCAGGATTTCTCGAGGATTGCCTTGCCGTTGACGAGATTGACACGGCAGTCCGTTCCGTTTGAGTGGTCCGAGGAGCAGAAGCGTGCGTTTCGAGAATTGAAGACCCGGTTATGTCAGGCTCCAGTGTTGTCCTTGCCGGAGGGTACCGATGATTTCGTGGTATACTGTGATGCTTCAGGGTCGGGTCTAGGCTGTGTTTTGATGCAGCGAGGGAAAGTGATCGCGTATGCTTCGCGAAAGCTAAAGACTTACGAGGAGAACCATACCGTGCATGATCTAGAGTTGGACGCCATCGTGCTCGCGTTGAAAATTTGGCGCCATTATCTGTATGGATCTCGGTTTATTGTGTATACCGACCATAAGAGTCTTCAGTACCTATTCAGTCAGAAGGATCTTAATATGCGACAGCGCCGTAGCCTTGAGTTGCTTAAGGACTACGATTGCGAGATTCAGTACCACCCGGGCCGAGCTAATGTGGTAGCTGATGCGCTGAGCCGTAGGGCATGCGGCCAGATTATGATATCCAGGGCTTCGAGGCTTGAGATTACCTCGACATTGATCGACAGTATGAGACTAGCGCAGCAGGAGGGCCTGCGGGGTGATAATGTGAAGCGAGAGCGTCTGACCGGGCAGCTTGAGTCATTGATCAGGGACGATCGTGGGCTGTTTGTGTTCCATGATAGGGTCTGGGTCCCGAGGGTTGGGAATTTGAGACAGTTGATTCTTGATGAGTCGCATCGATTGAGGCTATCTGTGCATCCGGGGAGTACTAAGATGTATCGTGATCTCCGTGACTTCTACTGGTGGCCGGGAATGAAAAGGGATGTGGCCCGATATGTCGAACAGTGCATGACATGTCTCAGGGTCAAAGCCGAGCATCAGAAGCTGCACGGGCATCTGCAGCCGTTAGAGATCCCCGAGTGGAAGTGGTACCATATCACGATGGATTTCATCGTGAGGCTTCCACGCACGGTCCGCGGGAACGATATGATCTGGGTTATAGTGGATCGACTAACGAAGATTGCGCACTTCTTGGCCGTTCGGGATACTATCACCATGGATCAGTTAGCGAGGCTATACATCAACGAGGTGGTATCGCGGCATGGGATCCCGATGTCGATTACTTCGGACAGGGATACGCGGTTTACGTCTCGTTTCTGGCAGAGTTTCCAGCGGGAATTGGGCACCAGGGTTCAGCTGAGCACGGCTTACAGGCCGCAGACTGACGGGCAGACCGAGCGCACCAATCAGACCCTCGAGGACATGTTGCGGGCGTGTGCCATCGACTTCAACGGCAATTGGGACGTGCATCTGCCATTGGTCGAGTTCGCGTATAATAACAGCTATCACGCCACGATTAAAATGGCTCAGTTCGAGGCACTATATGGGCGCAAGTGCCTGACCCCAGTGTGTTGGGGCGAGGTCGGTGAGCGACCTATTAGCGGGCCGGAGCTACTCCAAGAGACCAGTGACAAGGTGGCTGTGATTCGGGAGCATATGAGGGTCGCCCAGAGCCGTCAGACTAGTTATGCCGATTGCCGTTTAAAAGAGTTAGAGTTCAGTGTCGGAGATCGGGTATTGCTTAAAGTGTCGCCGTGAAAAGGGGTTATTCGATTCAGACATTGTGGGAAGCTGAGTCCGCGGTATATCGGGCCATTCGAGATCGTTGAGAGAATCCGGGATCAGGCCTATCGACTGCGATTGCCTTCAGAGTTGGCCGGTGTGCACGATACGTTTCATGTGAGTCATCTCCGGAAGTGTCTGGCTACAGATGACCAGTATGTGCCCTTATCCGAGATTACAGTCGATGATCAGCCGCAGTATGTGGAGCAGCCCGAGGCCGTTACCGACCGAAAGATCAAGAAGTTGCGAAATAAGGAGATTGCCTTGGTACTCGTTCAGTGGAGACACCATAAGGGTACCAACGCTACCTGGGAGCCCGAGTCGGAGATGCGATCGAGATATCTTCACCTATTCCAGAGTTCGAGTTAGATTCCGGGACGGAATCTCTTTAAGAGGGGAGGATTTGTAACATCCATCATTTCGACCTGGTACGTGGAATTATTTTAGTGGATAAATAATTTATTAATATTGGGTTGGCCCAATTATATCCCGTTTCGTGGATTGATACGTGTCGGGATTGGGGCTTGCGTGTCATCGGGTTATAATTTTAATGAACGGATTATATTTTTGGGATCGTGGGATTAAATGGGTTAAATGGGCATTAATAGTGAAAATGTGATATCGGGTTCGGGTTAATGGGTTCGGGACCGGCTAATATGGAGATAATCATATACGTCCTTATCCCCTTTCCTTTCCTCATTTAGAAAGATAACCCTAAGGTGTTGTGTGTGTAATTGTGTGTGCTCCAGCAGCAGAATTTCAACTCCAAGCCTTAAATTTGATTGTGAGACTTTGGAATTTAGCTCCTTCTTCATCCTTGTGTGCTCTTGGGCTCAAGCAAGGTAAGAACTTCAATCTAAGAGTGTTAATTTGAAGTTCTTTATGTGAATAGTCATGTAATAGTTTCAGAGTTTGTAAAGCCCTGCATATAGTGTTTATATGAGTTAATTACGGGCTGAAACCGTGATTGAAAGGAGTTGTAACTCCTGGGCAGAAACTGGAAATCGCAGGGCAGGGTGCAGGGTTTCGCGGTGTCGCGGCGCGACGACCAGGGGGCCCGCGGCGCGACGGATAGCCTGCAGTGAAAATCCGAATTGAGCCTTAATTAAGGGTTTGGGTTGGGCTACTGTCGGGTTTCCTTCGGGATTGCTCGGGTTGGGTTTTGTTTGGGTTTGGGGTCTCGTTGAGATTGCCTTGAGTCGGGTTTCGGGGGTCGGGTCCGGGTGTCGGTCGAATTTTGATTCCGTGGGGTTATCGGGTCCGAGTCGGTTTCGTGTCAACACGAGATTGATATATGTATATCGCCGGGATTGTAATTGACCGGTTATGATTCTGTGTGTTACAGGGGCTAGCGGATCTCGAGCCGGGTTTGATCAGGGAGGCCAGACTTCGGGGAATCAACCAGGTGAGTACTCGAGACGTTTTCTAAACGCGCGCCATCTTTTACGTTATAGTTGAATAGCTATATTGTGCGTGTTTATATATATGAGACAGGGACGTGAACCTCAGGTATACTCTATTCCTTATACGTGTTTTATATGAGATGTGAGATCGGTTCAGGGGTCCGTGATGTGTTCCATACGGACGATAAGTCGCGAAGGGTATCGCGCGGGTTGACTGTCCCATACAGTCCTTGGGGCGTATATATACGGCAGGGCCTGTAGCCGGGTAGCTTCCGTGCTACAGGGTATTACCGACCATTGCTGTGTGCGATGTGTCCACCGGGGAGGGGTCCCCACAGGGCTGTGTGTTACTCCGATCTCATACTTGTGCTTTATACCTGAGATGTGTGTGGGGCAACAGGGACAGGGACAGGGATTGTGTGTTATGTGCATATGTGCAGTGTCAACCCTCGTGTGCTCACGGGCTTTATAGCTCATGTATTCGAGTCTAACATGTTCAGGGAATCAGAAGGGATCTCAGCAGCCGCAGAGATAGATTCGGGACTGACTTGAAGTTCGGTTATTTGTTGATGTAATGTTTTGAATCGCATGTAATAGTCGTTTTGGGAACAGTGTACCTAGTAACCGGGATTATATGTTTTGCTAATGTGGGATTATGAAATGTAATCGTATGTTATTATCTATGTGTTAAAGTTTTAAATTAGCCGTAATCTGCATTATCCTATGACATGTGTATTATAGATCCGTTGCGTTATTGCCACTTATGATATTGGGTTGACGTGTCATTTCTGGGATCGGTAGGGGTGTTACAGAATCTCATTAATGTGTGGGTTGAAATTTAATTCATATATGAGTTAAAAGTCAAATTTCTATAAACAAAGAAATTTGATGCAAAATACATAAAATATAACATTTGCCTTATTTATCAAAATTCTAAATAAGTTATATTTAAATTTCAATTTCATTAAATTTCATTTCACGAACTAAACTTCACCTTTAAAAGATAAGGTATCGCATAAAAATAAGGATTGAATTTTCTATCCCTCTAAGATCATAACAACTTACCATATTGGCATATTTGTTTGAGACGTAAAAACTATAAGATGTAAACGAATTTAAATTATTATGTTTTTCACTTAAATTAAAAAATTGATTATTAAAGTTACATTTAAAAACACTAATATTATTTTCATGTCTAAATTTTATATTTTATATTTAAATATCACAGCTGATAAAACAAACATATTTTCGTCAATTTTAAAAACAGACATATTATTATTACTTGAATTTATGTATTTATTATATAATTAACACCTCATTGTCTTGTATATTTATTTATTACAATAAAATAACAAAAGTTTAGATTTTTTTTATTAACTCCTATTTGTTAAAAAGATAATATTGACAATTTTAACAAAATCTATTCATTAGTTTTTATAATTTTAAACTAAACTATTCGCATAACATGTAGGTTGAGAACCTCCGACTTGTTTAAAATCTCTGACCATTTTTTTAATACACAAAAAGCTTTTTTTATTTGCACAAAAAACCCTCTAAGTTTGATCATTTTTGCGATTAAAATCTCCAACAAATTTTCATTGCACAAAAAACCTCCAACCGACTAAAACCGGTTTAACCAGTTGACATGTAAACTTTTTAAAATAGATTTTTGTGTAAAAAACCTCCAACTTGTTTAATTTTTTCAATTAAAACCCAAATCATTTTTTATTGCACAAAAAACCTCAACCAACAAAAATCATTAAAATTTGAGTTTTCTTCAGCGATTGCATTGGATGACATGAAAATTTATTAAAATTTTATTCATCAAACAAATAACTCGTTCTCCGATGAAACCTTCACCCTCTAGCGAATCTCACTGCTCTGGCTGATGATACTCAGAAGCTAAATGGAATCTAAATAAACGAAATGGAACATAAAATTGAACCTAAAAATGCAACTCGTGACATAAAAGGAAATTGATTCCATCAGCATAAATGAAGTTGAAACTCAATATTAAGGAACAAAAGTTAATTGAACATACATACATAAAATAAACAACCTTGAACACAAAGAGAGAATGGAGTAATCGGAGTTGCTGGAGGTGAGGAGAAGAGAGAAGGTGAATGTGAATGTGCCGTTGGCTAAATGTGAGGAAAAAATAGTTAAGAGTTTTAATCGAAAAAGTGACCAAGTTCGGGGTTTTTTATGCAAAATATTTAGTTTAAGAGTTATTCATGTAATGCCATGTAGGCGCCACGTAAGTCGTGTTTGCCATGTGGACGCCACATGTGTGTCATGTAAGCATAACAACTTATTATAACAAGTAACACTCTAATTTTCATAAGATTTTACCGGTTGGAGGGTTTTTATGCAATAAACAATGGTTAATTAGGAGTTTTAATCACAAAAAGTGTCCAACTTTAGGGTTTTTTGCACAAATTTTCAATTAATATTTAGCTTTTGCATTAATAATATCCATGGCACAATCCCAACGAATCCGATAGCACTCTCCATGGATAATGTCCCAAGGACCTCTTGTTTTTGTTCTGTATCAATCTCAAGTATAGAAAAATTTTATTCTATTTTGGTTGAACCATATTAGAAAATAATTAGATGTTCGAACGAATAGTTCACTCTTACTCTCGCAGGTTTTAAATTCTTGAGATTATTCGTTAAAAAAAAAAAGGTTTTCGAATTGAGCAATACTGATAATTAATAAGGTCGGTGATGAATATTTATAGGGTATAAACTTGACCATGGAGATCGATGGAGGAATGAAATTTACTAAGAGTCTTTCACGTTTGATCGATACAATGTAATGAATTGAAATGCAACCATTTATATCTATAAATTCTTTTTAAACAATGATAGTTACATATAAATTAATGTTAACAT
Organism: Centrapalus pauciflorus; assembly: GCA_020465985.1. Classification (NCBI taxonomy): domain Eukaryota; kingdom Viridiplantae; phylum Streptophyta; class Magnoliopsida; order Asterales; family Asteraceae; genus Centrapalus; species Centrapalus pauciflorus. The sequence continues at coordinate 415,912 of JAANYP010001141.1, forward strand.
AAAAATGAAGAAAAAACTATTAAAGATTCATATATATTTTTTAGGGGTAAAGTCATACAATAGTAACCTACTTTTGAAAATTTATCAATATGGTACGTCTACTTTTTTAAATGTCGATATGGTACTTGTACTTCAATTTTTCATACCGATATGATCATATTTGTAATAGACCCCTGTTTTTCATACCATTAGAACCATGTTTCGTATGTAAAAACCGGGCTCTATTATGTAGAATGACCATATCGATACAGAAAAATGAAGTACACGTACCATATAGACAATTAAAAAAGTAGACGTACCATATCGATACATTTTCAAAAGTAGGTTGCTATTGTAAGACCATAACCCTATTTTTTATTCTCTACATGTTGATAAACAAATAAATGAACTCCGGCTCACTTCCAGCTTGGATCACTTCTGGCTCGCTTAGTCAAAAATATCACGGGTTCCAATCCTGTCATCCCTACCTATTCTTCTCCTCTGGGTATATGAAATTTATATATTAAACTCAATTCTCTACTCATTTCTACATATTGAGAATCAATGTTCTCATCATATAGTGAAAAAACTTGTAAACCTTATATGATTTCACTATACCAAACACATTCCCATACAAAATGATTCACAGATCGTATTTGAGCATGTGCGAAAGGCCGCACAGGGCCAATGGTTTTACTAATACACGGCCTCAAAATAACAAAATGGTCGGGGTTCAAACCTTCAAACTATCGATGTGCATGTCATGGTTGGTGTGTTATAATAAAATTCATTTTAATTACATATTAAAATTCATTCTTAATATCAATTACCAATTTACTATTAAAAATTTTCATTTTCAAGTGATTATTTTGTAATTATGTGAATAGGAACTTCGAAATCCATGAGTCAACCTTGATGATAAACTCTCTGATAGTATCAAAATTCAAAATACTCACATTGTTATGAGTATCAAATCACAACAACATATTATCTTAATTAGCATGGAGACATGGAGCAAACTCGAATAAAAAGGATTAATGAATACCGTTGAGAATTCGTATCGTTTTTCATAAAAACATAAACATTAATCTTATTAACGCACAGCGGAAGCTTTTTTAAAATCACGAATTCCGTACACGGATCATCAAGTATACATAAGATAAGTAAACGAGAAAGCAATAAAATCCGTACCTTTGTATTCTATGACAAGAATACACGAATGAGACGCTCTCGGTATCCACCGGTGATGACACGATCGAGCGGCGCGAGGTATGCAATCAAACACACGAAAAACGGGAAAGCCAAACGCGATTGTGGTTTGGCACGACCGAGCACACCACACACACACCTTGTGTGTGTGTGTGTGCCGTCATTCACACAGAAAATAGGTCACCTTTCTTTGTTTCATATATATATCACTATATAGATTTGGGTTCAAATGAGTACCACTAGTTTTGCGGAGTACCGGAGGTACCTCCCTTAAAATCATTTTTTTTGAAATTTTTTTCATAATCATGTTTAAACTAATAATACAAGACTACTTGCAAAAAATCACACATAAACACACACTAGAACTATGTGAAACGTGTGTGTTCACATGAACTCTGCTATTGTGAACGTGTGTTCACAACTAAGCATGTTCACATAAAATTTTTCACGTTCACATGACTTTTAAAATGCTAGAAAGTGTGAATGTATGTAATTTTTTACGAATAGCCTTATATTATTTGTATCTAAATGAATACGAAAAAAAATTCAAAAAAAAAAAACTTTTTTTCGGAGCAAGTTCACATCTGAAACCCGTGTGTTCACGGGTACTCACGGTACTCTACATTTTTTAGGTACTCACACGAACCATATTCTCACTATATATATATATATATATATATATATATATATATATATATATATATATATATATATATATATATATATAATTATTATTATTATTCTTAATAGTTTTAGTTTTAATCAAACTCTAATATAATAATATAATATATATCTTAATGATTATCTTTATTATTTAAACCTTATATAATTATCTCTATAATTATATACCCTTTAAATAATAATAATCTTTTATACATTATCTAATAATATATAAATGACTAGATAATTATTTATAATTATCTCTTATTTATTTGTTTATAATTATCCATCCAGTTATCCAATAATTAGATGATAATATCAATTCAAATAAATGTGTCTTTTATTTAATATCCAATAATAAATAAAAGACTAGATAATTATTTAATTATCATCCAATGACAATTAAATTACTACAATATCTAATATTGTACTTTTAGTCCCCGTACTTTGAGATATAACTAATCACATATTAATTTAATCTCAATGATCATTTCGTGTCATAAACAATATCCAATATTATTTATTCAATCGTTTAATTGCATCTGCTCAGTTGTGCAGCATGCGCCTAAAGGAGGTCATGGCTTTAGGCAACCAAGGTCATAAAAACTCTTACTCCCATTCGGGCATTCTTGTTGAAACAGCCTTCCAAAAAGAAACTTAGGTTATATCTCATGCATCGCGATATTTCAATGTGATAGCTAGGCATGGATTAGATCAACCATAGCCGCCACGATTATGTTTCTCGACTCCCTGATCTCATACTGAACTTTAACAGACAGAGTAGAACACATCAGTTCTGTCCGAGCATGGCCATGCATTTCTGTCAGTATCGATCACCGAAGGGCCCAGAAATATCTCTTCTTAGTTAAAAGAAGGTGCAAATCCCATCTTGACTATCTAGGCCTCCAGCACGACTCCCGTTATGATCACCCAGTTACGGATGACGTTAGGTTAGGCTAAATGTACAGCAGCACCCGCACTAAAGTACGTAGACATCTCAGGTACTAAGGATTACCTTTTTGAGACGACTCATGACTATGATCCACAAAGTGGTCTCAATCGGTGGGTCAATCCAATATTTGTTCGCAACAAATACTTGTGAATTTGGTCCAACCTTTGCTATATTCATCACCCATGAATATCAACCAAAAACCACAGTAGCCTTTTAATTCTCGTTGTGGTTCCCACGACAACAAGCAGCTATGGAATAGTTTTAGAATAACTTCAAATTTATTCTTGGATTTCTAAAACATGCAAAATAGAACGACATTAAAGATATCATGTTGATCTCCTTTATCTCAATAAACACAGCATGACTTCCATCAATTTAATGCTACTGTTCCTTTATCAAATGTAACGGTAACACGATCTATCGAAAAATTAATTTCAGACATGATCTTAGTGGGAGTGTTCTCTAGTTTACTGACTTAACTTCCATTACCGTTTATCTTTGAAAAATTACACTAGTTCTTTATTACAACTTCTTGTAATATTATTCAGACCCATTCTGAATCTCCTTACAAATTTATATCCATTATCTTTAGAGGAACTGGTAAATCACTCATAAAGACACCAGGATTAAAATTTAGGAGCTCTAGCAATTCAGAGTAATTGCTACTAGTGATATGTTTAGATGTTTAGCCTTGAATCTGGCAGTATGTGGTTTATCTATATCTTAACAGGATATCTTAACTTAATAACATTGTGTTCAAAATTTGTGATATGTATCCATAACCACCAGAACCTGGTTATCGACAACATTTTGTTATGGTGTTCCGTGAAGTTTGCCGACGAGTGTTTAAACAAGTCAAAGGCTATTACTTGACTAACCATCACACAAGTTGTATACATTTCACATGTAATTTTATAAAAAAGCGAATACTTCTTGTCTAAACAATATTGACTTCTCAAGTCTAATTATTTCTGACAAGTGAAGTGAATTAACCTCCATGTAACTCCTTTACATTTAATTCTGCATTTTATTAGTTTCTATATAATCACAGATGACTATCCAACTCATATAATCTCTTGAACTAACTTTCAAGAATTAACAAGTTCAATGAAACTGCATTTGAACACTTGAACAATTTACACAACAACATGGTAACCCTTTTTTATCTGAATATGACTACTAGCTTGTCCAATCTCCATTGACAAGTTACTATTCAAGCTCCACTTGAATCAATAGTCTATAATCATGGTTTAGTAATATTAAATAATAGGAATTTCAAGCAATAAATTTTCAACTCCAAAAATTTCTTTATTTATCCCAAAAGTATTTGCAAGAAATTCAACTACAAATTTGTTCACTACACCATGATAAACTATTGATGACATGAAAATAGTGTCCTACAGAGTATTCTCTAAGATGTCTCTATAATCCCACTGAATCTGTCATCTCTTTTCACTTCATTTTAGTAATTGCAGAGATTATGCATAAAACTTTGTTCAATTGGGTATCACATATCCTAGAAGTGACTAATTCAGATACATGAAGTCTCAATGCGGTCAACCTTGACCGTTTCCAAGTACTTGGGACAATTCCTTTCCCAGTGCCCAGTTTCCTAGCACTCAAAGAATTTGTCATCCTTGGATTTGACTTCTCTAGTTCTAGGTTTTAGCTACTTGTTAGCTTTAACCTCCGGCTTGGAAACTTACTTTCCCTTCCGTCTCTTTCCCTATCTTCTCTCCTTAATCATTTCCTCAGCAGTCTATAGCATCTGATGAAACCCACTGATCATCTTCTCCATGCATATTGTAACAAATATTGCTATCAGATTCGTGGTCATGTCCTGTGTCACGGGATACCCAAGTCTGCTAAGATGATCCATATAACCTTTCATCTTCAGCAAATGGGGTCTAACAGCTGTTCCTTCTGCCATTCTGCAGGAGTTTAGAGCCCTAGTCGTATATGTTTCTCAGTCCGAGCCTTAGTCTAGAACATATCCTTTAGCCGGCGATACATCTAGTAAGCTAGGACATCCATAAAGTTAGTCCGCAGCTAAGATGTCATGGTCGCTAGCATTAGACAGGCAACATTGACCAAATCCTCAGAGTGCTTCTTGTGGATATTTTTCTCCTCAATTGTAGCAGTCTCTGCAGGAGCAGGTTTTGGTGCCCTTTCCAGAATATACGACTTTCACTCTGTACTCAGAACATTTGTCAGATCTTATTCCCAGTTCAGGAAGTTGCCTCTTTTGAGGTCTCCATATCCCGAATGGACCTCAAAGTAGCAACATGTGCTTTTGGGGAGGATTTTCAAGTGGGGAAAGGATATTGACGTTATCATTGTTGTTGTTACTGTTATTGTCATTGTTATTATTAAACCCGCTTCTACCTCTGTCTTTTTCAACCATCTTAAACAATTTTTCAAAAATTAGTATTTGATTAACCATTAATAAATCAATAACCCAAAATTTAGAAAATGGTTTATTAATCCTAAGAACCATTTTACTTATTCATGCACCCAACGAAGGCTGAACCTACATGAATAAGCTACTCAGGCAGGCAACTTATTACCAATTACAACCCTTTGCAACTCTTAGATCTTATGAGATTTTCAATTTCTTAATTGATCATGTTTAATCTCATCCACACCTTGGGCAACAGTCTTACTGAGGAACCACCATTGACACACACCATATAACAAATGCAAGTCACTGGCCCAAGTCTCACTTAGGATCCGCAGTGCTTACCTCACAGCTCTCCGAGTTTGCGGCGTAAGCACCCAACGAAGGCTGAACCTACTTACGACGACCGGTCACCGTGAGTGCCACTATATGGACGGTGTGCTGTGTCAGATTTTTAATTTGGGTTTATAACCAGTCTCTTACCAAGAACTAGTGGCCAGTCAGGTTAGTTTGCGGGCAGGATCCTTTCGGTTCTAAACCTTTCGGAAATTCCACAGCCCGAGCAAGACTGTCCTACACACCACCTATTCTGGTAAACAATCCAGTTAATGTGCCAGTTTTAAAATTTCAACTCTTTGATCATATGACATTTTATAAATAAATATCCTTTTATTTGAAAAACCTATTTCATAAAAATGTCATATCTAACACCTGACAAAATAATTAAAGTTTCCAATTTAAACTTCCTTTTAAATACTTTAATTTTTCATCAAAAATGATTGTAGTTTTGAATTCTTTTATTTATCTACTTTGTCACCACAACCACGCAGATATAAATAATAAATAAAGAAATAAAACATACAATCACACGGTGACATAGCCTTGCCGAAAACTAAATTGGTTTCCGAGAGCCATACGGACAAACCAATTAGGTCAAAACCTAAGGGACAAAATCAACACACAAGGCAAGAAGGTTGAACTCTTTCAGCTCCCACTAGCCTTAGCATCCGATGATGTCTCCGAGCGTCCTTGATAAATGACCTTCTTGTTGATGGACATCTTCACCAATATTTTTACATAATTTTAATCTAAATACATTTGCCTATTTTCTAACCTATTACAGATTACATCATAAAACCCGGGATTCCAACGGCACGCAGGCCTTCTTTAAAATATAATCAATAATAAAATAACAAATATTGAGATTAAACAAACAACCATCACAAACAAGGGGTCTCACGGCTCGGCTATGTCACAAACATAAATAAAAGCAGTAAGGCTTGTAAATAATCCAGAATTCATTTTCATCTTGACATGAAAATAATTCCAAAACCAATTAATCCACCATTAATTGAAATAAATATGTCCAATATCGTTCTTAAATTAAACACGGTTCGTAAACTCGAAATTCAGGAACACTTTCCAAAAATAGAAACTTTAGCCCGAAAATTTAAATTCAATTCCATATTTGCATTATCTTTGGATTCAAAACTATACTTTTCTTAAAATATTCAATTAACAATTCAAACACCTTTGAAATTTAAACTTACTATTTTAAGAAACTTTTTATTAAACTACCTTTAATCAATATAGTTATTATTTTCAAATAATATTGATAAATAATTTAAACTTCCTTTAAATAATTATCAATTAACTATTATTCCATAGAAACACCTTTCCAGAAATAAATAAACTTTATTTAAAATGTCAATTTTCTAAATAAACAATCTTACCAATAAAATATGTCTTTTAAAATATTTAAAGAAAATTGACCATCTTTAAATAACACCAAAAACTTTTTTTATGGTTTTAAACAATTTCTACCAAAAACATTAATGTCGAGATCAAATCTCAAAACATTAAACCATGACCGAGCATGAAACTCAAAGTCACGATTTCATCAATTTGAAATTGGAATCCTTAAATTAAACTTCCTTTAATATAATAATGCATTTTATGGAACTAATTATTAAATGCATAAATTAAATCTAGTTTATAAATTAAAATTACCATTAATTTAATTTCAATATTAAAACTTAACTTTTAACTAAAACCGATTTAATTTAAACGACGAATTACCGGAAAACGAAAATGAACCAACTTAGTTAACCGACTCATACTCGGGTTCTATAACCCATATGAACCGAAAACAAGTAGGGCATTAAACCATTTGACGGCTGAAATTAATCGAAGCCGTTAATCAAGTCACTTTGATTATTTCGATTTCCATATTCCAATTAATCGTTTAATTATCGAATCGAATAATATTTAAACCGATTTGCGAATTTTGTAAAAAAACTAATAAAGTCTCCACTTTATTTTTATAAAACCGAAAACATATTTACATATATTTTGTCACAAATGTCTAAATATTAATAACCAAACACTTTTGATTTATTAATTCGATTTTAACGCATTTAATTTAATCGTTCGAGTTTAACCGTGAATTAAACGACACGACGGAACAAATAATCCATCACCTGGGTTACCATATCACAACCGAGAGGTCATGGGTCTCAACCCATGGCCAAAATCTCTAGGTTTGATTTCGTGAACCGAAACGTTTAATTTTCCTGACTTTAATTAATTAAACACTTTTAAACAATCAAACATCAACTAAATAAAACGAACTAAGGTTTCAAAATCCCGAATCTGAGAAACTCCAAGGTTGGCCAAGAATCACCATGTGGTTTCCAAAACCTTTGGTCGATTTTCTCCAAGCCAAATCAAAACCTTAAACGTTTTAATTATAGATTTCGATCGTTTAAACACATTTAATTATTAAAAATCGAAACTTTAAGAACGCTCGACATAAATACATGAATAATATTATCATTATGTTACTTGAGATGGCTCTGATACCACTGTTGGGAATTCGTATTGTTTTTCAAAAAAAACATAAACATTAATCAAATTAACGCACAACGGAAGCTTTTTAAAATCACGAATTCCGTACACGGATCATCAAGTAAACATAAGATAAGTAAACGAGAAAGCAATAAAATTCGTACCTTTATATATATATATATATATATATATATATATATATATATATATATATATATATATATATATATATATATATATGGGTGGGTTCAATGGAGAACTAGGCGTGTGCAAAATAACCGAACCCGAATAACTCACCCGAACCGAACCTTATTCGGGTTAAATGGGTTGGGTTATTCGGTTTTCGGGTTTGTTAATCGGGTTAAATGGTAACCGAATAAGGATTTCGGTTCGGGTATCGAGTGGGAAGTAAAAAATTCGGGTTACCCAAATAACCCGAATAACCCATATGCCAATATTTATAAAATTAATAATAATAATATATCATCCCATCTTGGCATCTTACGTCTACTTTAGTAAAGATGTAAGTTTTTATTTTTACAAACCAAAAACATGTCTCTTTTCAACTCTTCCACGGTTCCCTATATATAGAATATAAATATTTATATACTTAATTTTAAACTTTTTAACCCGCTTAACCCGTTCTACCCATTTTACCCAACCCATTTAACTCATTTAAACCATTTTATAGAGGATTCTATTTTTTATAGTAAAACCGATTAACTCAATTAACCCAAACCGAATAACCCGACACCCATTTAACCCAAAACCGATTAACCCGTTCTCTTATTTGGTTCGGGTTCAGGTAGTTAACGTATACCCTCATACCCGAATAACCCGAAACCCGTTTAACCCGCCCGAATAACACCCCTATGGAGAACCTTATGCATCAAAAAACCTTGGAGAACCACAATGCATCGCTAGAAAAACTGAAATGCATCACGTAGAAATCGATACATCACGCGGGAATTTGATACATCAAGTGGAAATAATGTAAAAATCGATGCATCACTCGAGAATTTGATGCATCACGTGGAAATAATGATGCATTAAGGGGGAATTGTGATGCATTTGTGGTAGTGCATGGAGGTTCTTCAAGGTTCTTCGATGCATGGAGGTTGTCCATTGAACCCACCTCTCTCTCTCTCTCTCTCTCTCTCTATATATATATATATATATATATATATATATATATATATATATATATATATTATTATTATTATTATTATTATTATTAAGAGTTTTGGTTTTAATCAAACTCTAATATAATAATATAATATATATCTTAATAATTATCTTTATTATTTAAACCTTATATAATTATCTCTATAATTATATACCCTTTAAATAATAATAATCTTTTATACATTATCTAATAATATATAAATGACTAGATAATTATTTATAATTATCTCTTATTTATTTGTTTATAATTATCCATCCAGTTATCCAATAATTAGATGATAATATCAATTCAAATAAATGTGTCTTTTATTTAATATCCAATAATAAATAAAAGACTAGATAATTATTTAATTATCATCCAATGACAATTAAATTACTACAATATCTAATATTGTACTTTTAGTCCCCGTACTTTGAGATATAACTAATCACATATTAATTTAATCTCAATGATCATTTCGTGTCATAAACAATATCCAATATTATTTATTCAATCGTTTAATTGCATCTGCTCAGTTGTGCTCATCGGTGTGACCCTCAAGTGTTTTATGAAATCAGTCATGATGCAGTATTAATGTTATCTTTACACACAATATACTAACAAATACTGTTGTACGTCTGTATATACGTACCTTGCCGTAGTTTTGGAAATTCGTTTTTGAGGATGTACTCCACATTTGCTTGATCAGATGTGTAAACCTCACCATGGAAAGGATTAATAATTCTATACGTTTTGTATTTCTTGGCAAGACGAGTCGTGTAATCATGCAATCTGTTGAAGTTGGTGAGCATATGAAACACAGTCCCGACAGTCGGATGATACTTCTCAGTTTTCTTCGTGTATGTTTGATGTTTTTTACGGTAGATGCTGATGAAAAGAAGAAGAAGACATAAAGTTATGAAGATTGGATTTGAGAGCAAATCCATGGAAATTTTGATTTCCATAAATGAGAGGGAAAGTGGTTTTATTTTGAAATTAGTTAAAGAGTCTTTTAGATGATGTAGAGATATTCACATCGTTTATATATCTATTTATAGGGTGGTAGAATGCACTTGAAAGTCAAAATAATTATTACCTTTTATGTTGTGTTTAAATATTTACCAAGTAATTGGATTTTATTACGCAACCAAATACATCAGACCCGTTTGATTTGTAGAATAAAATTTAAAAATATTAGAATTTAATTTTGTTACAATAATTGTATGTTTATTGGATAATTTATAAAATGATGTTTAAATTTTTATTACAAATAGTCAGGTCTGATTAACTTTTTTCAATCGTAGATTTTAATGGAACTTAAATAATTTCTGATTTAAAAGTTATACATGTTATAAAGAAATTTAAATCATTCGGTAAGCTAAATGGAGCCATAGAGGAGGTTTGGTTCGCAGAATGTTTCTGAGAGAATTGGTATCTGTCAAGGAATTGGAATCTGTCAGGAATTTGAATTAGAAACCAATGGATGTTTGGTTGGCGGGAGAAGGAAATAGAATCCAATTTCTTATTATGTTTGGTTCATAAACCTGTCAGCAGATTACATTTAAATAATGTCAAATGACTGAATTACCCTTCTTGATTGTTTGTTTAGTTTTTGTCTGTTTTATAATTTTTTATTTAAATTTTTTTATGAATTATATATATGAATAAATATCATTTTAAATAATATTTTTTTATAAATATCCATTAACTTTTTTTTTATCTTATTTATAAACAAGCATATTATACACATTAATGTATTATAAAACATGATATAAACCAAATAAACTTTAATATCCAAAATGAAAGTGTCAAATACAAATCATCCCAAAAAAACAACAGACGTTCAACCATAATAAAGTTCTAATAATCCCAATGAACATCACAACTGAAAATGTTTAAGATTCCAAAATATAGTTGACCCAACTCTCTCTAACGCCTTCATCAAATTTCCAAAAATTTTGTACTTTTATTGGATCACTTCTTATCTTGCCAACTGCTTGAAACTTCTCGACTTGAGTTAGTGAGTTCATCTTAAATATCTCATCAGGGATATTGTCACTTTGTTCATTTGATTTTCATTTCATATTTAATACCTTGAGTTATATCCTTTGATATTTCTTTCAGACTCTCTGTAATCGAGTCAACCACATCGTTGAATCCATCATCGGATTGACTTTTTCGCTTCTTGGAACGGACACGTGATGAAGTCTCATCACCTTGAAAATTTGTATTACGACTAACTTCTTCCGCATCACGAACATCATCCTCCAAGTCTAACATTTCTTCTTCTAAGTTCACCTCTTGCTCCATCTCAACAAAGTCTCTAGCTCTATTTCCTTGAGCTCGATCTTTTCAAAAAACAATGCAAATTAAGATCTTCATAGTAAGGAAAAGTTTTGTGTTTCCATCTACTCGCTTCTTTATGAACCTATTTACAAACATTATAAGTTTTATAGAAAGAAAAACAAGAAAATGTTTAGGTGGTATTTGTTTTTTAAGAGGTTAAATGTCTGAAGTCTGAAAACCATGTCTGAAATTAAGAGGAGGCCTTAAAGTCTGAAATTAAGAGGCTCTGAATTTAATTCAGACTAGTCTCATTCTCTTAAAATTCAGAGGGAAATTCAGAGGTTGTAACCTCTTAAGTCTGAATTTAAACAAACAATACAAATTATGTTAAGATCTGAAATTCAGACTTCAGACCTAATTCAGAGACTCTTAATTGAAAACAAACACACCCTTAGTGTTTCATAAACTAGAGTTACACGTTCATCTATTACTCGTTACAAGAAAATGTTTAAATGCCTGTGTTTATTGAAACCACATAAACTTAATTTATCTTGATCATGCATATAAATTTGTAGAAGAAATTTAATTATGTTAATATTAATATAGTTTTCAAACGACGCAGTGACGGACCCAAGATTTTCGGTCGCCAGTGGCACAATTTGAGTTGTGTTGTTGATTTTTTTATTAATTAGATTGGTCGGTTGGTTAAGGTTAACAGCCAATAACATTAATTGAAATTTCTTAAAATTTGGGAATGAATAAAAATAATGGTATTGAGTTTGATGAAATGAACCAAAATTATAAATAATAATGACTTATTGAGTATTTGATTTTGGACTTTATATTATTTATTCATTTTTTTTATTTGTTACATTAAATTATAAATAATTATACTACATATTTACTTATTTGATTGAAGGTTACAAAACTTTTTTATTAAATTATCCTAATAATGTTTTAATATTTGAAAAGCACGATTAAACGTTCAAAAACCACCGGTTGCACAAACAAAAAATCGTAAAGAATTACATTACGAAATAAAGTTATTGGCGGGAAAATAAAAGGTTGTTGCTAAATGAATTTTTTTATTTTAAATATATTAGCAACGACTAAGTATCGTTGCTAGTTTGAGTTGGACATTTTCCTCCAATATTTAGATATATAGCAACTACTAAATATAGTTGCTAAAATATAGTAGGTTTTTTTTCCTCCAACATTTACACAAATAGCAACGATCTAATCTAATTGTTTCGAGAAAATAAAGTTATTGCATTTAGCAATGAAGTTAGTCATTGCTAAACTTAATAAAATAGTTGATAAATGCTTATAAAATATTTAGCAACGACATATAGTCGTTGTTAATTACTTTTGTCTAATTTAGCAACGAATTTTGCTGAAAATTTTAGGGTTAATGACCAAAAATAGTACTTTTGTCATTTTTTTCATTAATAGTAACATTATTATTTTTTTATCATTAATAACAATAACTTCTGTTGTTTATCAATATTAGCAACTTTTAACCCAACTAACTGGAAACTAACTGAGTTTCAAGTTAACTTAGCTGACATGGATTTTTTTGCTGAATTGGACACCCACGTGTATAACCAGATGTACCAGGTTAAAATTTTGGGATCCTCCATGGTGGCATTCTCCCCCACCGGCTGGCGAAAGCCGGCGATTCGCATTCTTGACCGACCCTCCGTCTTCCTTGCCGGAGCTGTGTCCGCATTGTTACTTCTTTGGGCCCTCTTCTTCTCCACTCTCGACTCAATCCTCATTTTCTCTCTATCCAAACAAAATTCCTGCAACTGTAACAATCAACCCGACCCGGCCTCCAACCTCAAATACGACCCACCCGTCTCAACCTTCTACGACGACTCAAGCTTCGGCTACACCCTTGACAAACCCATCAATAACTGGGACCGAAAAAGACGAACTTGACTTAAACTTCACCCTTCATTCGATCCCAGGCCGCAAGAGCGAGTCTTTATCATCACCGGATCAAGATCAACCACATGCAAAAGCCCAACCAGAGACCATTTCTTGTTAAGATTTTACTGGAATAAAGTAGATTATTATCGAATCCATAATTACGATATCTTTTACAACAACGTCTTACTCGACCCCAATATGCTCTCATGTTGGGCCAAGATTCCGGCGGTTCGGACGGCGATGGTGGCACATCCAGAAGCCGAGTGGATAACCTGGTATATCTGGTTATACACGTGGGTATCCAACTCAGCAAAAAGAATCCGTATCAGCTAAGTTAACTGGAAACTCAGTTTGTTGGGTTAAAAGTTGCTAATATTGATAGAAAAACAAAAGTTATTGTTATTAATGATAACAAAAGAATAATGTTGCTATAAATGAAAAAAAATGACAAAAGATGTTACTATTTTTGGTCATTAACCCAAAATTTTATTGCAAAAACCTAGCAGGAAAATTTACCTCATATTTTTGTTAATTAGTGACGAATCTAGCAACGAAAAAATTCGTTGCTAAATTAACTTTATGTTCATTTCATTGCTATTTCGTTATTAACTGAAGATATTAGAAACGAGACATGCATCGTTGCTAAAAAATCATTGCAGTTTGCAGCTTTTCTAGTAGTGATACTACTATACTAGGTTTCTGTAAGGATTTATTATTTGTGTTTTTTTTTCAATGACGTTGTTTGGACTTTGTTTTCCTTATATTCTTTTGGTTTGAGACTTTTTTACTTAATTTTATATTATTTTATGCTTAAAAGGTTAAATTTATTTTTATTAATATACTAAAAATCTTATTAATATATTAATTACAGGAATTAATTGTCAAATATGGTTTGCTTATATTCGCATATGTATGAAAAAGTAGTGGTTTTATATATGGCTAATTGAGTATGCATGCATATGTACGGCAGCTAGAAGAGTAGATTCAAACTTCTTTAAATTCACGTCTCCAAAGTCCATATTTTATTAATTACGACGGTTAAAGTAAAGCTATATATGTATTTTTACATTTACTGTGTACGATCGGCTTGAGGAGGGTTGTTACCCGGGTTCGATCCTCACTAGAGGCGGATTTTGGGGTTTTTCCCTTCAGGTGAACTAATCTAACTTTGGAGATTTTAATCTAACTAGGAGATTGTGGTGGGGATCGAACCGGGATCTGTCGGCACTTGTGCCTAGGCGATTACCACCACACCAGCTGTTCAAAAAAAAAAAAAAAACCCGGTGATGGATTTAGAAACTTTTGTTATCGGTGTCATTTTTTAAAGTAAATTTAATAATTAGATTTTCGAAATTTTTTCTAAAATTGATCGGGTCTTTTAATCGGTTTGCCAGCTCAAAATTAGCAACTAATAAGATATTTGGGTTTTTTAATGTTTTAAGTTGATCATTTGCTTCTTCTCCCTCTTTTCTTTTTAATTTCTATTGGTTCCTTTTTTCGTTTTTCAATTTTTATAATTAAATCTCAATAATATTTCAATAAATTTGGGTAATAAAAACTGCAAATATAAATTAGATATGTATATTATAACAGCCCAGACCACTCCGAGACAAGATATCGTCCGCTTTGGCAAAGGCCGCACGGTTTTGTTTCTCGAAGCCAAGCTATAGGCCCGCCCCAAAACGCGTCTTAGTGGATAGAGAAAACCTCACTCTTATATGGGCATATTGGTTTCTCCTCTCCACCGATGTGGGATGTTACAATCCCTCCCCCATGGGAACACAGCGTCCCCGCTGTGCACATTGACCCGGTGCCTGGCTCTGATACCATTTATAACAGCCCAGACCACTCCGAGACAAGATATTGTCCGCTTTGGCAAAGGCCGCACGGTTTTGTTTCTGGAAGCCAAGCCATAGGCCCGCCCCAAAACGCGTCTTGGTGGATAGAGAAAACCTCACCCTTATATGGGCATATTGGTTTCTCCTCTCCACGGATGTGGGATGTTACATATGTAATAATTTTCATACGTGTCACTAAAATAATCGTAGGTGTCACTCGAGTTTTTGATACATACGTAACTCAATATTTTGAAAATTTATCGGTGTCGAGTGACACCCGTGTTTATAAATTGAGTCCGCCACTGCGATCACCGGCCTTTGCAACGACATGCTCAAGCTAGCTAGTTGTTGAAGAACATACTGCTTGTAAATTACCTTTTATTTTCTTTTTATTATGGTGTAAAAATGATATTCGTTTCGGAAATTATACATATAAAAATTTTCATGCATAATATTATACTGGAATCAGGAATCGAACAAGATAATCAATAAGAACAGGGCCGTTGTATGGACTTCAGATGTCTGTGTTTGTGATTACAACATAGACTCTTATATATTTTAAACAGTGAATTAGTTATTTTGAGATTCAATTTTAATTGGTAAACTGGAAGTTGTGAACGACAAGTGTGTAGGGGCGACACACACTTGTGTAAGATACAAATCTTCTTGATGCATTTCTTAGTAATCCGGAGTCTAAAACTAGACTAGAAGACATGCTTAGGTCAATCTCGACCCAAGCAACAATCAGTGGCGATAATGAGAGGAACGAGGGGGATGACTAGTTTATTTAGTTTTCTAGTGTTGTGTAAAATGACTCGTCTGAATACTTAGTTTGTATGTATACATGATTTAATGTTTTCTAGTTTTATATATGTAATATATTAATTGTGTTTATGATATTGTTGAATCCTATTTATATAGCAGGTTTAGTATTATTTAAAAAAATTCTAGTTTTGAGAGGAAATCAGAATTTGTTTTTAAAAGGCATTAGAGACAACACAATAGAGGCTACATGAGCATTAGGGACCAAGCATTAGAGGCGACCCTTTAGTGGCGAAATATTGGAGTATTAGGGGCGACTTTTGTCACCTCTATTGCCCTCAAATCTTGTAGTGGCAACACCAATATAGTTATTTATTTAACACACATACAATTAACATAAGCATATGATATGATATGTATTGTTGAACATCCGTTATAAGGAAGATCAAGTAGTATTTTTAACTTAAAGGATTATGTAAATCGAATCTACTAAAAACACGAACTTCCAATGGGCCATCGATATGAAGATTAATCGTAGTTTTGTACCTTGGGACTTTGTTTTCATCCCTCAACTTGAACTTGAAGCAACTTAACAAGACAGACGAGAAGATCTTCATCTGCCTATACGCAAAATCTCGAACCAAAGAAACTCTTGGTCCTGCCTATATTTAAATAAGACAGATTAAAGGGTTGATTTCCACCCATATAAATGAACTTCACTTGATCGAGAGAATTCATGAAAAAACAAAGCAACTCTAAATTTTCATTTTTCACATAATGTACGATTGCGTAGTATTGAATATATATCAATATAATGAAAGGTTGCATGTATATATTAATTCAAGATCGAACAAGAATGATGCAGTAGCTTATACGATACAAATAATATCGTTTTTGGGTCTTAAAAGCTATTATACGAACCTCAAAAGCCGTAAATTTGAAAGGGCTCTCGGGATGGAAGCAACCATTGTTATCAAGCCATCTGCTTGGTTTAAACTCATCAGCATCATCACCCCATATTAAGGTCATCCTTCCCATTGCATATGGCATAGAAGCTACCATATCCCCTTTATTCACTTTACAACCATCAGAAAGAACATCATCTGAAAAACATATCTTTGGGTCCTACATATTTGTGTCCATCATATATCATCAATATGTCTTTTGTGAAATTGTATATGTATACAATGTTAAGGTTGTGTTTGGTATAGAAAATCGATAGAAAAGAAATAAGGGCAAATTATTAATTAGGAGACTCAAATTATGTATATCAATTCTTTATGAATTTTTAAGTTGTATATACTGTAGGTTTTCTAATATATAGCTTTATATTCAATTATCTAATTTCTTTAACAATGATAGAGAATTAAATAGAAACTAAGGTGGCGTTTGCTTTGCGGAATATCAAAGAAACTGGTGAGATTTTCACTTGAAAATCCCTCTCTTATCATGTTTGGCAAAAAAAAAGGACGGATTTCATTTTCCTTTAGCATTTCACAATCTTCCATTTTAAGATTTAGAATTCTTCCCTACGCCCTATTATTTCAAAATCTCATATCTTTACATTTCGAAATCCAAACCAAATGACAATATTACTTTTATCCTCTACCTAACCACCACTCACCTATACCTCTTGATCTTATCCTACCTTACCAACACCTACCCCATCCCACCCACCCCAACCTATCCTACCTACCTTACCCTAACAACATATATCAAACAATGATAACTATCTAACATTATCAAACTACACAAATCCATTGTACCATGCTCTACCGTACCTACCCACCCTATCCATCCCCACCCCGACCCAACAAGACATAGTATCTTACTCTCACTCGTCCTACCTCACCTATATCTACATATACATATCCACCTCATACAACCCTTCTCACCCAACCCTACCGACCCCACCCCACCCTTACCTACCCACCTACCTTACCCCCACCAAATCCACACCAAATATACATCATATCATATCCTCACCCATCCTACCTTACCCACATCTAACCGTCGTATATATACGCTCTGAGACTGTTAGGGCAGTCAGCCCGCACGATCATCCATCGTGAGTCACCGTCCGTATGAGTCTCATAACGGAATCCCTGATTTGGATCTCAACTCTTGCACAACATACACATAGAATAAGGAATAGAGTTATACCTGAGATTCGCGTCCCTGTCTCGTACACAACACATATAGCAATAATAGCTACACAGCTAAAACTCACAAAATGATCCCGGATAGGAAAAGAACTCGAATACTCACCTGATTGCACCGACTAATTCACTAAACCCCGAAATCCCTGATCTGACTCGACATGCTGTCTGCACGTCCCTGTAAACACGCGGATCCCAGAATGTTAAATCAGATCCAACTGATATACAAAACAGACCCACACATAACTTTGTAACTAAATAGGGCCCAATAAGCAACCCCAAACAAACCCCCAAAGCCCAAACAGCAACCCGGCCCAAAACACCTGATCGTGTCCCGCACTTGCCACATCGCGATCGCGGTCGCGCTAAGGTCATCACGGTCGCGTTGACCGGTCGCGCCCTGGATGTCGGTCACACTCGACCCGCACCGCCACAAGACATATCGCGACCGCGCTCCTGGGGGCGTACAGATCTTCCTTTATTTGATGTTCTTGTCTGTCCAGGGGTACAAACCCCTTTCAATTTGATTTCAACAACCATAAGCATACACAATTGATACATATTAACCTTCTATCAGCTTATAAGCCATTTCCACAATTCTAACCACGAATTTAATTTACCAAATCAAAGATTTCTTACCTCTTTGCAACTTAAGAACAATAAGATGATGTTTGGAGGTAAATTTAACAATCAATCCTTGCTAATTGAACTTCCTTTGCTGCTGTTTACTTCATGCGCACACACACAGTACACTTTTAGTTTCTAATTTAGGAAAGGAGAAGAAAAGGAGTTCAAACCAAACACTTTATATATACTTTCCGATAATAGCAACCTGATACCCATTAATCTGAACCCAATATCATATTTTTAATACTATTATCATTTCAACCCATTTAATCCCACGATCCCATAAATATAAATAATCCACAAAAATTATAACCCATTGACACGTATAATGCAATCCCGACACGTATATATCCACTAATCAGGATATAATTGGGCCAACGCAATATTATTAAAATAATAATCCACTAAAATAATCCACGTACCAGGTTCAAAAGTGAGATGTTACAATATAATATATAGATTTAGTATATAAATAAAAATAAAAAATATATATTAAAAATAGATTATATAAAAATTAACTAAAATATTAATATATCTAATAAACGAGTTGCGTTTGAGCTTTGTAAAATTATTTACGAGCCGAGCTCGATCTTGATACTTTAAAACGATCTTGGCTCGAGCATTAACGGACTCGAGCTCGACTGATTACACCCCTTCCACTGTGCGTTTGGTACAGAGAATTAAGCATAGGGAATTGGAAATAAGAGGAATTCATGTTAAACATGGGAATTCCTCTTATTTCCAATTCTCTATGCTTAATTGTTTGTACCAAACATAGTGTAGTAGGTGTGTGCTTCGATCGGAGACATGATAAAAGATGAATTCAAGGCAAGGATCCATCACTTTTAGCTCTTCCATTCCTCCACTTCCAAATCAACCAGATATATAGAAACATATAACAGTCCGTGAAGAATTTTGTTGCTCCATTTGTTTAACCCACTAAGAAGATCGATGACTATGAACTACCTCATGAATATTGAAAGGCCGTTGTTGCGAAAAACTAGATCCATTTTATCCATTTTAGTCATTAAACTTTTTACTGTGGCCTAGTTTAGGTATCGATTCCACACACAAAAAAAGGAAGCCAAAATGATGTCTACAAACTTACAAAGAGTTAAATTAATCAAAATGGAAAAGTACAAAAAGTTTAATACCTAAATTGAACAAAAAGAACTACAAAGCCCAAAACCACAAAGCTATTTTATAACATTATCTCTAATTGAATATGATAATTGTATACATATTTATTTATTTTAAACGACAAACTAATCTACTTTTACTACTAAACTACTCCTTCACCCCAAATGATGACTTCAGAACTTACTTACACCACCTAAATTTAAACTTGCCTCCAACGGGAGTCAAACTCGTGACCTCTCACTTGCATATCACCACTCATAAAGCCCATCTTATACATAGATATATATACCACGTTTTTTTTTATCGACAAATATGTAATGTTTTTTGAGCAAGAACATTACATTTATTTATTTAACACATGCAAATACATTTAACATAAGCATATATATGATATGTCTTGTTCAACATCCATTATAAGCCAGAATAATATTTCAAATTAAAGGATTATATGTCGATCAACCGAATCTACTGAAAACACAAACTTCCAAAGGACCATCGATGTGAAGATTAATCGTAGTTTTGTACGTTGGGACTTTGTTTTCATCACTCAACTTGAACATGAAGCAACCTAGCAACACAGAAGAGAAGATCTTCATCTGCCTATATGCAAAATCTCGACCCAAACAAACTCGTGGTCCGGCCTGTATTTAAACAAGCTAGATTAAATTAAAGGGTTGATTAATAAACGAACAAATGTTACAAGTGCGTCGTTTTTTATATTGGTTACGAGTGTGAAAGTTATTATAAACCAACCTGAAAAGCACTAAATTTGAAAGGGCTTTCGGGATGGAAGCAACCATTGTTATCAAGCCATCTACTTGGTTTAAACTCATCAGCATCATCGCCCCATATGAACTTCATCCTTCCCATTGCATATGGCAAGTAAGCTACCATATCCCCTTTGTTCACTTTACAACCATCTGGAAGAATATCATCTGAGAAGCATATTTTTGGATCCTGCATAATTTATACTCATCAAATCATCAACACCTTATTTATGAAATTCTGTATACAAATATTAGAGTTATAACTAGTCTATAAACGTAAGTATAACATTGGTATAAATTAATAAAATTAATTACGTACGTTCATATTGTAGAATAATTTATAAAAATATTTTATCAAATTTATAATAACTACTTATATAATATAATATACTTAAATATAAAAATATAAATCAAATTAGAGTTTTATATCAGACAATGTTTAGTTTTGTGAAGTATTAGTGATTGTCAAGTCTCTTAATATAGGGGCTAATTCTGTTATTACTGTTAGATAGTTAGTAGTAATCAGTTAGTTGGTTAGTTAGCAGTGTTATCAATCTCATTAACACTGTTCTATAAATAGACACCAAGATTCTGCAAATGTAATAATTCTGAAATCATCTTCATCATTCAATAAAGTTTCAGTCCTTATTTCAGTTCTTAATATTCTTGATTTACAACAAGTGGTATCAGGAGCCAGGTTTGCTCAATTAAGGGTTTAAGAACTGCAAGACGTCAGAGGAGGTTTTAAAGATCATTAGTGCATCATGGTGTCCACCAAATTCGATTTGGAAAAGTTCGACGGTAAGAACGATTTTGGTCTATGGAGGTTGAAAATGCGTGCTCTGCTAGTTCATCAAGGGATCGTTAATGCATTAGCAGGAGAAGACAGACTACCCACAACGTTGACGGACAAGGAGAAGAAAGATGTCTTGGAAAAGGCTCACAGTGCAATAATCTTGAGTCTTGGAGACAGAGTTCTCAGAGAGGTGTCAAAGGAGACCACAGTTGCTGGAGTTTAGAGTAAACTTGAAGGTTTGTACATGACGAAGTCTTTGGCTAACAGGCTTTATCTCAAGAAATGATTGTACACCTTTCAAATGATCTCTGGTAAGTCACTAGAGGATCATGTTGATGAGTTTAACAAGTTGGTGTTGGATCTTGAAAACATAGAGGTTAAAATTGATGAAGAAGACAGGGCAATTATTTTTCTCACTTCTCTCCCTTCAATATATGAACATTTTGTCGATACTTTGATGTTTGGAAGGGATAGCTTGACAATGGAAGAAGTTTTGGCAGCAATTAATTCAAAAGAATTAAAGAAACGATATGATTCAAAGGACGAAGTCAGTGAAGGACTGTTTGTTAGAGGCAGATCAGGGAAACGTGATTCCAAGAACAAGGGCCAATACAGATCCAAGTCAAGGGGAAGAAGAAAGTGTTATGAGTGTCAATCAGAGACACATCTGAGAAGAAATTGCCCAGAATGGAAGAAGAAGATGAATGAGAATGTTGCAAGAAGTCAGAATGTTCAATCAACAAAACCACTTTCAGATGGGTATGATAGTGCAGATGTGCTAGTTGTGTCGAGCAATTCTGGTTCACAGGAGTGGATTATGGATTCAGGTTGTTCTCATCACATGACTCATAATAAGGATTTATTGACAGATTTCAAAAGGGTAAGTTTGGGACCTGTAATGTTAGGAGACGACACTCCATGTGAGATAGAAGGTATTGGAAAGTTGGTTCTCAATATGAAGGATGGTTCTCAATACATGATGGATCAAGTGAAGTACATTCCAAAATTGAGAAGGAATCTGATATCCCTTGGGAGTCTTGAACAAGAAGGGCTTCATGTTAGGATGGGTGGTGGAAAGATAAAAGTGATCAAAGGATCACTTGTTGTCATGCAAGGAACAAGAAGATCCAACAACATATATGTACCAAATGGTACTGCTCAGGCTAATGTTGTTGAGGAGGTCAAACTATCATCCATCAGCACTGCCATGATGTGGCATAACAGACTGGGTCATATGAGTCTCCAAGGGCTTAAAGAATTGGAGAAGAAGCAAGTTCTTGGCAACATGAAGATAGGAGATATGGAGTTCTGTGAATATTGTGTCTATGGAAAGGCTCATAGAGTAAAATTTGCTAGAAGTATGCACAAGACCAAAGGAGTTCTTGACTATGTTCACTCAGATCTATGGGGACCTGCAAAGACTGAATCACTTGGAGGTGCTAGGTACTTCTTATCGTTAATAGATGATTATTCAAGGAAGGTCTGGATATATCTATTAAGGAGTAAGGACCAAGCTTTTGGAAGTGTTGGGAATTCGTATGGTTTTTCATAAAAAACATAAACATTAATCTTATTAACGCACAGCGGAAGCTTTTGAAAATTAACGAATTCCGTACACGGATCATCAAGTAAAACATAAGATAAGTAAACGAGAAAGCAATAAAAATTCGTACATTTGTATTCTATGACAAGAATACACGAATGAGATGCTCTCGGTATCCACCGGTGATGACACGGTCGAGCGGCGCCAAGTATGCAATCGAACACACGAAGAACGGGAAAACCAAACACGATTGAGTGTTTGGTTCGTACGGCCAAGATGGAGCACCCCACACACACACCTTCAAGTGTGTGTGTGTGTGCGCGCCGTCATCAAAAAAACCCCACACAAAACCATTAGGTTTTTTTCATATATATACACAACACATGTATATGTATATAGCCGTATCTATATATATTATATATATATATATATTAAATTTAAACTTTAATATATTAATATAATATATATCTTAATAATTATCTTTATTATTTAAACCTTATATAGTTATCTCTATAATTATATATCTATTAAATAATATTTATCTTTTATATATTATCTAATAATATATAAATGACTAGATAATTATTTATAATTATCTCTATTTATTTGTTTATAATTATCCATCTAGTTATCCAATAATTAGATGATAATATCAATTCAAATAAATACATCTTTCATTTAATATCTAATAATAAATAAAAGACTAGATAACTATTATTTAATTATCATCTAATGACAATTAAATCACTACAATATCTCATATTGTACTTTTAGTCCCCGTACTTTGAGACATAATTAATCATCCATTAATTTAATCTCAATGATCATTTCGTGTCATAAACAATATCCAATATTATTTATTCAATAGTTTAATTGCATCTGCTCAGTTGTGCTCATCGGTGTGACCCTCAAGTGTTTTATGAAATCAGCCATGATGCAGTAAGATTCAAAGAATGCAAGGTAATGGTGGAAAACCAGTCTGGGAGAAAAATTAAGAAGTTAAGAACTGATAATGGGTTAGAATTTTGTAGCAATGAGTTCAATCAGTTCTGTGCTTCAAAAGGGATTCAAAGACACCTTACAGTATCTGGTACTCCACAGCAAAACGGTCTAGCAAAGAGGATGAACAGGACTTTGTTGAACAAAGTCAGATGCATGTTATCTCAATCAGGACTGCCAAAGAAGTTTTGGGGTGAGGCTGTCAACACAACAGCCTATTTAGTGAACAGGTCTCCATCTACAGCTATCAATAATGAAACACCAGTAAAGCTTTGGTCAGGAGAAGAGTCTTTTTATGCTCACTTAAGGACGTTTGGGTGTGTGTGTTATGCTCAAATTAACCAAGGCAAGTTGGAAAATAGAGATGCGAAGTGCATACTGCTAGGGTATCCTACAGGAGTGAAAGGCTACAGACTGTTGAAATGTAGTGATGCTGGTCAGAAAGTCATAGTGAGTAGGGATGTAACATTCAATGAGCAGCTTGTCTACAAGGATTTGTTGAAAGATTCAAGTGCTGATTTAAAGACTCAGAGTAGCTTACAGTTTGAGGTGGAGGTTGAAACAGAAGGTTTCAGAGAAGTAGAATATAGCAGTCAAGTTGATGAAAGTCAAAATCCTCAGACATCTACCTATCAGTTGGCAAAAGATAGACGCAGAAGACAGAATATTAAACCAATAAGGTTTAGGGAGTCTGGTGGTGATATTACAGCAGTGGCATTTCATATTGCTGAAAATTTGATGCTAATTGTGAACCAATGAACTATGAAGAAGCTGTTTCATCTACACATAAAGAAAGATGGTTGGAGGCTATAAATGAAGAAATCAAATCTCTAAAGCAAAATGAAACCTGGGAGTTGGTTGATAAACCAAAGGATAAGAAAATTGTTGGTTGTAAATGGATTTTCAAGTTGAAAGAGGGAGTGTCAGGTGTGTGTCAACCGAGGTTCAAAGCAAGACTAGTACCACAGGGATATAGTCAGATTGAAGGAGTAGACTATACTGAGATTTTCTCTCTTGTGGTTAAACATACATCTATAAGGATAATCTTGACATTGACTGCTAGTTTAGATCTGGAATTAGAGCAACTAGATGTAAAGACTGCCTTTCTGCATGGCAGCCTTGAAGAGAAGATCTATATGTCACAGCCCCCAGGATTCAAGGATCAAAAGCATTTGAACAAGGTATGTCTTTTAAATAAGTCTCTGTATGGACTCAAGCAGGCACCTAGAAGGTGGTACCTTAGGTTTGATGAATGCATGATAAGTAATGGGTTCACAAGAAGTAGTTATGATAGTTGTGTTTACTTCAGGGGATATGGAACTAGGGAGTTTATCTACTTACTGTTGTATGTAGATGACATGTTGTTAGCTTGTAAAAGTAAAGAAGAAATAAGAAAGGTGAAACAGCTGTTGAAAGAAAATTTTGAGATGAAGGAGTTAGGGGAAGCCAAGAAGATACTGGGTATAGAGATATTCAGAGACAGAGAAAGAGGGATACTTAATCTTACTCAGACAGGGTATACTGAAAAGGTTCTACAAAAGTTTAATATGGGTGGAGCCAAGTCAGTAACAACACCAATTGGGTCTCATTTTAAGCTGTCAGCCAGGGATTCACCTCAAACAGATAAAGAAGAAGAAGAAATGTTAAAGATTCCTTACAAGCAAGCAGTGGGCAGCCTAATGTATTTGATGGTCTGCTCCAGACCTGACCTGGCATATGCAACAGGACTAGTTAGTAGGTTTCTTTCTAATCCTGGTAAAGAGCATTGGAATGCAGTGAAATGGATTCTAAGGTACTTAAAAGGTTCTAAATCCTTAGGTCTGTGTTATGGTTTAAAGGAAGACAAAAGTGACGGTGCTGTTTTGGGTTATACTGATTCAGACTTTGCTAAGGATTCAATTAAAGGTAGATCCATAAGTGGGTATGTTTTCAAAGTAAAATGGTGCACAGTGAGCTCGAAGTCTTCACTTAAAAAGGTGGTTGCTTTATCTACTACCGAGGCAGAATATATTGCTTTAACAGAGGCTGTAAAAGAAGCATTATGGATAAAAGGTTTCTTATGTGAAATTGGAGAAAACTCAGCTGAGACGTTGGTTTTATGTGACAGCCAGAGTGTCATTCATCTCTCAAGAAATCAAGTGTTTCATGAGAGAACAAAGCACATAAATGTTAAGCTACATTTCATCAGAGATATAATAAATTCAAAGGAGGTAAATGTCGAAAAAGTACAAACTGACGATAATGCAGCTGACATGTTGACTAAGCCCCTAACTGGAGTGAAATTTCAAGACTGTTTGGAATCTTTGCATGTCAAGATGAGAGACTTTTAATCAAGGTGGAGAATGTGAAGTCTTAGTGATTGTCAAGTCTCTTAATATAGGGGCTAATTCTGTTATTACTGTTAGATAGTTAGTAGTAATCAGTTAGTTGGTTAGTTAGCAGTGTTATCAATCTCATTAACATTGTTCTATAAATAGACACCAAGATTCTGCAAATGTAACAATTCTGAAATCATCTTCATCATTCAATAAAGTTTCAGTCCTCATTTCAGTTCTTAATATTCTTGATTTACAACAAGTTTAGATTTAGATTTGATTGGATATCAATTTTTAATTATTTTTTATATGGATTAATTATAGATTTAAAAAATATATGTTTCAAATGACAGTCTACATGACAATAGAAAACGACTACACGTGATAAAATAGTTACTCTTTTATTGTATTTATATTATAAATTTATTCACTTTGCATATGGGAAGAAAGGTACGAATTCCGCTCTATTCACTAAATCTACTTAGAGGTTGTTTGTTACTCTTTTATTGTTCTACTCATTAATTTTTTTAAAAGTTTCTTGAAAAGTAATGTTTTTGCACCACTCAATACATGACAATGGTAGCATTTATAGTTAATTTAGTGTAATTTTCTTAATCTATTGAACGCTTTTGGTTGAATTTAGGACGAGTATGAAAGTGCGTAATCCACATTTGTATAAGTTCACCGAAGTCAAGATCCAGACGTAATGTAGATACAAGGTGGTTGCGCCCCTAGCGTAGTCCAAGGGGTAAAGCCCCTAGTGGTGCTCGGGCAGCGTCCCGAAACAATATGAAATTCTAAAGTGATTCAGTGTAGGAATTTCCTACTAGTGATCAACACGCTCTTCTGTCATCTTTGGTCCCTTCTCGACTTTGCTCGCTGACTTTGATAAACCTCAACTGCTCAGCAACGATAAAACTACTGATGAAGAAAGTTTATGGCGGTTATTATAGCGGTTAATTTAGGAGGTTTTTTCTGGTCTTATCACCTCAAAATAAGTATGAAATAACTATACTTTTTTAGCAGAAGTATGAAATAAACTAAATATACAAGCAAATTCTATTAAATCGTGACTAGTGTATTATTTTCTAGAAAAGTGTTCATATATGATCTCAAGAACATCCGAGTCTTGATCGATTCCAAAAGTTTCAACGACCCAGTCTTTCTAACAACATTACAATTGCACAGGTTGTCCTTTCGGAAAAGATTGTGTACCTGTGGTAATGCCGGATAGATTCTGATAGTTTCTGTCAAAGTTGCATGAAGATATTGCATCTTGTTGAGGGCATCGTCACTCACACCATTAGCAAAATCCGCAACATTTGTATATAAATATCGATCTTCTTTCATGTTCATTGCTTCTTTTATTTCTTTTGTAATATTATCCTGAATTTCGGGATGTTTGCAAAGCATGTAAATGAACCAAGACATAGTAAGCGCTATAGGATCCTTACCGGCAAGTACGAAGTTTAGTACTACATCTCGAATTTTTTTTGGATCTTTATCGTTGATCTGCAAAAACCTTGATAGGATATCTTCTTTCTTGAACTGCAATGTCTCATAAATGGTGGTTAATTGAATGATATAAGACTATAAGTACCAAGTGTATATATAATTTGGCTAGAAAAAAAAAAAAACATTTTGGAATTTTAGGGTGAAACTGAACATGTTTTGTTAAGTTGTGGAGATTGATATATTGATATTGAAGGTTTTATTTTCCGCTATAGAATTCTAGCACGAGGTCTCGCTACCTCTAGAGAATAGAGGTGAACACGTCCGGTTTGGCTGATTTGATGACCAAATTCTCAGCCAAACCGGTCATCTCGTTTTAAAATATTTTCGAACCAAACCGGCTAAATATAACGTCACGGTTGAACCGGCCAAACCGTAAATTAAGATTTGGTTTGGTTCTGCCGGTTTCATGGTTTACACCAAATAAATATTTAATTTATGTATTACAAGCTAGTTTAGTACAATACTAATTAAAATCATTCAAATAAAATTGACAATGTAAACATGAAAAAAATTGATAATTATAAATCAAATATAATAATTTGTTATTAAAGTATCGTAAATTATATAAAACTTATATAATTATATGTTCTTACTTTTCAAAACTAAAATTTAATTTAAAAAAATTATAAACAAAATTT
Organism: Centrapalus pauciflorus; assembly: GCA_020465985.1. Taxonomy (NCBI): domain Eukaryota; kingdom Viridiplantae; phylum Streptophyta; class Magnoliopsida; order Asterales; family Asteraceae; genus Centrapalus; species Centrapalus pauciflorus. The sequence goes on from JAANYP010001141.1 coordinate 444,439, forward strand.
ATTCTATATTTACATTTCATTTTTATAACTTAAAATGACTATAATTTAAAAAGAAAGTATATTATGATTACACACTCATACATACATATATAAACATATAAACTCGATTGGTATAAAGTTGCAAATTGTCGGCCGGCCTATAACTTCGGTTTGAATGATTCTCAAGCCAGCCGGCCGAGAAGCTAGTACTCCCCCAACCCGGCCAAACCGGCCAACTAACTTTGGTTTGACCGGTTTTTTTCAAACTATGTTCACCCTATTGGAGAAAGTAGCAATGTCAAGCGGAAGCTGCGCCCCTTGTGGGGTCCGGGGTCCAGGGGCAGTGCCCCATATAATTCTAACCCTAACACGAGGCTAATAGAATGACTTGCTAATGTGGTGTTGTACTTAATCATTCTTGAGACCAAACCTTGTAATACTCCGTGTTCTTATTTAATTTTCTGCTCGTCTTTGTGTCTGTGTGATTATGTGTATGAATCGTGATTCCTTACATGTTACCCACTCTTTAAACCATGTACACCTCCATTTTCATTTCGATGAAATAAATATATAAGCTTACCATAGACTTGTCTATCGATTCACGCATTTGTTCAATCTTGGTTTGGATCACCTTATACACAAACTCATCAACCACCTGCATATTTTTCTTCATTTCTGCTTCTGATCCGATATTCAAATACTTCTTGATCTTCCACGATAAGTCCACGAATCTTCTATATGTTAATGTGTTTGCGTCATCGAATGCACGACTGAATCTAACACCCTCTTCACTTGAACCTTTTATGTTGTCAAGATCAATTCCAAAAGCAACTTTAAATATTGAATCCATAGTTGTTTTCAAGAACAAATCCTGTATATAAGCATATCCTGAATGTTATGTCTTGCTCAAACTCAATAATATATCAACGAGTTTCGTATTGACGATAGAATACAAGAAACTTACATTAATAATGACAGTTCGGTTGCTTTTTGACGCTTCTAGCAATATGTTCCCAAGTTTTATTGTGTTTTCTTTGAAGATTACACTGCTAAAATCTCTTAAGACTTTAGTAGAGAACTCATGACTCGATAACTTCCTTTGTTCTCGCCATTTTTCTCCATCGACTGCGAATATTGCATCACCAAGTAGATCATTTAAGATGTCACTGGTATACTTACCCTGCCATATGTTTAAACGTATCTAATTTGTAAGAGAACGTCGATCCTTTGATAGGAATAAATTAGTTTTAGTTTATTTTCGTTTAGAAAATCTAAAATCGAAATAATTTATTTCTTTTCATCATTTCCATTCAAAAAATTCAAAATAACGTCGTCTTGAAGTTTTTTTTCATTTGGAAAAAAATGTATGATGAAAATGGTGTGTAGTTACTTCATTGAAAATATTTAATCAAATATTTTAATTCTGAATTGTTCGAAAAAATCAAAAATTGGAATGTTTGCGTCCCTTTTTAATCAAAAAAATTAAATTGCGAACGCATCATCGTTTTTTATTGAAAAAATTCAAATTGTAATGGTTCATCTTTTTTTAATATTCTTTTAATTAAAATCAGAATAGTTATTTTGTTTGAAAAACAAATCAAAAATCATAATGGTTCACCTTTTTTTTATCAAAAAATCAAAATGATTTGTCATTGTCATTATTATTTTGATCGAAATAATTCATATCGGAATGGATCTGTTGTTTAAAAAAAAATAAAAAATCATAACGTTTACCGTGTTTTGAACAAAAAATGACTTATTTTGATTTTAAGTTTTTCATACAAAAAATGAAAAATAATATATTTTGTTTCTTTCTAAAAAAAACAATGAAACACTTGTACTTTTAATATTTACGAGGAAGAAACGACGAATCATTCTGATTATAATTAATCTGAATGAAAAAAATTCAGCATGTACGTCTTTATTTTGAGTTTTTTTTAACGGAGAAAATGAAATAAATCATTCCGAACGGAAAAAACTACCACTAGTTTTGATTTTTAATTTTCCTGAATAAAAAGATAACGGTGAATATTCAGATTTTCAATAACCAATTGACAAAAATAACGAACCATGTCAATATATAATTATCTTAAATAGATAATTATAGTAATACATAAAAAATAAGTTAGCATTAATAATAACAATAAACATACAAATAAAAATTTATAATTAAAACAAAAAGAATAAAAAATAAAATTTTATATTTGGATAAGTAAATGATAAAAAAATGAAATACAATAAATATATATATATATATATATATATATATATATATATATATATATAGGGGAGGATTCTTCTAAGAACCATAAAAAGTGTGGGAACCTAAGAACCTTTTATGGTCATTGGATTAATGATAATCAATGGTTGATATATTGGATGGCAAGTTTGTAATTATTTTGAACTTTGATAGTGGAGAATCTTGAAAATGTGTGAAAAGAGTATTTTTAGAAGAAAAAAATCTCCTTTTTCTCTTTCTCTCTTACTTTTTTTCATTTTCATTTTATTTTTCTTTTATTATAATTGATTTTTAAAGTAAAAAAACGTTTTTTATAAAAAAAATTTATTTTTTCTATATAGAAAATTATTTAATTGCTAAAAAAATACGTATTTTATATAGAAATATTATATGTTTATATAGAATATTTTTATTCTGTATAGAATATGTTAACGAACATATTCTATGTACAATCTACGTAGTTAGTCATGCATTCTACGTAGAATGACATGCAATCTACGTAAAATGTCGTGTAGAATGTCAAATATCATATATTCTACGTAGATTACCTGATAAAATATATCAAAAACACATTAAACAAAAAAAGATTTCATTTAGACATTTTATCAAACACTTGGTATGCAACTGATATAAAATATACAAAAAAGACATTGAATAATAATGTTAGTCTACATCAAAAAAAATAGAGAAATGTATAAAAAAACATAAAAATATATGAAATATATAAGAAACATAACATTCTACATAGATTTGTGTGATTTTTTACAAGTAGTCTTGTAATATATTCTATTTAGATTATCATTTAATCTACGTAGATTATCATGTAATCTACGTAGATTATCATGTAAAACATCCAATAACTATTACAATCATTATAAATCTAATATCTTACAAAATAATTTCATTATAAAACATGAAAAATGAATCTGTCATATTCTATGTAGAGTATCGACGAACATATTATATGTACAATATACGTAGAATGTCATGCATTCTACGTAGAATGACATTCAATCTACGTAGAATGACATTCAATCTACGTAGAATGACATGCAATCTACGTAGAATAACATGCAATCTACGTAGAATGGTATGCAATATACGTAGAATGGCATGCAATCTACGTAGAATGTCGTGTAGAATGTCAATTATCATATATTCTACTTAGATTATTACATGATAAATATACCAAAAACACATTGAATAGTAATGTTAATCTACATAAAAAGATATAGAAATGTATAAGAAACATAAAAATATATTAAATATATAAGAAACATAACATTTTACATGGATTATGTGTGATCTTTTACAAGTAGTATTGTATTATATTCTATGTAGATTATCATGTAATCTACGTAGATTGTCATGTAATCAGCATGGATTATCATGTAAAACATCTAATAACTATTACGTTAATTATAAATCTAATATCTTACAAATAATTTTAATTATAAAATATGGAAAATGAATCTGTCCAATGTACGTAGATTGTACATAGAATATGTTCTTCGATACTCTACATAGAATGTCACGCAATCTACGTAGAATGACATTCATTCTACGTAGAATGACATGCAATCTACGTAGAATGACATGCAATCTACGTGGAATGACATGCAATCTAGGTAGAGTATCGACGAACATATTCTATGTACAATTTACGTAGAATGACATTCAATCTACGTAGAATGACATTCATCTACGTAGAATGACATGCAATCTACGTAGAATGACATGCAATCTACGTAGAATGTCATTCAATCTATGTAGAATGTCATGCAATCTACGTAGAATGTCATGCAATCTATGTAGAATGTCGTGTAAAATGTCAAATATCATATATTCTACATAGATTACATGATAAAATATATCAAAAACACATTGAAACAAAAAAAGAAGATTTCATTTAGACATTTTATCAAACACTTGGTATGCAACTGATATAAAATATATCAAAAAATACATAGAATAAAACTGTTAATCTACGTAGAATAACATGCAATCTACGTAGAATAACATTCAATCTACGTAGAATGACATGCAATCTACGTAGAATGGCATGCAATCTACGTAGAGTATCGACGAACATATTCTATGTACAATCTACGTAGAATGTCATGCAATCTACGTAGAATGACATTCAATATACGTAGAATGACATTCAATCTACGTAGAATGACATGCAATCTACGTAGAATGTCATGCAATCTAGGTAGAATGTCGTGTAGAATGTCAAGTATCATATATTCTACGTAGATTAAATGATAAAATATACCAAAAACACATTGAAACAAAAAAAATAAGATTTCATTTAGACATTTTATCGAACACTTGGTATGCAACTGATATAAAATATACCAAAAACACAATGAATAGCAATGGTAATCTACAAAAAAGACATAAATTTGTATAATAAACGGGTAATATATAAAATATATAAGAAACATAACATTCTACATAGATTATGAATAGTAATGTTAATCTACATTAAAAGATATAAAATTATATAACATTCTATATAGACTAATATTTCTATATATATATATATATATATATATATATATATATATATATATATATATATATATATATATATATATATATATATATATATATATATATATATATATATATATATATATGAAAATAAATTATGATATAAAGAAAAAAAAGGGAAAAAAAAGAATAAGAAAGTATGAAAATTACATAGATGGTCCCTGAAATAGAAAAGGACTAAAATGTTCCTGAGACTAACGGCTAAAGTTAACATTGTTAGTTTCAGTGATCAAAATGTTACAACTTTTTTATTTTTGGGACTTATGGTGTAATAAAATTATTTCAACGACTAAAATCGTAATTTCATATAAACGACAGGACCATTTATGGTGTAATAAAATTACTTAATATAAATATTTGCATAATATGCAGACTAATAGACTACTTTTTAATATTTAACTTTTGCATTAATAAAATCTATGGCACAATCCCAACGAATCTGATAGCACTAGGGGTGTGCACGATTTAGTTTAGTTCAGTTAGTAGTTAACATGTAAACTGTGTTTTCGGTTTCGGTTACCGGTTAGAAAAACGGTTACCCGTTATATGCTTAAAAACAAATAAATTATAGAAATATATCCTTTTTGAGCACAAATTCTTTTTAAGTTTAAAGTCATAGTAAACTAATTGACTATAAATCTTAAAAGTTACACTAAAATAAAAATTTATTTAATAAAACAATTAAAATAAAAAATCATTTGAAAAATCTAGTATTTAATATGTTAGAATGTCTAAATGAAATTATAAATAGAAGCTACTAACTTGTATATATATATATAATCGGTTCGATTCGGTTCGGTTATCACGGTTTTCTAAAATGGAAAACCTAAACCGCCACGTGATTTTCAGTTTCGGATCAAGCGGTTTAAGCGGTTCGGTTTTCCGGTTTTGCTTGACCATCCTAGGTAGCACTATCCATGGATAATGTCCCAAGGACTTCTTGTATCTGTTGTGTATCAATCTCAAGTATTTAAAAATTTTATTCTATTTTGGTTGAACTATATTAGAAAGTAATTAGTGTTCTAACTAATAGTTCACTCTTACTCTCGTAGGTTTTAACTTCTTGAGATTATTTGCCTTTAAAAAAGATTAGGTTTTCGAATTGCACTACAAAAAATGTAACCTTTAGAGACGAAGCTTTTAGGAACAACATATGTTGTCTCTAAATGTATACTAACAATTAATAAGGTCGGTGATGAATATTTATAGGGTATTGACCATGGAGATCGAAGGAGGAATGAAATTTACTAAGAGTGTTTGTTTCACGTTTGATCGATACAATGTAATGAATTGAAATGCAACTGTTTATATCTATAAATTTTTTTAAACAATGATAGTTGCATATAAATAAATGTTGACATAAAAATGAAGAAAAAATTATAAAATTTTCATATATATTTTTCATTCTCTACATGTTGATAAACAAATAAATGATGTGAAATTTAATATTAAACTCAATTCTCTACTCATTTCTAAAATTGAGAATCAACGTCTTTCTCATCATATAGTGAAAAAACTTGTAAACCTTTTATGATTTCACTATCTTGATTTCACTCTACCAAACATTCCCTTACAAAATGATTCACAGATCGTCTTTGAGCATGTGCGAAAAGCCGCACAGGGCCAATGGTATTACGATTACACGGCCTCAAAATAACAAAGTGGTCGGGGTTCAAACCTTCAAACTATCGATGTATATATGTCATGGTTGGTGTGTTATAATAAAATTCTATTTAATTTACGTATTAAAATTCGAGTTAATTACTAAAATGGTCCTTTTGGTATGTCCTAAAAATTGGATTTGGTCACTGAACTTTCAATTTTGCAGAAAAGGTTAATATTTTCACTGTTTGTTTGCAATTTTGGTCCATCAACCTATTAACTTTTCTAATATGACCAAATTACCCTTGTTTTAGTGCAAACCATAGGGACCATTTCTGCAATTAATATTTTAACTCTTGTTATTCTTATTTAAATAATTATTTTTTAGTGTTACTTAACTTTAATAAACTACAAAATAAAAGAGAATTTTTTAATTATTTATGTTGGTTCATAAATGGTTTAAATATTTTTTAGTCTTAATTATTTTCAATTAACTATAATCAAAGTGTAAACCTCTCAAAATTTATTTTAAAGAAATCATTTATGTATAGAAACTATTTTTAGACGTTTCATAAATAAAATCTTATAAAAAATATTTACTCTATAATTATTTATGTTGGTTCATAAATTTGTAATAAAAAATATTTATGCTGGTCAAATATATTTTACTTTCGTATTAACTAAAATTGGCCAAAAATTTTATTTTATAGTCCTTTCTTTTTTTTTTTTTATCAAAACAAGGTGATCATGGTAATGTGATAAATCAAAATAGTTTAAATTTTAAGGTATTGATTTAATCGGATTAAATTAAAGTCAATATGAATCTCAAACATGTTATACGACCTAAAATTCTAAATTGTTTTTAGTGTAATTAAAAAGTAAAACGATAAAATAATTGATACATTAAATAAATAAATTTGACTTGTCTTAGACCCTTTGGAAGTTTTTTTTAACTCGGTCGAATTAGATGTTAAAATTTTATTTATTTAAGTTCTTCAATTATTTTTCCGCGAAGAGAAAACATATAAATTAAAAGGAGTTTTGATTATACACACATATGATTAAAATGTTTAATCATCTTGACTCCAATAAATAAATTCATCATTGAAATTAATTTTTCCGACCTAAAATTATGAATGTTTTTTTCTAAAAGATTATTGAAAATAAATTATTAGGTTTAAGTTTTTCAACAATGACATGATCTCTTGGTTTGATCGGAGCTTTTGAGATAAGTTTTTTAATAGGAAGGATATTGATATTAATCTTGTTATAAAAGTTTAATCGTTAAACTCATATCACCTTGTTAAAAGAAGTTTTAATAAAACATTTTATTTTTTAAATGATTATAAGTTTTGAGGGGTTTACGATTTGATTGTTTGAATGATTTAAATAATAAAAATGTTGGTTCATAAATGGATTTTTTTGACAATTAAAAGAGTTTAATGTGTTAAGATATTTTTAAATATAAATGCTTTTTCTTAAAGTTAAATATAATAGTTTAATGTGTCAAAACTATAAAGTTGGTTCATAAATAAATAATTATTAATTGAACGATTCAAAAGTTAAATGATTTTAATATTTTTGTTTCTTAATTGGCTTTAATTAAATTGTTGGTTCATAAATAAATGTTTTATAATTTATTAAAGTTAATTAACACTAAAAAATAAACTGTAGTTAATTACGTAAATGGACTTTGTGGTTTGACCAACATAAATATTTATTATTATAAATGTATGAACCAACATAAATAAATATAGTGTCAAAATATTTTATTTATAAAACCTCTAAAAAACAATTTCTAAAATAAATGATTTTTTTATTATAAATTTTGAGAGGTACAATTTAAATAAATTTAATTTAGACTAAAAAATTTTTGAATCATTTATAAACCAACATAAATAAAATAAATCGATTCTTTTATATAGTTCATTAAAGTTAATTAACACTAAAAAATAAATTATTTAATTAAGAGTAAAAAAGAGTTAAAAGAATTCATTGCATAAATGATCCCTATGGTTTGCATTAAAATAAGGGTAAATTGGTCATATTAGAAAAGTTAATAGGTAGAACGACCAAAATTGCAAACAAACAGTGAAAATACTGACCGTTTCTGCAAAATTGAAAGTTCAGGGACCAAATCTAATTTTTAGGACATACCACAGTGACCATTTTTGTAATTAACTCTTAAAATTCATTCATATTATCAATTACCAATTTACTATTCATTTTCAAGTATTTATTTTGTAATTATGTGAACAGGGTATTCGAAATCCATGAGACGAGCTTGATGATTAACCTTTCTCTTTTGTATCAAAATTCAAAAAACTCACCTTGTTATGAGTATCAAATCACAACAATAAGCTTAATTAGCATGGAGACATGGATACTCGAATAAAAAAGATTAATTAATACTATTGTACGTCTATATATACCTTGCCGTAGTTTTGGAAATTCGTTTTGAGGATGTACTCCACATTTGCGGGATCAGATGTGTAAACCTCACCATGAAAAGGGTTAATAATTCTATACGTTTTGTATTTCTTGGCAAGACGAGTCATGTAATCATGCAATCTGTTGAAGTTGATGAGCATATGAAACACAGTCCCGACAATCGGATGATACTTCTCAGTTTTCTTCGTGATTGTTCGATATTTTTTACGATAGATGTTGATGAAAAGAAGAAGAAATAATGTTATGAAGATTGGATTTGAGAGCAAATCCAAGGAAGTTGTCATTTCCATAAATGAGATTGAAAGTGGTCTTATTTTGAAATTAGTTAAAGAGTCTTTCAAATGATGTAGAGATATTCACATCGTTTATATATCTATATATAGGGTGGTAGAATGCACTTGAAAGTCAAAATAATTATTACCTTTTATGTTGTGTTTAAATATTTACGAAGTAATTTGATTTTATTACGCAACCAGATATCTTCAGACCTGTTTGATTTATAGAATGAAATTTTAAAAATATTAGAATTTAATTTTGTTACAGTAATTGTATGTTTATTGGATAATTTATAAAATGATGTTTAAATTTTTATTACAAATAGTTTTTTCAACTGTAGATTTTAATGGAACTTAAATAATTTCTGATTTAAAAGTTATAAATGTTATAACGAAATTTTATTTTATTTAAATTTCATTTGGTAAGCTAAATGGGGCTTGGTGTTTTAATTTTAATTTTATTAATATTAATAAAATTTAAAAGTCGGCAATTATACGTGTGTTTGTGTGTGTGTGTGTGTGTGTGTGTGTGTGTGTGTGTGTGTGTGTATATATATATATATATATATATATATATATATATATATATATATATATATATATATATATATATATAGAGGGAGGTTTCATTGAGAACTTTTGTGCATCGAGACACAAAAGAACCTCCACTGTCCCTTGGATGAAAAAAATGTGTGAGTTAGATCAAATGACAAAAGGGTAATTAAATTAAAAAAATTTATGCATCAAGTGCACATAATGAAATTTGTGGAGGGGTAAAGCAGGAATTATGCAATCCTTATTTAATTAATACACTTCCAAAATTAACAAAAATAATACAAATTCAAAATACATCAAAATACATGCATATCATTCATCTCTTCATGCATATCGTTCATCTCTTCCAAAATAAAAATACATCAAAATACAAACATGAATCGTTCATCTCTTCATGCATATCGTTCATCATAAAAATACATGCATATCGTTCATCTCTTCCAAAATACATGCATATTGTCATCTCTTCCAAAATCAAATACATGCATATCGTTCATCTCTTCCAAAATCATCAAAATACATCCTTTTATGTTTGAAGGTGTTCATCATTCAAAAACGCATCCCTTTATCGCGTTTTTCAATGAAGGTGTTCATTATTCAAAAATTTATCATGCATTCAAAAAATGCGGTGATTATTGGCCAGAGAGAGAGAGATGGCCAGTTGTGAGGAGGACGATGGTGCAACGGCCATGAACCGAGATAGGGAAAGGGAGGTGGCGGGTGGTGGGATGGTGGTGCAGTTACGGTGGTGCATCGAGAAATAAAGGAGATGACAACCGTGTACATGTTAATATTGATGACAGTGGAGAAAAGGTGCACGATGGTGGTGGTGGTTGGTGGTTGACGATTGTCGGTGGTGGTGGCGGTGCTATGGTGGTGTGTGGCCGAGGATGAAAGGAAGCAAGAGGGGACTAAGAGAGAGGAGAGAGAGAGAGAGAGAGAGAGAGAGAGAGAGAGTGTGTGTGTGTGTGTGTGATGGTTTTAGAAAAGAAATTAATGGTGATTTTCATACCAAAAAATTAGCTATTAATTATCTTAATAACATTTAAATTCAAAAATAATTTACATACATTTAATATCTCCTAAATGCCCTTTGTGCACCCTTGCTAGATAGTCCGATGCACAAAAATTCTCAAGGGTGCCTCGATGCACAAAGTTCTCTGTGGAACCCCAATCTATATATATTAATATGGTGATTCTGAAAAATCCATACTTAAAAGAGTGTTATAGTTTTCAAACAAGGGCAGTGACGGACCTAAGATTTTTGTTCGCCAGAGACAGATTAATAACCCCATTACTAATTTATATTAACAATATAATTATTGCGAAACTTTGGTTTATCTAAAACAAACCGACTTCTTTACTAATTAAATAACCCTATATTTATAACAAAAAAATTTAATTTACTAATAGTATATAAATTTCATCCGGTATATTTAATATTAAAATATTTTATCGTTACTAATTATTATACAAATTGTTAAAAAACTGGACTCTAAATATATAGGATTATTATTATTATTATTATTATTATTATTATTATTATTATTATTATTATTATTATTATTATTATATATATATATATATATATATATATATATATATATAATATTCTCGTTAACACAAAATATACACAACTAATAACATTGAATAACAAGTTGTAACTCAAAAACTAGATTAAATATAAAAATTAAAAACGTTCACTAAAAAAAATAATTATAAACGAATGTTATAAAAATAATTAAATTAATGAATTTTGGTATATATATAAGATATTAATGATGTTAAAATGGATATATGTGATATTATTAATTAAAATTGGATATATATGATATTATGATGTTTAGGGGAGATATATATGATATTAAAATTAATTTTATGTTTGGTATATATGATATTATGAAGTTTAGGAGGACTATATATGAAATTCTTTCTTTATTTTAATTGTGTTGTTAAATACATTTAGTGTAACTTTTAAGATTTATAATCAAATACTTTACAATGACTTTGTCCTTAAATAGAATTCGTGTTTAAAAAAGACAAAATTCTATAATTTTATTTGTTTTTAAGCATATAGTGTGTAACCGTGGACCGAACCGAGGGAAACTGCCTTTTAACGGGTAACCGAAGACTAGATAACCAAAACCGAAAACACGGTTCACATTTTATCTACTAACTGAACCGAACCGTACCGAATCGAACAATTAACACCTAGTATGCATGCATGTACGGCAGCTAGAAAGAGTAGATCCAAATTTCTTTAAATTCACAAGTCTCCAAAGTCAGAATTTTATTAATTACGAGTCCGTATATGTATGTATTTTTACATTTACCGTGTACGATCACCGATTCACCGGCCTTTGCAACGACATGCTCAAGCTAGCTAGTTAGTCAAGAACATACTACTCATAATATCTTTAATTACCTTTTATTTTCCTTTTATTATGGTGTAAATGATACTTGACTAGCTAGCTAGTTAGTCAAGAACATACTACTGGAATCGGGAATCGAACAAGATGAATAAGAACAGGGTTGTCCTATGAGCTATGGATTTTAGAGGCTCTGTGTTTGTGATCACAACACAGTCTCTTAGATTTTAAACAGTAAATTGGTCATTTTGAAACTCAATTTTAATTGGTAAACTGAAAGTTATGAACAACAAGTGTGTAGGGCCGACACACACTTGTGTAAGATACAAATCTTCTTGATGCGCTTCTTAGTAATCCGGAGTCTAGAGCTAGACTAGAATACATGCAACATTCAACATTCAGCGGAAATAATGAGAGGAACGAGGGGGACGATGGTGACAACTAGTTTATTTAGTTTTCTTGTTTTGTGTAAATTACTAGCTCGTCCGAATACTTAGTTTGTATAAAACTAAGGGTAAATTACCAAAAATAGTAATAACTTTTGTCAACAACAGGCAACAACTGAACAACATATCAAATTAAAACTCATTATTTTTATATTTCTATCTATAAATCAAATTAAAACTCATTAACTTTTTATATTTCTATCTATAATGACAACTAGTGACCTGCAAACCAGTTAAATTGGTTACCAACAACTTTTAAGTTATTTAAAATAACATTTTTTCATACTTTTATCAATATATAACGATAACATATCAAATTAAAACTCAATATCTTTGTTTTTTAGGTTTTTTCCAAGAATTTATATACACCAAAATAAACTAAATTGAAGTTACGAAATGTGTATAAATATCATTTTGATGCGGTTCACCGGTTTAACTAAAAAGTACGTATGGAAACTTCCATTTGATGTAAAATCTACGACCAATTCCTGAACTATTTCGACCAATTCGGATTTTTAGTTTTTCAGAATGAAAAAAACTACGAATAATTCAGTTTTTTGATTTTTCCAAACAAAAAACTACGACTTAGTTTTTGTTAATGACAAAAATTATGACTCATTCATTTTTTTAAGATTTTTTAACAAAAAAAATTACATAGTTTTTCCTAACGAAAAAATTGTGACCCATCTTTTTTTAGTTTTTTCGAAAGAAAAACCGGAATGGTTCATAATATTTTCGTTTGGGAAAACTAAAAGTCGGTATGAGTCATAGTTTTTTCATTCATATATATATATATATATATATATATATATATATATATATATATATATATATATATATATGTATATGTATATGTATATGTATATGTATATGTATATGTATATGTATATGTATATGTATATGTATATGTATATGTATATGTATATGTATATGTATATGTAATTATGAATAAATAATTATATATTACATAAACGTAAATAAATAATTAGAAAAAAATTCAAAAACTATAAAATTATAGAAAAATAAAAATCATTAATAAATAGTTTTAGTGAAATTAAATAAATAACAATAATAATAATAATAATATAATTAAACAAATTTTAAATAAATAAATAATAATAGAAAATTTAAAACCGAAGTTTATTTCGCAACACATTTTAAAACTTAAATTGGGTTTATTTTGATATTTATGGAATCTAGAAAAAGAACTTTAGAAAATAAAGATAAGTTATATTTTAATTTGATATGTTATTGATAAAAATACGAAAAAGATATTATTTTTTATAACACAAAAGTTGTTGGTGATGAGGTCACCGGTTGTTATTTTTGATAGGAAAATAATAAGTTTTTGCTATAAATGATAAAAAAACACAAAGTAAATGATATTAATGATAAAGATAAATAATGTTTCCATTAATGATAAAAATGACAAAAGTCCTTATTTTTTTATTCGCCTGAAATAAATATGCCTTATGACTTTTAGGGTCAAACTCAAGCATGATTTAATCAAGAAAGATCTCATTAAGGGTTTATTATTAAAAAAAACCAACAAGTTTTCATGTTTTTTATGTTTTCGTCCCTTCATGTTATTTTTTTCCATAAAAGTCCTCAAGTTTTTTTTTTCTTTTTGGTTTAGTGACATTTAGACATTAAAACCTGGCTTTTCAGTTTTTTAAAACCCGGTTTACTAATTATAATCAGGTTCTAATGTCCAAATTTCACTAAACCAAAAAGGAAAAATTAACTTGATAATTTTTATAAAAAAAAAAAATAACATGAAGGGACGAAAACGCAAAAAACGTGAAAACATGTTTTTTTTTTCATAATAAACCTTTTAATTAACTCCAACATTCTTATTCAAAAGCACAGGCGGACTTACCTTGAAAGGAGGGGTAGCCCATGCAACGGGTCCCCTCCCAAATAACTTCGTTTCGTAGTGGAAAATTTTAAAAAAGTTTATATGTGCAACTGACGAATTTTTTTGTGTGCAACTTATAGTATCCAAAAAAATTATGTGTTGAAACGCCCCATTCTAATAACGCGACGCTTTTACTATAATCTACAACATAAACCTCAAATTCAGAGTACGCTAAATAAATTATCTAGATATTACAACCAAATCGAAAGTCTAGGGATCAACCCTGTGAATTCATATTTTACGCAATTCATATTAACATTAAACAATTCGTATGAACAATTATCACAAACACATAAAACCGAATGCTTGTATTAAGAGAGAAATATTACATTTGGTTCTTGGCTTTCTTGCAAAGCAAACTTCTATCCTCTCTCTAGATCCGTGTATGTGTATTTTGAATTTTCTTAGCTATATCTACTAACAGAACTATACACTTCTATTTATACACAATACACAAGTATTGTGTATTTACACATATAACCCCTAATCTATTGAGTATTTACAAATATATGCAATATAATTGTTTCATCTCTATTATTTATTCCCAACATTCTCCCCCTTAGAGATGAACACAATTATTAAAAGTAATATCCATTTCAGCTCTACAAATATTGTCCCTAACAATCTCCCCCTTAGAGATGAAATCAATTTTCTGATAAAAGATCATTTCAGGGACTTTTTCGTGAATATTCTTCTTTTCTCTGATCTCTGAATCTTCTTCTTTTCTTTATTTGTCTCTCTCTGATCTTCACATCTCTTCTTCTCTGATCTTCTCTTTTCTTGTATTTTCTTGTGAGTACACTCCCCCTTGAATCATGAATAGCTTTTTAATTCTCTCCCTTGATCAATTCTTTTGATATGATGTAGCAATTGTCTTCAGTTGACTTCAATCTACTCAACTGTTGTTTCTGAACTTTAGCTTTTCTCCCCCTCATGATGATCATAAGAATTATGAAAATCATGCAAAATCTTCAGAGACATTAATTCATTGAAGTTTACAGTAGTAGAAATACAACAACAATTACAATTTCAAAATATTACAAATTGACTTTCTCCCCCTCAAACTGATATCTCTCCCCCTATACAAAACAAATTTATCCCACTCCCCCTCGAATCGATATTATAACTTTTTAGAACAAAAACAAAGCTTTTCAACATTGGGAAAATGAAACATATTCATTATGTGAGATAACAAGTCCAGGTCCACATTGGATTCCTGTTTGCACAATAGACAATATCTATGTGACCTACTTTCAGCGCTGGCGTGATGTTAACACTGGTAGGATTTCCAAATAGTCATCGTGAAATCCTTTATCTTGAAAGAATCACTCTTATTTGTTCCGGCTTAGTCACTTTGGACTAGCAGTTTATAGTCACGCAGACTGATAGACTCGATGTGTCCTAAAAGTGTATATAATCAGCTCTAGACACAATGTGCATCAAACAAAGTCGGAGACCGGAGCAACTGTCTTCCTTGTTTCAATATCAATTATATCCAAATGATATATCGATAGAAATGTGCTATATCTCCGTGATTATTGAAACAGAAATCTTTTGAGAGATAACTGAGTAGTTGGTGGGTTAAGTGCATGCGTCACTGGGTCCATGACGTCTTTTTCAATATCATGTCGCATAGGGCTTGATAGATTATGTGGATTACCCAGCCGACACTGTTTAGGTAGGATTTTCTTTTCTTTTAATCCTTTCTCAACTCTCAGCACTCAGCATTTTTCAACTAAGCTCCCTCCGGCTCACTTTTGAGAAATGAATTCAGTCAGCTTTATAGCAAAAGCATGATCTGATGCACCACCATCTCCTTTCAATATCAATATCCCTCTCATTCACATTTTATCTGTGCTCGACCCTATCAGTATCCCGTGATAACTGACACTTCTCAACTAATAAACCTAAAGAACGCTCACCCGCACAATTTATATATGGTTTGCTTCTTGGATAGGTCTTCCGGTTCTGGTTAGACCATAGAAGCGATATTTATGCCTATCACTCAGATTGGTGCATAATCGAAGTCAGCAGAAATAATCTACCAAGAAATTCAGCTCAATTGATATTTGGGAATGATTATTTGAGAGATAGCAGAATGAAATGTACAATCTGATATAAGGTATGAAATGAATCAGACTTGTATAGAAAGAATTAGCTCATGGAGAATATGGGAGAATTCTTTGATCGGGAGAATATTAAAGAGAATCTCAGAAGTAATGAGATTTTGAACATCAAAGATATTAAATCAATTAATCTCAATGATAGATTCAGAGAATCAGAAAATTATGAAGATATTTTGCTTTTCAGCTCAAAAACTCTTATTCTGTGTGTATCAAATTTTTTCGTGAAAAATCACACACAGTTTTGAAAATTGTCATCGTCAAAGTGCGTCTGGAACTCCCCCTGGAAATAAGCATACACAGTTAGTCAACTCGTAGAAATGAAATCAGGAGCAAAAAAATTATAAAAAATAAAACTCCCTCTTTGTCAATTTCAGCTTCGGAGTTGAATTCAGGGCAGGAATTCCAGTAAGATTTGTCTCTCAGACTCGGGTTCTAATCTAAAATGATTACAAGCCATATGTCGCCGAAGCTCGGGTTTCAGTCTGATGTAACTGAAAGCCTTTGTCTCTGGTTCATTGAAGTCTGGGTTCTAGTCTAAATTAACTAGAAACCAAAAGATTGAACTGAAGAACGGGTTTTAGTCTAGATTAACTAAAAACCATCTTGAGTTGAAGCACGGGTCTTGATCTAAATTAATCAAGAGCCTGCTGAAATGAAGAACGGGTCCTTATCTGAAATGATAAGAAACCTATAACCTGTAAAATTTAAAATGTCTTTGGTATCCAAACAGATTTGGATCCAGACTTGTTAGCGCTCTTGGGTACCCATTTCAAAACAGGTTTTGGTACCCACTTGTACTTGGATTTAGGTACCCATTGCAAGGTGTAACTATCAGCTTCTCTTTCAAAAGCAGAAAACAAATTTCTTTGAGTATTTGAAAGTTGAATATCTGAATTTTTAAAGAAACTTGAGTTTGAATGATCAGACTTTTGTGAACTCTTCTTTTTGAAAAACTGTCCGGTCCTTGCCTGTTTCTGATAATACTTGGTATTTTTCTGTGAAAATGTTTTCTGATTAGAATGACTAGTATTTTCAGAAACTTTAGGAAAATTGGACTTTGAAGATTCACCAGTGTAAATCTTTACCGGAAGTTGTTCAATGATTTTGTCTTTGCCTTTATGTATCTTGAGAAGATACTTAAGTTTCAGATCTGAAGATGAATCAAACTTAGCAGAGTTAGTTAGATTCACTTCACTTTCAGAAGACAAACCAGAGTGATCAACATTGGATTTTAAACATACTGAAGAAGGGGTCTTAACCTTTGACTCAGTTGATGAAGTAAACACATGTAATTGTTTTGTAAGATGAAGTATCTGATCTTCCAAACTTTTGATAATGACTAAATTTGAATTTCTGTCATGATCAAATGATTGGTAATCAGATTTAAAAGATTGTTCTTTGATTAAGAACATTTGTCTTTCATCTTCAAACAATTCAGATTTTGATTTAAAATCTTGTTCTTTAAGTAAGAACTCATGTCTTTCCTTCTCAATCAAATCTTTAGTTAAAGACAACTCTTGTTGAAGAGCAAAAAATTCTTCATTTTTGTTTAAAATACAATTCTGACCAGTTTGTTTTGTCTTAGAAAGCGTATCTTCAAGATCCTTAACTTTCTTGTAAAGATCAGATCTTTCAGGCAAAAGATATTTCAGTTGAGTTGCATTAATGGAAAATTTTCTTGTTTCAGCTCATCAAGTTCTTTAAGTAATTCAGATATTTTCAATTGATGAGCACAACTCTCAGCGTTTTGTTTTTCTTTTAAGCTGTTAATTTCTTCATTCAGTATTTGTACGTCACGTAACGCCAAATGTTTATCAGTATTTAACTGAACGAGAATGTCGTAATTGTTCTTACGAATCTCTTCAGATTCAGTATGTTTGGCAATCAGCTCAGACTTTGAAAATTGTTCAAACACCATCATGAATTACAGAAAAATGAATCTTCCAAGATCTTTTATGGAAAAACTGAATGAATTCTGATAAAACTTTGAAAAATTATTTCAGTTAATGATTACTTGTGAAAAATCAGCTCTGAAATGACTTTTTGACGTTAAAATTTCAGCTTTTCTGCATAAAAATGCCCGTAACTTTTTTCTGGAATGGAATTGGGCCTCGAAAATTTACCGAACCGGCTACGACAGTTCTAGAAATGTAGATCTCTTTTCAAGCTTCGATTTGACGTATGGTAGGCCTTCTAACGATATTCCAGTCAAAAGTTATGGTCAATTTAAGCAGCAAAGGTCAAATAGTCAAAACTCGAATGATATGGGATGAACCTCAAATGTATAAGAATCAAACTTGATTGATGAAGACTCACACTCGAATAAAGAATCACCAAACTCGAATGAAGAAGTATAAAACTCGAATGATTGAGTATGAAACTCGAATGAACAAGAATAAATCTCGGATGTCTTATGAGAAAACTCGATTAATTAACAATGAAACTCGGATGATTAAGGCTTAAAACTCGAATCATAAGGCATGAAACTCGATGAATGTATAATCAAACTCGAAATAAGAATATATCAAACTCGAAATAAGCATATATCACACTCGAAATAAGCATATATCAAACTCGAATGAAGCATATATCAAACTCGAATGAAGCATATATCAAACTCGAATGAAGCATATATCAAACTCGAATGCCTTCTTTATAAAACTCGAATTACACTATGAATTTAGTTATGCCCGAGTTTTATCATTTTTCAACGAAAACAAGATCAGATCCAAACTTTTTCAACAAAAATCCATGAAATGACCTCAAATTGATTTCGAAGGTTCGTTTTAATAGCAGAAACAACTTTTGTGAAATCACTTTGGCTAATTCTCGATTAAAAACCAAAAATCGACCTAAAACCTCAAGAACACACACTTTTTCAAAAAATCTGAAAATTCTCAATTAAATTCTGTGTGTTTGGAATTAAAATTTGATGTTTATCACATTAGATTCGACTTTAAATGCTCCACCTTCGTTCCAATTTTCACTTCAATTCATCCACAAAATCAAAAACCTCAATTAATTTTCTGTTTTCGAAAAACTTGATGTAACAGTGTTCGAAAAAAAATGAAAATTCAGATTCAAAATTAATCAATTTAATCCATATTAGGCTCTGATACCAATTGTGAATTCATATTTCACGCAATTCATATTAACATTAAACAATTCGTATGAACAATTATCACAAACACATAAAACCGAATGCTTGTATTAAGAGAGAACTATTACATTTGGTTCTTGGCTTTCTTGCAAAGCAAACTTCTATTCTCTCTCTAGATCCGTGTATGTGTATTTTGAATTTTCTTAGCTATATCTACTAACAGAACTATACACTTCTATTTATACACAATACACAAGTATTGTGTATTTACACATATAACCCCTAATCTATTGAGTATTTACAAATATATGCAATATAATTGTTTCATCTCTACTATTTATTCCCAACAAACCCATCCCAATTACAAGTTCGGTACTATTTACAAATTTTGTGGAAGTATATCTGATACCACGAGTCCTCAAACTCTTGACCCTGAAGCTGTGCTTTCCCCTTATCAGCTAAACCTGAAACATTGCCCCCACAACCGGGGTAAGCCGTCGCCTAGCGAGTAACAGACTTAATAGCACAAATAAACATGAATAACATGAATGATACAAGTATCGGCACAAAGTCAACATGTGAAGCACCCGGCCTTCCCAGCAGTGCGTCCACGATTAGGTAGTCTGTGTAGCATCCGGCCTTCCCAGCAATGCATACACAGTAACACAGCTTGCGGCACTCCCGACTTACAGCGTATAAAAATTACATGCAGCCACACAGGCATGCAATCAACACATAAATACACAGTATGCATACCGGGGAATAAGGGTTCTCATATAATATTTCATGGTGATGAAATGAATAAACGATATAAAGTTGAGCATGTCAATGAAGCGATAAGCATGTCCAGAGAAATGAAACAGATAACCAGTACAAACATATCGTAAATGATCATTCATGGAATTAAATCAATTACTCACAGTGCTTGCAATCTGTAACCCGCCAAGCGACTAACCGAAAATCAGCTGAGAGTATTTATCGAAAGTCACACGTCTCGAAGAACCACTAGAATCCTGATATCAAAGTACATTGTCTATTTATCAATTTTCTTAATTCTATAATTTGCAAAGTCCGGTATCTATTTAATTTAATTAAAGTTATAATTTAACTTTAAATATTCTGCCAATTTTTATAAAATTATTAGTTAAAGTTGCATGAATAAATCCTCAATTTATTTAAATTATATAGATACAAAAGGGGTACTCCATAAATTAGTCCAAACTAACCTTGAATACCCATTGAAATTAATTTGTTCTAGCCCAAAATTATTTAGTTAAATTCCAAATTCTTTTGTATATTATATAACCCACAATATTCATATTATAAAAATAACAATTTCGCAATACATTAATTTTGTAATGGACTTAGAAAATAAAACTAATTCAAACCTAATTTAGTTGAATTAATTAATCCAACATCATATTTATATTCTCAATCCACTTAATATAACTCAATCCAAATCAACCTAAAATAGTTACAAAATCAGACTTTTATTCTAACCTAAGTCCAACCAAATATTAAAAATGAAAATGTAGCCCATATTTTAAAATAAAGTAAATCTGATTTTCATAAATAAAAAAAAATAATCGAACACCCTTAATATATTTCAACCCATAATCAATTATTATTTTAGAAAAGAGCTCAACCCAAAAATTAATTACATTTAATTAAGCTCAATACCCACTTTAACTAGGTCCAACATGATTTAATAAAAGTCCAGCCCATAAACTAAAATTTACCCTAACCTAATTTGAATTAAAGAAATTAAAAATAAATAAATAAAAACAAAACCATTTTCCCCAATCCCTCTTCTCTCTCTCTCTCTCTCTCTCTCTCTCTCTCTCTCTCTCTCTCTCTCGGTAGTGTGCAGCCAAAGAAAAGGGGAAAAAACACAGGAAAGGGAAAGGGGAAAGGCAGTGCCGCCGCCGGCGGGTCGCCGGTTTCCGGCGTCGACTGGACCACCACACACACCCACAAGCTATGTTTTACTCCTTTCAACCGAACCAGAGAAGAAAAAGGAGAGAAGAACCGCCGATAAGCAGACTGAAGGGTGGCGGTGGCCACCGGCCACGCCGCCACTGAAACCCACACAGCCACACCCTCTATTTCTACTCTCTCCTCTCCCTCTCGACAGAAACTCAGAAACAAAAAGGCTAACCGAGCAGCCGCCGGTGGCCACCGCCACCGCTGAATCTCGCCGACCGAACTCCCAAATCCGAATTTCTTATTCACATAGCACTCAAATATGATTTCTAATCAGTTTTCTAATGTTTTTTTATAAAGATTTTCGGATTAAAATCTTCAATGAACTCATTGATGGAGATTTAAGTTTTTCAAAAGAAATACAAATGAAGCTGAGGGTCCAGAAATATTTGGTTGTTTATTTTTCATATTTTATAATTCTAGCAACAACATTGTATGGATTCTAATATTCTTTTGAAAAACACATACGGGAATCTAAATTTCTTTGGGGTTTATAGATATTACCTCAAGGATTCAATAATGATGATGAATTTGATGACGATTGTTGCTCAACCCTTGAAATCCAGCCTTAGTTTCTTCAATATTTTCAGAATGTGTGTGTTCTTGAGGTGTTAAAATGTTATTAGGGTTTTCATGTTTATAGGAATATATGCAGATTGTTGGATGATGATGATGATGGTTATGCTTTCATGCATGCATGTATTAATTTATTTAATAATAATTTTTTTTTACATTAATATGATGAGATTTGTACACATATATAATAAAATTCATATTTCCTAATTCTTGAACTACAAAAAAAAAATCAACATTCTAAATATCAACCATGGAATTTGATAATTTATATCCTACTAACTCAACTTAATAATTAAATTAAATGACTTGAAATTAATTAATTACCTCAAAATTTTGCGGGCGTTACAATCTCCTACAAGTTGGATTGATCTCGTCCTCGAGATCATGTAGATTTGAACAGGTCGGGGTACTTCATCATCATCTCCGTCTTCGGCTCCCATGTATGATTCGGTCCACGGTGATGCCGCCATCTCACTAAGACCATCTCTATCTGTCGATTCCTCAACTTGCTGATCTTCTCATCAACTATCTGCTCGGTCACTTCGACATATCTGAGTCGTTGGTCGATCTGAACATCCTGAGTTGGCACCATCTCCTCGGCATTCTTCAGACATATCCGCAAATAGCTGACATGAAAGACATCGTGCACACCTGCTAGCTCTGGTGGCAAATCCAATCGGTATGCATGTGCACCAATACGCTCTGAAATCCGATAGGGTCCAATAAATCTAGGGCTAAGCTTACCCCTCTTGCCGAACCTCATAATACCCTTCCAGGGCGACACCTTCAACATCACAAGGCTACCAACCTCGAGCTTCACTGGTCGATGTCGCTTATCTGAATACATCTTCTGTCGATCCTGAGCAGCCCTCAATCGTCCGCGAATAATCTGAATCTTTTCGTGTGCAATCTGCAATAACTCGGGTCCGCCGATAGGTCTCTCACCTACCTCTCGCCAACATGTGGGTGTACGACACCTACGACCATACAACGCCTAGAACGGTGCCATGCCGATAGAAGAATGATATGAGTTATTATAAGAAAACTCGATCAACGGCAAATGGGCATCCCAGTTCCCACCGAACTCTAACACGCAGGCTCGTAGCATATCCTCAAGTGTCTGTATTGTACGCTCGCTCTGGCCATCTGTCTGTGGGTGAAACGTCGTGCTAAGAGTAACATGCGTACCTAGCTCGTCCTTTAAGCTCTGCCAAAACCGGGAAGTAAACCGTGAATCTCGATCGGACATTATCTTCTTAGGCACCCCATGTCTAGTAATGATCTCCTCTATGTAAATTTGTGCCCACCGATCCATCGAATAGTTCTCCCTAACTGGAATGAAATGTGCGCTCTTTGTAAGTCGGTCAACCACAACCCATATCGAATCATGTTGTCGCTGTGTCTTCGGGAGCTTAGTGACAAAATCCATCGCAATCTCCTCCCACTTCCACTGCGGAAAAGATAAAGGCGGTAAACTATCATATGGCTTCTGATGCTCGGTCTTCACTTGCAAGCAAGTAGTACACTGCTCAACGAATCGACCCACATCTCCCTTCAAGTCGGGCCACCAAAAATCATCACGTAAGTCACGATACATCTTCGTAATACCATGGTGGACAGATATCGAGATTTATGAGCCGCTGTCAACAAAATATCACGCAAACCACCGAGTCTAGGAATCCAAATCCGATAATCAAACAGCAATACCCCTCGACTATCAGGAGAAATACGCTCTATATAACCAACCATCCGCTCCGCTCAGACTTCAGATTCTCCGCCGATGACGCCTCAGACTGATATCTCAGAAGATCCGCAATCATAAAATCCTTCCATAGAAGAACACAACGTCGCACAACACAATACACCATAATAGGACTTACTACACAACACATCAGCAACTGCTTTCGCTTCACAAGGGTGGTAAAGGATCTCGCAATCATAGTCTTTAATCAACTGCATGGCACGCTACTGTCTCATACTCAGCTCTTTCTGGTCGAAGATGCACTTCAGGCTCTCATGGTCGGTGAAGAACTAACTTCTCGTGCCATATAAATAGTGTCCCACTACTTCAGCATAACAGCCAACTCTAAATCATGAGTTGGGTAGTTTCTCTCGTGGATCTTTTAACTGTCTTGAAGCAAAAGCGATCACTCTTCCTCATTGGATCAATACAAACCCGAGATCGTGTAAAGATCTATCTCTTTAGACAATAAAATCATCATTGCCCTCAAACATGGAAAGAATCGGAGTCTCACTCAAACATTGCTTCAGCTCCTGAAAGGCTTGCTCCTGCGACTAACCCAAATGAATCTCACATTCTTCTACGTCATCTCGGTCAGTGGCACTACGATCTTAGAGAGAATGCGAATAAAACGCCGATAACAACCGGTCAGGTCGAGAAAGCTACAAATCTCTGTAGCATTACGGGGTTGTTCCGATTCCGAATAGCCTCAAATTCGACAGTCAACAGATATAGCCTCACTACAAATCGTGTAGCAAAGAAAATGAACCTCATCATTCTTGTACCACCTATGTATAAGATAAATTTTAAATCGATATTATAGAAGTCTTAAATCATGATGATTCTCATTAATATCCTTTCAAACATTATTATTTATTTACACGAACAAATTCTAAATTTCATAATGTTGTTAATCGAGTTCATTTCGTGCAATCACACTTGTATGTTACAGTAAGGTTTACATAGTATTAGTTTAATTCTTCGTTAAAACTTTTTTTTTTTTGCAGTAACAATTATTCGTTCATTGGAGTTCAAGATCATTTTATAATTTCAATAGTATCATCCTCGTTTTATTTCCCACAATAAGTTCATTATATTTATTTGACCTTGTATAAAGACCCAATTAAACCAATCAAGTTTCGCTCTGTAACACCCACAATTCTCACACAAATGCTACATCAATACAATACACAGGTGGCAATAACGCAATCATCTCATAATGCACATGTTACAGGATTAGCGGAAAACACTGATAATTTAAAACTTTAATAAAAAGTTAACACGTCTCAAGTCACATGCTGATTCAGATGCATACACGACTGAATTATCTGATAAACACGGATTACTGAGAGCTAACACAATACAGATCCAGTATAAGATACAGACAACAGCTTTAAAGTCTAACAACAGCAATCATCAACACCCTAGACCTCTGAATCACTTCGGCTGCTGCGGCTGTGACTGCGGTCCCACAGAATGGCTGCCTGAGACACGGAAGACTCGAAAACATAAGCTGGACAGCTCGTGAGTACGCGAGGGTTAGACACTGCAGGTAAGCACATAAAGCATACACAACACATATATCTCGTCACATATATGCAACTCGATGCATAACACACATCTCTGCTCAAAAGGGGACCACGTTCCCCAGCTAACAGGCCGCACACAGCAGCGGTTAGCCACTCAATAGGCACAGGAGCGACCTGGCATATCACTGCCGTATATATACAGCCTCATATCTCATGACTGGTTAGGGACAGTCAGCCTGCGCGATCACATATCGCGGACACCTGCAATTCAAACACATATAGCACGTATAGGGTAGAGAAGCTCATACCTGCGCGCTATCACAGTCTCATACACATATATATCACAACCACATAGACGACTCGAAAGGATGCACGTGCGTTTAAAAAGAACTCGAGTACTCACCGATACCCGAAAGCAATCGAAACCCGAACTCTCAATGCGGCTCGGCACGTGATCGGCTAGCACCTGAACACATCACGGGTCTCACATGTTATCACAAACTCGATAGCCACGCAATTCAATCAAACATAACTCAATCCAACACAATTATCACAATTAAACTAATCCCGAAACATATTCCCGAACGGACAATCGATCCCCGAAACCCTTTTTCGGAACTCCTATCGAGACCCAAAATCCCAAATAATTCAATTCAATAATATTTCGAAGGGACTCGACCAAATAACGACTCAAAACTCTCTTTTATTGACCCTATTGAAATTTTCTGCAGATCAGAAAACGCGTCGCGCTTTTCCCATTTGCGCGCCGCGCTTTTGCCAGACTGCAGAATCTTGCCCTTCGAACTCCATAGCCGAACCAGGGGTTTTCAACCCTCCAAACTCGATTTTCAGCAAGGAAAATACACAAGACTCATATGTAAACACCCCATATACTACAGAAACGATTTCCTCAATATAAAACATGAATTCATCAAGAATTTAACCATTATAATCAACCCTTACCTCTTGGAAACTCAACAACACAAGGTGGTGAAGAAGATGATGAAGATGATCAAGGTGCAATTTCTTTGTTTCAATTTCTGGCTTCAATCTCAGCTGGGAATTTCCACACAATTACACACACTCACCTTAGGTTTTTGATAAGAGAAAATGAAAGGATAAGGGAAAAGAGGAAACAGAGGCTCCACACATATATACGTACATATCCATATCCGGTTCCGAACCCACTAACCCGGACCCGATATCACTTTTTCACAAATTATATCATTAGAACCCAATTAAATCCACGATCTCAAGGAGATAATTAATCCGCTAATTGTTAGCTCGGAGACACGCATCACTCAATCTTGACACGTTAAATCCACGAAACGGAATTTAATTGGAACACGCAATAGTTATTAAAATAAAGAGCCAATAAATTAAATCCACGTACCAGGCTCAAATCCGGGATGTTACAAATCCTCTCCTCTTAAAAAGATTCCGTCCCGGAATCTAGCTCGGACTCGGGAATAGCTGCGGATATCGGCTCCTCATCTCGGCCTCGGGCTCCCAGGTGGCACTAGTACCCTTATGATGCCTCCACTGAACGAGTACTAGCGCAATCTCTTTGTTCCGCAATCTCTTCACCTTTCGATCAGTAATCGCCTCAGGCTGCTCAACATACCTCAGATGAGAATCCACGGTGATCTCGGATAACGGCACAAACTGATCATCTTTGGCCAGACACTTTCTCAGGTGGCTCACATGAAATGTATCGTGGACTCCGGCCAGCTCGGGAGGCAGTCTCAATCTATAAGCCTGATCTCGGACTCTGGCGATGATCTCAAACGGACCGATGTACCGCGGACTCAGCTTACCTCGATGTCTGAATCTAATAACTCCTTTCCACGGCGATACTTTCAGCATCACACGGTCCCCAACACTGAACTCGAGCTCATTCAGACGACGATCGGCATAACTCTTTTGCCGGCTCTGCGCCACTCTCATATGCTCTCGGATGACTACCACTTTATCGCTCGTCTCCTGTAACAACTCGGGCCCACTGATAGGTCGCTCGCCGACCTCGCCCCAACACACCGGGGTTAGGCACTTACGCCCATACAGTGCCTCGAATGGAGCCATCTTGATGGAGGAATGGTAGCTGTTGTTGTACGCAAACTCGACTAACGGCAAGTGAACGTCCCAACTACCACTGAAATCGATCGCACAAGCTCGGAGCATATCCTCGAGAGTTTGATTCGTCCGCTCTGTCTGCCCGTCTGTCTGAGGTCTGTACGCTGTACTCAACTGAACTCTCGTCCCCAACTCGCGCTGAAAGCTCTGCCAGAACCTCGAAGTAAACCGCATATCTCTATCAGACGTAATCGACATCGGAACGCCATGCCTCGACACTATCTCACTGATGTACAACCGAGCCAACTGATCCATAGTGATGGTGCCTCTCACCGCCAAGAAATGAGCACTCTTAGTCAACCGATCTACTATCACCCAGATCATATCGTTGTCTCGAACGGTGCGCGGAAGTCTGACGATGAAATCCATCGTGATATGATACCACTTCCACTCTGGAATCTCTAATGGCTGCAAATGCCCGTGAGGCTTCTGATGCTCGGCCTTGACTCGCAGACAAGTCATACACTCCTCGACGTATCGGCCCACATCTCTCTTCATCCCTGGCCACCAATAGAACTCGCGCACATCTCTATACATTTTGGTGCTCCCGGGGTGGATAGACAACCTCGATCGATGCGACTCGTCTAAAATCAGCTGTCGCAGATTCCCGACTCTTGGAACCCAAACACGATCACGAAACGCCCACAAACCTCTGCTATCTCTGCTCAATGCCTCTAGCTGTCCCGCAAGCCGCTCTCTTTTCACATTCTCCGCCCGCAAACCCTCTAACTGAGCATGCCTCAGACTCTCCACAAGAGTCGATGTAACCTCGAGCCTCGCTGCTCCGGAAACTACCGTCTGGCCACACGCCTTACGGCTCAACGCATCGGCCACCACATTGGCTCTACCAGGATGGTACTGAATCTCGCAGTCATAATCTTTCAATAACTCAAGGCTGCGCCGCTGTCTCATATTCAACTCTTTCTGACTGAACAGATACTGAAGACTCTTGTGATCGGTATAAACCACGAACCGCGAACCGTACTGATAATGACGCCATATCTTCAGAGCGAACACTATCGCATCTAACTCAAGGTCGTGCACGGTATGATTCTCCTCGTAGGTCTTCAGCTGTCGCGACGCATACGCAATTACCTTGCCTCGCTGCATCAGAACACATCCCAACCCGGTACCTGACGCATCACAGTAGACCACGAAATCCTCTGCACCCTCGGGCAATGCTAACACTGGTGCCTGACATAACCGGGACTTCAATTCTCTGAAAGCCGACTCCTGCTCATCGGACCACACAAAAGGAACGGACTGCCGTGTCAATCTCGTCAACGGCCTGGCAATCCTCGAAAAGTCCTGAATGAAGCGGCGATAATACCCGGCTAGGCCCAAAAAGCTACGGATCTCGGGCACAGTCTTCGGCGGCTCCCAACTCATCACTGCCTCTATCTTCGCCGGGTCTACTGAAATACCCTCGGCGCTCACAACATGCCCCAAAAACTGGACCTCGCGCAACCAGAACTCACACTTGGAGAACTTCGCATAAAGTCGCTCCGCTCGCAGCACGGTCAAAACCTCTCGCAAGTGCTGCTCGTGGTCCTCGGCACTCCTCGAATAGATCAGGATGTCGTCGATGAACACTATCACGAACCGATCCAACATAGATCTACACACCCTGTTCATCAGATCCATGAATGCCGCGGGTGCGTTAGTCAGTCCGAAAGGCATGACTAGGAACTCATAATGGCCGTATCTCGTCCGAAACGCAGTCTTCGGCACATCCTCATCTCTAACTCTCAGCTGATGATAACCCGATCTCAGATCTATCTTCGAAAAGAAGCTCGAACCCTGTAGCTGATCAAACAGATCGTCGATACGTGGAAGCGGATAACGGTTCTTCACCGTCACTTTATTTAACTCTCGATAATCGATACACATCCGCATAGAACCGTCCTTCTTCTTCACAAACAGCACTGGGGCTCCCCACGGGGACGAACTCGGACGGATGAATCCACGATCAAGCAACTCCTGAAGCTGCGACATCATTTCTCTCATCTCAGTAGGTGCCAGCCTATAAGGCGTCTTCGCAATAGGCACCGCTTCAGGGATAAGGTCGATGCGGAACTCGACCTGACGATCTGGCGGTAACCCAGGCAACTCTCGAACTACGGGTATATCCGCTAAGGTCTTCTTCTCTAATCTGGCGTCAACAACATAAGCCAGAAAGGTCTCGCACCCCTTCGCAACATATCTCTGAGCTCGGGCCATCGAAACAATACTGATCTCGCCTCGGCGCCTCTCGCCATATACTGTCACTGTCTCACTGTCTGAAATGGGTATCCGGATCATCTTCTTCGCGCACAGAATATCGGCCTGCCTGGCTGTCATCCAGTCCATACCCACTATCACATCGAAACTGCTAATCTCTATCGGCAGTAGATCAATCAGAAACCGGTGAGCATCAATCTCTAGGACACAATCTCTGTATACCCGACTCACTAAAGCAGTACTACCGTCTACTCTCTCAACGACTAACGGCACAGATAAAACAGTAGGAGGCACAGAAAAATATGCACAGAACACAACAGACACATACGAGCGATCTGCTCCAGAATCAAACAAAATACGAGCAGTAAGCCCGTTCAGAATGTACGTACCAGATACCACAACGGTAGACTCGCGGGCCTCCTCTACCGTAGCCTGAAATACTCTACCCCTGCCTCTGGTTGCTGACTCTCGACGGCTCGAAGATGACGGCTCAGCTCTGGCACTGCTGGTACTCGCTCCCTGTACCGCAGGCGGTGCATCCGGACAATCTCTGACTATATGGCCTGGCCTCCCACAGCGGAAGCACAGGGAATCCCTGGAAGTACAAGTAAAAGATGTATGGCCATACTGACCACAGCGGTAGCAACGGGGCTGCTCTGATGTACAAGGACCAGAATGGCGACGGCGACACCTCGGACAGTCTCTCTCCCCAGCTGAACTGTCTGCCCGGCTCCCTGACGGCTGGGACCCCTGTCCCACGCTGCTCTGACTCTGACTCGGAGCACTGTACCGGGAAGTCTGCCCCTGACTCTGACTGGCCGTCCCCGAACCCTGATACTGCCCAGACCTCCTGGACCTACGATCTCTGCCCCTATCTCTGTCTCTACGAAATCCCGAACCCTGCCCCTGAACTTGCTGCTGCTCAGACTGTCTCTCTCTCTGGGACTCCTGGGGCTCTCGATAGTAGCTCTGGGACTCCTCAGACGTCCCTGTCCTCTGTCTCTGGGATGGAGGCTGACCCCTCTGTCTCTCGATCTCTCTCTCTCTGACACGAGCCAACTCCAAGGCTCTCGCAAACGTCGGGGTGTCGTGAAGCCCAACGAACTCCCGAATATCAGATCTCAACCCATCGATAAAGGCATCAGCCTTACGAATCTCTGTATCCACGTGCTGGGGCGCAAACTGAGCATACTCATTAAATCGGTCTACATACTGCTGGACTGACATGCTGCCCTGCTGAAGATGTAGAAAACGACGCTCCATTTCCCGGCGCTCATCCCGGGGAATATACTGTAACTCGAAGATAGCACGGAACTGATCCCATGTCATAGCATAAGCTGCTGCAGTAGTCATGGATGACTCAATGGACTTCCACCACTGTGAAGCCCCTCCATTTAGCTGATAAGCCGCATAGCCGACCATATCACGAGGATCGACATGGGCAACGCGGAATGCGGCCTCTATCTCTCTCTCCCAAGCCATAGCCGCACCCGACTCACCACCGCCTCGAAACTGAGGTGGGGCTCCCGCCATAAAGTCCTTAAAGGACCCACCTCGCACAGAAGAAGAAGATGCCCCAACCACTGTCTCAACACTAGTAACTGGCGGCGGATCAGCTCTCTGTCGCTGCTGCTCTCTCTCTCTATCCCTCTCTCTGTAGAACTCGGTCAATACTGATAACATCTCTGACCGGCGGACATACTCGTCTCCCGCAGGTCTCTCTGGCCCTGAACCCTCGCCATGATCTGCCATAACTACCTGCACATATCACAAAGGTAAGATAACAGATCGATCACCCAGCGTTATACAATAAGCTAGGTCAGTTAATTCCGCTAAACTCAGTCTCAGGGAAGAATCCCACAGATCTGAACACGGTAAGAGCACAAGCATCCACTGATACTCAATACTGAAACCTCAAGCTCTGATACCAAGCTGTAACACCCACAATTCTCACACAAATGCTACGTCAATACAATACACAGGTGGCAATAACGCAATCATCTCATAATGCACATGTCACAGGATTAGCAGAAAACACTGATAATTTAAAACTTTAATACAAAGTTAACACGTCTCAAGTCACATGCTGATTCAGATGCATACACGACTGAATTATCTGATAAACACGGATTACTGAGAGCTAACACAATACAGATCCAGTATAAGATACAGACAACAGCTTTAAAGTCTAACAACAGCAATCATCAACACCCTAGACCTCTGAATCACTTCGGCTGCTGCGGCTGTGACTGCGGTCCCACAGAATGGCTGCCTGAGACACGGAAGACTCGAAAACATAAGCTGGACAGCTCGTGAGTACGCGAGGGTTAGACACTG
Organism: Centrapalus pauciflorus; assembly: GCA_020465985.1. Lineage (NCBI taxonomy): Eukaryota > Viridiplantae > Streptophyta > Magnoliopsida > Asterales > Asteraceae > Centrapalus > Centrapalus pauciflorus. Next base: position 476,577 of record JAANYP010001141.1, read on the forward strand.
CAGGTAAGCACATAAAGCATACACAACACATATATCTCGTCACATATATGCAACTCGATGCATAACACACATCTCTGCTCAAAAGGGGACCACGTTCCCCAGCTAACAGGCCGCACACAGCAGCGGTTAGCCACTCAATAGGCACAGGAGCGACCTGGCATATCACTGCCGTATATATACAGCCTCATATCTCATGACTGGTTAGGGACAGTCAGCCTGCGCGATCACATATCGCGGACACCTGCAATTCAAACACATATAGCACGTATAGGGTAGAGAAGCTCATACCTGCGCGCTATCACAGTCTCATACACATATATATCACAACCACATAGACGACTCGAAAGGATGCACGTGCGTTTAAAAAGAACTCGAGTACTCACCGATACCCGAAAGCAATCGAAACCCGAACTCTCAATGCGGCTCGGCACGTGATCGGCTAGCACCTGAACACATCACGGGTCTCACATGTTATCACAAACTCGATAGCCACGCAATTCAATCAAACATAACTCAATCCAACACAATTATCACAATTAAACTAATCCCGAAACATATTCCCGAACGGACAATCGATCCCCGAAACCCTTTTTCGGAACTCCTATCGAGACCCAAAATCCCAAATAATTCAATTCAATAATATTTCGAAGGGACTCGACCAAATAACGACTCAAAACTCTCTTTTATTGACCCTATTGAAATTTTCTGCAGATCAGAAAACGCGTCGCGCTTTTCCCATTTGCGCGTCGCGCTTTTGCCAGACAGCAGAATCTTGCCCTTCGAACTCCATAGCCGAACCAGGGGTTTTCAACCCCTCCAAACTCGATTTTCAGCAAGGAAAATACACAAGACTCATATGTAAACACCCCATATACTACAGAAACGATTTCCTCAATATAAAACATGAATTCATCAAGAATTTAACCATTATAATCAACCCTTACCTCTTGGAAACTCAACAACACAAGGTGGTGAAGAAGATGATGAAGATGATCAAGGTGCAATTTCTTTGTTTCAATTTCTGGCTTCAATCTCAGCTGGGAATTTCCACACAATTACACACACTCACCTTAGGTTTTTGATAAGAGAAAATGAAAGGATAAGGGAAAAGAGGAAACAGAGGCTCCACACATATATACGTACATATCCATATCCGGTTCCGAACCCACTAACCCGGACCCGATATCACTTTTTCACAAATTATATCATTAGAACCCAATTAAATCCACGATCTCAAGGAGATAATTAATCCGCTAATTGTTAGCTCGGAGACACGCATCACTCAATCTTGACACGTTAAATCCACGAAACGGAATTTAATTGGAACACGCAATAGTTATTAAAATAAAGAGCCAATAAATTAAATCCACGTACCAAGCTCAAATCCGGGATGTTACACACTCAATCTTAACAAGGTTTTAATACCCGCACACACGCCATGGTGAGTGAGATTATAAACTATGATGTTTCTTATTTGTAGTGATATAATCAAATTAAATCACTAAAACTAAATAAAAATCAGTATCTATTTGTTGTTTGTATTTATAATTTCAAAGTTCAATACTATTTCATTTTAAATATTGGCTAAATATCAAGAATTAATGTTTAAATCTCTATTAAATATCCTTTGTTTAGCAGTTGATTTTTCCATGTTTTTCTTTTCTTCCAGCTAATATCTTTGATCACTGAATCAGATCTGTCATTCCTCACAAATGACTTATGGTAGTGTATTAGTTACAAATCAATCATACATCATCGGCTACGATCAGACTCACAGTTGCGCTCGTTAACTTGTGTACATCATGTTAGGTTATATCGTATTAATTCTTATGTTGTTATATTTCTTTTCGCATCCTTAACCTATTATGCTCCACTTTCCGGTCTTGATTCACGTTACACTTTAAATCCATTACAGGTTGGGTATTACTTTGAGTTTGTCAGATTCTTTAACTGCACAACATACAGATACCAAGAAGAAACGATACCACCACCCAAGGGTGTGATCATAGAAACAGTGAATAGAGACCCTCATCTGTAGCGCGCAACTGGAAAGACTCTAGTAAGACCACACAGACCAAACAGACTTGCACCAAGTGCGTGAACAATCAATGACACGAAAAAAAAAACACATTCTTGACTATCTGCAGGTTATGGGCCCATGATGATGAATCAGACAAAGTAACATATAAGTAAAATGATTACAATAGAAGCGGAATGACCGAGATACTATAAAGATCGAATCACATATTTGAACAAGACTGATATCATGTATATGCAACAATCTAAAGTTCTGACAACTCTTATTTATGGTTAAAAATCATAACTTATTGAATTCATGATAGAGAGTGCCATTTTTTTTTCTACCATATCGGTAAATACTCTTATTTGATTATCTCAGTTTAGTTATTTAATTATTTGATGATTTAATACGCATTTTATGTATCCACCACAAGCCCCGCAACATACTTCCCCAACACCACTCTCCAAATAGTGGCTCAGGCGAGATTCCTTCTCTGAACACTCTAGTCAATTCAGAGTCCTTACACGCTCCATAAACCATAATGTGGAATATTGTGGCTCCCGTCGTCATCCATTGCACCGAAATTAAATTTATGAATTCACTCACTAATTTTGTTTTATGTTTTCATACATGGTTAAATTCTGGTTTTGCTCATAAGGGTATATGTCCATATATTTATGAAGGTTACTACTAGCTCCTATCTTAACCGTTCCCAATTTCCTAAGCCATCATGGTAGAGTTGAACTCCTAAAGTCATAACTAAAGCTAATAGTGATCATGCATCCTACGGTTTAAGACTAAGTACCTAAAAGGTACTTAATTCACTTAAACCAAACCTGGCTCTGATATTGAAACGCCTCATTCTAATAACGCGACGCTTTTACTATAATCTGCAACATAAACCTCAAATTCAGAGTACGCTAAATAAATTATCTAGATATTACAACCAAATCGAAAGTCTAGGGATCAACCCATCCCAATTACAAGTTCGGTACTATTTACAAATTTTGTGGAAGTATATCTGATACCACGAGTCCTCAAACTCTTGACCCTGAAGCTGTGCTTTCCCCTTATCAGCTAAACCTGAAACATTGCCCCCACAACCGGGGTAAGTCGTCGCCTAGCGAGTTCCAGATTTAATAGCACAAATAAACATGAATAACATGAATGATACAAGTATCGGCACAAAGTCAACATGTGTAGCACCCGGCCTTCCCAGCAGTGCGTCCACGATTAGGTAGTCTGTGTAGCATCCGGCCTTCCCAGCAATGCATACACAGTAACATAGCTTGCGGCACTCCCGACTTACAGCGTATAAAAATTACATGCAGCCACACAGGCATGCAATCAACACATAAATACACAGTATGCATACCGGGGAATAAGAGTTCTCATATAATAGCTCATGGTGATGAAATGAATAAACGATATAAAGTTGAGCATGTCAATGAAGCGATAAGCATGTCCAGAGAAATGAAACAGATAACCAGTACAAACATATCGTAAATGATCATTCATGGAATTAAATCAATTACTCACAGTGCTTGCAATCTGTAACCCGCCAAGCGACTAACCGGAAATCAGCTGAGAGTATTTATCGAAAGTCACACGTCTCGAAGAACCACTAGAATCCTGATATCAAAGTACATTGTCTATTTATCAATTTTCTTAACTCTATAATTTGCAAAGTCCGGTATCTATTTAATTTAATTAAAGTTATAATTTAACTTTAAATATTCTGCCCATTTTTATAAAATTATTAGTTAAAGTTGCATGAATAAATCCTCAATTTATTTAAATTACATAGATACAAAAGGGATACTCCATAACTTAGTCCAAACTGACCTTGAATACCCATTGAAATTAATTAATGTTCTAGCCCAAAATTATTTAGTTAAATTCCAAATCCTTTTGTATATTATATAACCCACAATATTCATATTATAAAAATAACAATTTCGCGATATATTAATTTTGTAATGGACTTAGAAAATAAAACTAATTCAAACCTAATTTAGTTGAATTAATTAATCCAGTATCATATTTATATTCTCAATCCACTTAATTTAACCCAATCCAAATCAACCTAAAATAGTCACAAAATCAAACTTTTATTCTAACCTAAGCCCAACCAAATATTAAAAATGAAAATGTAGCCCATATTTTAAAATAAAGTAAATCTGATTTTCATAATAAAAAAAATAATAATAACCTAACACCATTAATATATTTCAACCCATAATCAATTATTATTTTAGAAAAGAGCCCAACCCAAAAATTAATTACATTTAATTAAGCCTAATACCCACTTTAACTAGGTCCAACATGATTTAATAAAAGTCCAGCCCATAAACTAAAATTTACCCTAACCTAATTTGAATTAAAGAAATTAAAAATAAATAAATAAAAACAAAACCATTTTCCCCAATCCCTCTTCTCTCTCTCTCTCGGTAGTGTGCAGCCAAAGAAAAGGGGGGAAAAACACAGGAAAGGAAAAGGGGAAAGGCAGTGCCGCCACCGGCGGGTCGCCGGTTTCCAGCGTCGACCGGACCACCACACACACCCACAAGCTATGTTTTACTCCTTTCAACCGAACCAGAGAAGAAAAAGGAGAGAAGGAACAGCCGATAAGCAGACCGAAGGGTGGCGGTGGCCACCGGCCACGCCGCCGCTGAAACCCACACAGCCACACCCTCTATTTCTACTCTCTCCTCTCCCTCTCGACAGAACCTCAGAAACAAAAAGGCAAACCAAGCAGCCGCCGGTGGCCACCGCCACCAATGAATCTCGCCGACCGAACTCCCAAATCCGAATTTCTTATTCACATAGCATTCAAATATGATTTCTAATCAATTTTCTAATGTTTTTTTATAAAGATTTTCGGATTAAAACCCAAAAACATTAAAATCTTCAATGAACTCATTGATGGAGATATAAGCTTTTCAAAAGAAATACAAATGAAGCTGAGGGTCCAGAAATATTTGGTTGTTTATTTTTCATATTTTATATTTCTATCAACAACATTGTATGGATTCTAATATTCTTTTGAATAACACATACGGGAATCTAAATTTCTTTGGGGTTTATAGATATTACCTCAAGGATTCAATAATGATGATGAATATGATGATGATTGTTGCTCAACCCTTGAAATCCAGCCTTAGTTTCTTCAATATTTTCAGAATGTGTGTGTTCTTGAGGTGTTAAAATGTTATTAGGGTTTTCATGTTTATAGGAATATATGCAGATTGTTGGATGATGATGATGAAGGTTATGCTTTCATGCATGCATGTATTAATTTATTTAATAATAATTTTTTTTTACATTAATATGATGAGATTTGTACACATATATAATAAAATTCATATTTCCTAATTCTTGAACTACAAAAAAAAAAATCAACATTTTAAATATCAACCATGGATTTTGATAATTTATATCCTACTAACTCAACTTAATAATTAAATTAAATGACTTGAATTTAATTGATTACCTCAAAATTTTGCGGGCGTATGTGTGCAACTTTATTTGAAATAATTTGATACCTCAAAAAATAAGATGATTACCTAATAACTAAATAAGTAATTAATTCAATAAATCAACAACGTCCAGTAAAAGTCAAAGAGATCAACTGTGAGAGGTAAATTCGTAACATAATAACTTATATTTCATAACAAATTGTATTTTTATGTATTATCTATTATTCTATTTGTTATTTTAAGATTATATATCTAATTTAAATTATAAATATCCATGTGTTGACCCGACCCGACCAAAATAATCATTTTTAATTTTTGAACCGTGAACGCGACGAAAATTTGTGCAACGGGTCCCATCGGTGGCTGGCTCCGCCACTGTTCAAAAGATTAATTTACTAAATTTGTTAGCCACTAATTAAACAATACTTAGATTTTCAATGAAGGAATAAACTATAAGCTTACTGTAGACTTGTATTTTGGTTTATGCATTTGTTCGATCTTCATCTGGATCACCTTATACCAAAACTCATCAACCACCTTCATATTTTTCTTCATCTAGGCTTCTGATCCAATACTCAAATACTTCTTGATCTTCCATGATATGTCCACGAATCTTTTGAAAGTCCTCGTGTTTGCATCATCGAATGCACGACTAAATCTGGCACCCTCTTCACTTGAACCACTCATGATCTCAAGATCAATTCCAAAAGCAACTTTAAATATTGAATCCATAGTTGTTTTTATAGAAATAGGTATGACCAAATGATTAATCTATATTATAATGAAAATAAGAGTATAATGATATGATTTAGAGAAGCTAACAAAGGCCCTATATATAGATCAAGTAACCCTAATATACGCAAACCCTAAAAGCCCAAGGGCTTAATGGGCCTAACATTATTATAACCCTAATATCCCCTCTCAAACTCACAATGCCACAGCAATGAACATCGAGAGTTTGTCCAATAAAAAACGAAAAGGAGCAGCAGAGTGCGCCTTATTAAAAATGTCAGCAACTTGTAGAGCGGAATGAACAAACGGCAACGAAATAGTTCCCATCTGAAGATGATGGCGAGTGAAGTGACAATCAATCTCAATGTGTTTCGTCCGTTCATGAAAACAAAATTACGAGCAATTGGAATAGCACTTTTGTTGTCACAATGTATCGGGGTAGACTGAGATAGGCGAACCCCCATGTCAGCAAGTAACCAGCGTAGCCAAACAATCTCACTAGTAGTAGCAGCCATAGCCCGATACTCGGCTTCAGTAGAAGAGCGAGAAACAACATCTTGCTTCTTACTCTTCCATGAAACAAGTGAATCTCCAAGAAAGACGCAAAAACCAGTAGTGGACTTACGATCAGTCTGATCCCCAACCCAATCGCATCACTGTAAGCACGTAGATCAAAAGTGGATGACGAAGGAAACACAAGCGTCTGGAATTGAGTGCCCCTTAGATATCTCAGAATGCGAAGGACCACCCCCAATGTGCAGTCGTAGGAGTAGTCACAAATTGACTAACAATATGGACATCATGAGCAATATCAGGTCTGGTGACCGTGAGATAAACTAAACTACCCACAATGGTACGATACAAAGTCGGATCATCAAGAGGAACACCATCAGTAGGAGAATAACGAGCATTAGTTTCCAAGGGAGTATCCACAGTCTTGTTGTCAGATAGGCGAGCACGTTCAAACAAATCCGAAATGTACTTAGACTGGGACAAAAGATATCCCTTGTTAGAGTGAGCAACTTCTATTCCCAGAAAATAACGAAGCAATCCCAAGTCCTTCATAGCAAAACGATGAGCTAAATCACGCTTCGAAGACTCAATACCGGTATAATCATCACCAGTAATAATCATATCATCTACATACAAAGATAAGAGTATTCGTCCTGAACTCGTACATTTAACGAACAAAGCAGAGTCATGGTTACTAGGATGAAAACCAAGAGAGGTGATGACGGTGGAAAACTTCTCAAACCAAGCACGAGGAGCTTGTTTGAGACCATATAAGGCTTTGCGAAGCCGACATACTTCTCTTGGCTTGTGAGCAACACCAGGAGGAGGAGTCATATAGACCTCCTCATGCAAATCACCATTCAGGAAAGCATTCTTGACATCCATTTGAGAAATCTTCTACTTGCGAATAGAAGCTACTGCAATCAACATACGAACTGTAGTCATTTTGGCTACAGGAGCGAAAGTCTCCTCATAATCCAGACCATATTCTTGCGAATATCCCTTAGCAACCAGACGGGCTTTATATAGTTCAATAGATCCATCAGACTTAGTTTTAATCTTATATACCCAGCGAGAACCAATAGAATGTTTTCCAGATGGCAACAGCACCAAATCCCATGTAGGGGTGAGCAACGGGTACCATTTCCCGAACCCAAACCGGTACCGGTACCGACCGATACCGAATTAATATATTCGGTTCGGTATTCGATTTTTAAATTAGCTAAAAGTCGGTATTCGGCACTCTCGGGTCGGTATTCGGTTTTTAAATTAGCTAAAATTCGGTATTCGGAACCAAACCGGCACCATATAAAATTATACGGTTCGGTATTCGGTTCTTTCAAAACTAATAATTCGGTTTCGGTATTTTCGGGATCGGTACCGGTTCGGTACGGTCCAGTACCGAGCTCACCCCTAATCCCATGTAAGAGTCTGATGAAGAGCGATCAATTCCTCAGCCATAGCATTCTGCCAAAGAGGATCAGAAACAGCCTCTCTAAAAGAGTTTGGTTCAGACAGACTGTGAACTTAAGCAATAAAGGAAGCAAACGAAGATGAGTATGATGAGTAAGCAAAATCAGAAAGTTTAGTGGACTTATGAGGACGAGTTAACTTGCGTACAATAGGAACCTCTGCATTCTCAAACGGTGATGGGATGGACGTAGGCACAGACGGGGCTGTAGGAATCTCTGTAACATAGGCATCCATTGTTGTAGATGTCTCAGAAGGTTGAATATCCATGTTATCAAGATCATCAGTGAAAGGATCAACAAACAAAAGGTCAGATCGGGTCTCATCATGAGATTTGGCAGGAATAGAATAGAAAGGAATATGTTCCAAGAAGATCACATGACGCGAAGTGTAGAGCTTTTGGCTTATTGGACCAAAACATTGATACCCCCTTTGACTAATCCCATAACCCAGAAAAACACACAATGCATCTTTGGAAGACAATTTATTGCGTTCTGCATGTGGACGAAGAACAAAGCAGGCACAGCCAAAGACACGCAACGAAGAATAATCAGGTTTAGACCCATAAAGTTTTTCAAAAGGAGACAGACCAGAATTATGGGTCGTAGGAATGCAATTAATGACATAAGCAGCAATATGAAGTGTTTCCCCCCAGAAAAAGCTAGGAACCTCAGAAGATAGTAATAAAGAGCGAGCAGTTTCAACGAGATGACGATGTTTCCTTTCAGCAACACCATTTGTTGAGGAGTGTCAGTGCATGAAGTTTGGCATAGGGTACCATCAGAAAAGAGCAATTGTGTGAACTCATTAGAAGTATATTCCCCCCCCCCCCCCCCCAGTCACACCTAAAGCATTTAATAACAGCTGAATGTTGGGTTTTGGCAAGAGCACGAAAATCTTTGTAAATAGAGAGAAAATTTGATCTATGTTTCATAAGATATACACATGTATAACGAGTGTAATCATCAATGAATGACACATAGTATTTGGAACCCCCTTTAGAACAAACAGGTGCAGGCCCCCACACATCAGAATGAACAAGATCAAATGAAGCATAAGAACAAGACATACTTTTAGTTAAGGGTGGGGCTGAAAATTTTGCCAGTTTACATCCACTACAATCAGAAATATTAGATTTATTCAAATGTCCTAAAACGCCTGTAGAGGCTAAAAATTGTAAACGAGAAGTAGACACATGACCCAAACGAGAATGCCCTAAATAAAAATCAGACGACAAAGAAGACAAACGAAATGAAGACAGATCAACACCCGCAACGGCAACATTAGATAGCTTCAGATCATCCACAACATATAGCTCCCCTAACTTATGGTCTGTCCCAATCACTGTTTGAGAATGAGGGTCCTGCACACAACAATGGGTATCAGAAAAGAGAACATGATATCCAGATTTACATAATCGACTGACCGAGGCAAGATTCATGGTAAGAGTAGGAATATAGTATACATTAGTGAGAGACACATGTGGGGAGACAACTGTACCAACACCTTCTATAGGCATAGGTGTTCCACTAGCAGATATAACAGATAGAGAAGAATCAGGAGATAATGAAACAAACGAAGACAAATGAGGTGACATATGATTGGACGCTCCTGAATCTAAAATCCATAAGGATGAAGGTATACCTGAATTACCAGACGAAGAAAAACCTGAATGAGGAAAGGCTGACATGGCAGTGGATGTAGTGGAGAGGAATTGCCGAAACTGCTCAAACACGTGAGGGTCCAAAACAGATAGAGAGGGATTGGTATCAGTAGATCCCGAATCAACAGAAGGTGTGACAGCAGCAGCATTAAACTGAGGTGGACGAGACGTCCATGTAGAGGATCCCGGTGACTTATTCTGCGAGAAAGAAGGATTTGGTTGATGTTTACTTTTGCTGAGCAATAAAGGGCACTGAGACTTCGAATGATTCTTCTGTTTACAATAAGCACATTCATCTGAAGCAATCTTAGAGGCGGGTCGCGTCTGATTAGAATTAGACAAATGAGACCGTTGTGGGACAGCAAAGACAGCAGGGGTAGCAGTAACATGTGATTTAGACCCCTTATCACCTTGAGACTTCAAACGAGTTTCCTCTGCTATTAATTCATGAACCACCGAATCAACAGTAGGAAGAGGCGAGCGGTGAAGGATTGTCCCTCGTAATCCTTCAAAATCATACTGTAAATCCATCAAAAACTGTACCAAACGTTGTTCCTCTCTCCTATCAATATATGGCTGAAAAGTCTTCAAAGCGGCGGATTCAGTAAGAGCCAATTGGTCCCATAAATCAGACATAGCAAAATACAACTCCTGAATACTCAGTGTATTCTGTTGGAGCGCACGTATATCGGTGTCTAATTGATACTGCTTAGCAAAATTAGACTGCGTGTAAATTCTCTCCAAATGGTCCCAAACCTGTTTTGCGGTATCATATTTTGCTAACTGAATGCCAATAGACTGAATCACGGAATTATTGATCCATGTAATAATCTTAGAATTATTAGTCTCTCATGTATCAATAGCAATAACATAATCAGTAGCATCAACATCAGTAGGTTTAACCTTAGTACCAAAAATATATCCCCACATAGACTTTCCACGTAAGAAATTTTTCATCACGTAACTTCAATACCCATAGTTCTTACCATCCAACTGAACACTAATAGCCTATAACGAATCCTCTTTTCCTCCCACCATGATAGAATAGCCAAACCAAAAGAACAGTTGAGCAAATAATGATAAATGACCACCCAACCGAGTACCAATACCAAGATACCGCAAAACCAAACAAGTAAAGTCGCAAAAGACTAACAGAGCATGCAAATTATAAACCCTAATGCGAAATTACATCAACCCACCAACAACATAGCATGTAACAGCCATAGTGTAAACAAATAAAAGAAATATACCAATCCTCTTTGAAACTAATCCAAACGGTGTTGTCAACAGAACCACCAAAACGATAAAACGATTTAAGCGATGAACATACCATCGCAGATCAGAGGCAGCAGCGAATCAAAACGAGCAGGTCAGAAACGGCAGCGAACAAAGCGATGAACAGACAGACCAGACACGACGGCGAACAAAAAACCCCAAACAAGCTGTAGCGTCGGCGAACAAAAAAAACCCAAAAAGTTTGCAGCGGCGGCGAACAAAAACCTCCAAACAATCAAACATAGATCGACGTCTCTGATACCATATAGAAATAGGTATGACCGAATGATTAATCTATATTATATTGAAAATAAGAGTACAATGATATGATTTAGAGAAGCTAACAAAGGCCCTATATATAGATCAAGTAACCCTAATATACGCAAACCCTAAAAGCCCAAGGGCTTAATGGGCCTATCATTATTATAACCCTAATAGTTTTCAAGAGTAAGTCATGTATTATATGCATATCCTGATAATCATTGGGTTCGATAGTGACAATAGAAAACGAGAATCTTACATTAATAATGACTGTCTGATTGTTTTTTGCCGCTTCTAACAATATGTTCCCAGGTTTTATTGTGTTTTTTCTGAAGATTACGCTGCTAAAATCTCTTAAGACTTTAGTAGAGAACTCGATCATGGCTCGATAACTTCCTTTGTTCTCACCAGTTTTCTCCATCAACTGTGAATATTATTCCATCACCAAGTAGATCGTTTGTGACATCATTGGTATACTTTCGCCATATATTTAATTGAATAATTTAAATTTTACAAAATATTACTAAAAGTAAGTGATCTATGTACAATTAAAATGAAATAATAGACATTTATTGTCCAATACAAGTATAAATTTCATCCAAAGTTTCATTCAGATGTTCTTATATATGGAAATTGTATAGATATGTTTTCGACGGAGCAGAGAGAAAAAAAAAATGTCCTCGTTTTAACCGTCGAAATTAATTCAACTTTAATATTAACCGATTAAAATGTTAAATGTGTTAAGGGTGGTCCTTGTGAACAAATGGAGAGTTCGACACCCCATTGTGAACAAATGTATAGATTTAATATTTGTCAATGGGTGTGCAATTGATGCTTACTACAAGAAAAGTGTCATTTAGTGACACACACTATTAGTGACACAAAAAAAGTGTCACTATATCTTACTTTTAGTGACACTTATGAAAAAGTGTAGGTATAGAGCAATCTTTTACCCATATTTTTTCTAAATTAGTGACACAAACACATACATTTTTAGTCACTATATATCTATGCACACACCACTTTTACCCACACTTTTTGTTGTGTAGGTAAAAGATTTTAATACCTATAAAACTTTTTTTACAACAAAAAGAATGAGTATAGATATATAGTGACTAAAAATGTATGTGTTTGTGTCACTAATTTAGAAAAAGTGTGGGTAAAAGATTGATCTATACCTACACTTTTTCATAAGTGTCACTAAAAGTAAGACATAGTGACATTTTTTTTGTGTCACTAAAAGCGTGTGTCACTAAATGACACTTCATAAATTTTAAAAAAAATTAAAATTCTAGAAAATAATGTATTAAACAAATTGTTTTTTAAAAAAAAATTCAATTTATGTTAGATTTTTGTCTTCTGGTCGTCGACCCGTTCGTTTGAACGGACCAGAATTGCCACCATTTAGACCACATAAAATTTATATTACAACTAGTTTATGACCCATAAATAATTAATATATGTGTGTGTAATATTTAATAATAAAACACTAATATATTAAGTATAAGATTTAGAATATGGAACTAAACTTAATTTTAAAAAGGAAGTAATAGTTAATTAGTTATTAAAAATCTTAACTAAATTAAATAAATGATTACCAATAAACTAAGGTTATAATTTATAAATTGTTCAAAAGGTGGCAATGCCAATTGGCATAATTATTAAATGACAAGACAATTAATTTAACTTTTTTTATTAATTAGAATAGAGAGAAATAGATTAAACCAAACAAAATTATATGCAATATTAAGGTCCAAAAGCATGGGCTTTTAGCAATAACGTCATTTTCATTAAACTAATACAAATTATATTAGAAATATATATGTATGTATTCAAATATATTTTAATGATGGTATTTTCAGGTGCACTTGATTTTCAAATGGAGTTTTTGAACCCGTCTCTCTCTATATATGCATCTATGTATACAAATTAATTATTGGTAGCTCATGACTTGAAGCATATAAAATGTTCAAACTTCTTATTCTTCATCCATATATAACAAGTTTTACGAAATAATAACTATTTTATATTATTGAAATTTATTTAATATTATTCAATTATATTGCATATTTATTAGTGTATGATATTTTTCATTTATAACTATATATTTTACATTATTGAAATAATAATAATAATAATAATAATAATAATAACACAGATTAATAACTTTATGGTACATTTAAATAAAGTAAATACTTAATATTTAAAATAATAATTTTAAAATAATTTAAATATTAAGATGTTTAGTTACCATGAGTTGTTTTAAAATCTTTTAAATAACATATTAATTTTTTAACTGATATAACTGGTAGTTTGTCAACATAAATTATCAAAATAGTGTCTTCAAAATTAGTTATTTAATTCAAAAAAGGTTTAAATTTCTAACACGACCTACAAATTATAAGTTACTATTTTGTAATATTTGCTTTCAATGATATAACTGAAGAATGAAATATTTAAATATTTTGCTAATTGAAACTTTATATAAAATTGAATAAAAACAATAGTTTTTTTGTAACATTTCAATAAAATACTAACTTATAGCATTTAAATAAATAAAAAAAGTTATCATTGATAATATTAAGATCAAGTTATTCAGGCAAACATTGAATTTTGTTAGCCAAAAATCAAAAATGATACGGGTCATTTTGATCGTTTGACTCGTTGGGTTAAAAGGTCTCTCAAATCAAATTCTGTGTGATAGATATTGTGGTATTGGTTTTGGATTATTTTGGTTGGAGCCGTTTTTGCTCATTGATGTTTTCTTCTTTAGTTTTGTTGTTATTTTTGCTCCTGCATTTTGTGGTGGTTGTATCTTAGCCATGTTTTAGTTTTATAATTGTAAATTGTAAGTTTTATAAATAGCTTATCGATGAAAGGACTTTTTATAAATAAATTACTAAAAAACGGTAGTGACTATGGATAACATATAAAAGTTTGGTGAAACGAAACTAACGAATTTGAAAACATGACATAACCACAATCACAATAGGTAACTTTTTTAAGCTCGTCTTTTTTGATTATGTACTTTTGTTCATTACCATTTAGTTTATTTGATAGTTAAGTGTCATTTTAATAATCCAACTTTCAGATTTTTTTTATTTAGCCATTAAACTTTTTTTGTTAACCCGATTTAGATACCAAACTATTTTTTGTATGTGTATACGTGTGTGAGTGTGTGTGTGTGTATCTTACCACTAAAGTTTTTTTTTTTCGATTTAACCACTGAAAATTGTCTCGATTTCACCACTAAACTATCATATTTTATACCGTTTTAACCATTAGTTTTATTTATTTTCTTCAAAATAGAACACTAAACTAAAGTTTAGTAGCTAAATTAAGACAAAAAAATAGTTTAGTGACTAAATGAGACAAATTAGAAAGTTGAATGGTCAAAGTGGTACTTAACCCTAAAATTATTTATGCTATTTAAAATAAAAAATATTTATTTGTTGTCCTGACCTGACTAAATCTAATCAAGTGAATTTTAAAACTGAAAACTCCATAAAATAAATGTAACGGACAACCTAGAAACATAGGAGCGTTATTAGTTTATCTTTAACTTTTCTTTCATCATTAATTTTATGAAGGATGTTGGGATCCCATGTATTAGTGATGTTGTATTGTACATATATATACAAGATAAATTTTATTGCAAAGACTAACGAGAAGTTTGAAAATACAAAATACGACAATCCTCGAAAGTAGAAAAAGCTAAACCAACACAACACCAACCTTAAACCGAACAATAACAAAGCTAAACCAAACACAACTCGAAAAACAACAAAAGTAAAAATATTGCAAACACATAATCATATGTTAAAAATCCTAACCGACAAATGTCAGACGAAAACAGCACCACAGCAACCTCCCTAGCTAATATAAAAATCGTCATGTTTGTTTACCCTTTAATGGAATCATTATGAGGTTATTTTACCTTTAAATGACTTCTTAATGATTACATTAATAACTAAATAAATAACCTCAAAACCTCAAAAGAAGGTGTTTCATTTCCTCGGCTCTCTTAAGAGGATTTGAGGTTGTTCATTTTACCTTTTATATTAATGTTCAAAACTAATAAATTCAATTTCACATATATAAAAGATAACCATAATAATCTGTATCTATATACACTAATAAAATAATATAATTCATGTCACGTTTCATTTTCTCGGCTCTCTAAATTTTTGTTTTTCCTCTTATTAAAGTCTAATATATCTATTTCAATTAACTCATAGAATTGATTTATAACAAATTAAAATATTAAATGAATATCGTTTCTAAGTAACTTCTAACTTAAACCTCTGATTTTACCTAAACTGTTTATTATGGAAAAAACCAATATGTCTTCTCTATTAATGTGCGTCAAATGCACAAAAATGTTGGTTTAATGAGTTATGGTGTGAAATCCAAAATCATGCTGTCTTTTAGGACATGCGAGAAGATCGACCGCACATGGCCTCCGATTTTGTAGGGCCTCACAATCGTAGAAATGATTGGAGTATCAAACGAAGCTAGTACTTTGAATATTAATTTTTCATTAATCATTATTTCGTTTTAAGCATATTATATACCATTTTAGAAGTCTTATTGAATATACAAACACATAAAATTTGTCATTCACGACATCTAATTTACATATTAAAACTCAGTTGCAAAATGAGTAATCTACTATTTAAATTTTTCGTAATTAAGGGCCTATATCATATGCATATATATGTACAGGGCCTCCAAAATCCATGGACGGCCCTGTCCCAAAATTTTTTCGCAAAAGGGATTGAAGTGTGTTTAATTAGAATCATCATTGAAATGATATATGATGATCTAATTTCAGTTTTGAAAATGGGATGTGTATTAATGGAAGAGAGAATCAAAGAAATAAGATGGAATTGTAGTATAAGGGTGGTGTTACATTTGTTTATGTAATACAAATACATTTAACATAAGAATGCATATATGATTCTTATTAAATACAAATCCGCTATATATAGATCGAAAGTAATATTTCAAGCTTAAGGATTACATAAACTAAAGGGTAAATTACAATCTTCGTCCCTGTGGTTATACACAAATTATGGTTATCGTCATTTTAATGATTAAATTACGATTACAGTATTTATAGTTGGCAATTTATTATGCATTTGGTCCTTTTGTCCAATATTTTTTTTAAAATGATGAATTTGCCCTTTCATTATGATTTCAATTTTGGTACTTGATCAAATTATTTCTTTTTATTTGATATATTAATAGCTTTTTTATTTTTTACTATTTATTTAATATATTTACTATTTGTTAAACAAAAAATATAGTTTAAAATCAACAAAATATGTAAACTTTACATATTTATATGTATAAATTAATTTAATTTTTTAACTTTATGAAATAATTATATATTTCATTAAGTTATAATTACAACAATTATGGTTTCCTTAAGTTATATGTATAAGGTTTATCTGACCATTAACTTTATGGTAAAACTAAATTAGAGTAGAAAACACGTTAAATATATATTTGGTTACGATAAAAACAAAATAATTAAATTATTTGAATAAAAAATTATTAAATATATAAGTATTTATATGAATGTAACATATAATAAAGACACTAGATATATAAATTAAATGCATAAATAGTTTCAATTTTTATAAATGAAAAGTAATATACATTTAGAAATATATATAAATATATAAATAGTTCAATGTATATCTAAAATCAATATGTATGAACGATAATAATAGTATTTATAACAATAATTAACAAAAATACAACATATTAAATTAAGTCATATACAAGTTATTTTCATTGGTTACTACTTAGTCATGTAAATACTTAAATCATAACAAAATAATAATATTAATACTATTAATAATAATATCAAATAAATAAATAAATAAAACATATTGAATAACCTTTTGTTTCAATTGAATTTTAATAGTAATAACTAGACAATATAATAAAAAAAATAAAAAATATATTAAATAAATAGTAAAAGAATAAAAATCTATTAATAAAATGAAATAAAAGAAATAATCTGATCAAGGACCAAAACTGAAATAAATGTAAAAGGGCAAAATCATCATTTTAAAAAAAATATTGGACAAAGGGACCAAAGTCATAATAAATTGCCAACTATAAGTACTGTAATCGTAATTTAATCATTAAAAGGATGATAACCATAATTTGTGTATAACCACAGGGACGAAAATTGTAATTTACCCTAAACTAAACCTACTAGAAACATAAACTTCCAACGGACCATCGATGTGAAGATTAATCGTGGTTTTGTATCTTGGGACTTTGTTTTCATCAGCCAACTTAAATACGAAGCAACCTAACAAGATAGAAGAGAAGATTTTCATTTGTCTATATGCAAAATCTCGACCCAAACAAGCTCGTGGTCCGGCCTGGATTTAAACAATACAAATATATATGGGTTATGGTGTTAATTACGTAATTATATATCCTTTAAATCATTAAAAAAATATTAAAATTATCCTTTCAAATCAAAGAAATAATATTTTCCTTTAAATCATTGAAATAAATATTAAATTATCTTTTTAAATCAAAGAAATAATATTTTCCACTTATGATAAAAGTGTGAGAGTATTTTCCCTTTCACATTCTCATGTTATCATTACACTATAAATAAAATATAAAAGATACATTGTAAATCAACAATTCCATCTAATTGAGTATGATTGTATGTGTGATAGCATCTATTGTATCAGGAATATCAATGAATCTGATTATTGCAATTGCTCTGGATACCTTTTTTTAGTTTCTAGGGTCTATTTCTTAGTTAGATCCCTCTTACTAACTGAAATCAAAGAATTAGTGGATCTGTTCCGCCCAAAATGGTAATGGGCTTGGATTATGAACATATAATCTATAATATGATGATCGAGTCGATTCTATTATTATAAGTTCATTTCATTTCGGACCAGATCAGAATAAGGTTATATACATTCTCATTGTAAACCCTAACGGATCAAGTCTAATATGCAATCAAACCTAGATAATATACACTAATATATAACGGTGGTCGTCTTTTTTGTCAATTTTTTTGGATGATAAATTTATCCCACGTATTTTTTTATCCGGTATTACCATCGATCTTAGCTAGGTTAACAAATCCATTTCTAATCTAGATTTGTCAATTTCCACATAATGTAGGAATGAAAATATATATAGCCTTCTGTATATATCAATAACTTAAGTGAAGTTGCATATATATATGAGCTAGAAATTAAAAACAAGAATATTAGCAGCTTAAACAATAATACTATTATGGTTTTGGGTATGAATATGTATTATACTAACCTGAAAAGCTGTAAATTTGAAAGGGCTATCAGGACGGAAACAACCATTTTCATCAAGCCATCTTCTTGGTTTAAACTCGTTTACATCGTCGCCCCATATAAACTTCATCATTCCCGTTGCATACGGCATGTAAGCTATTTCATCCCCTTTATTCACTTTATAACCATCCGGAAGAACATCGTCTGAATAGCAAATCTTTGGGTCCTATATAAAATCGTCATTTGTGAAATTATATACAAACACCACTACAAACAAAATGTCATTTAGTGACACATGAAAAGTGTCATTAAAAGTCAAAAAAGTCTCTATAGGTGTCAAAATGTTTTATCTACACCACAAAAAGAGTGGGTAAAACTGAAATGGGTATAGATATATAGTGATCGAAAATGTATGTGGGTATAGGCCTCAAATATTTTTATGACAAAACTTTTGTCACTACTTAAAAAAAATATGAGTAAAAAATTGCTCTATAACTACTGTTTTTCATAAGTGACACTAAAACTATGATATCATGTGTCATTAAATGACACTTTTTTTGAAGTGCATGTTCCTCTGACTATTAGGTTATGATGCTCAAGTAGTTAAAAATGTGGCGTATTTGTTTCTTTGTTGTTTAAGAAAAAAAAGTATTGTTTTCAAGAACCGTATAACTGATGTTGAGGACGAACTACGGGTTCTTTTGAAAATAAAATACGAAAG
This sequence comes from Centrapalus pauciflorus, assembly GCA_020465985.1. Lineage (NCBI taxonomy): Eukaryota > Viridiplantae > Streptophyta > Magnoliopsida > Asterales > Asteraceae > Centrapalus > Centrapalus pauciflorus. The sequence continues at coordinate 496,009 of JAANYP010001141.1, forward strand.
ATATAAGAAACTATGAAACTAGATTGCATACCACTGGTAGCGCGGGATACATTCTGATAGTTTCTGTCAAAGCTGCATGAAGATATTGCATCTTGTCAAGGGCGTCATCGCTCACACGAGCAGCAAAATCCTCAAAACTTGTGATCTCTTCTTCTTCTTTGATGTTCGTTGCTTCTTTGATTTCTTTTGCAACCTTTTCTTGAATTTCCGGATGTTTGCAAAGCATGTAAATGAACCAAGACATAGAAAGCGCAATAGGATCTTTACCAGCAAGTACGAAGTTTAGTATTACATCCCGAATGTGCTTTGGATCTTTATCGTTGATATGCAAAAACCTTGATAGAACATCTTCTTTCTTGAACTTCAAGTTCTATAAATCAAGGTTGAATGATATAAGTATCAAGTATATGGCTTGAAAAAAAAGATTCATTTTTTATTTGTGGAGTTAAACTCGTTTTTAAGAAAGATGTCAATTACCAAATTAATTAACATCAACTTTCTTCACATGGCTTGTAGCCCAACGATGCCAACTCAGGAGTTCGTGCGAGTCTCACAACGGATAAAATGTGTAGATTTATGAGTAAGATTTTAGAGGGTGTGTGTTCTATCATTTATCTCTTTATATTAAAGGGTTAAGTGTCATTTTAACCATCCAACTTTTAGATTTTTTTATTATTTAGCCATAAAACTATTTGTCTCAATTTAGCCACTGAACTATTTTTTGTATATATACTATTAGCCACTAAACTTTCTTTTTACCAATTTAACCACTGAAAAATGTCCCAATTTTGCCACTAAACTATCATATTTTGTACCGATTTAGCCATTAGTTTTATTCATTTTCCCCGAAATAGAACACTAAACCTAAATCAGGACAAAAAAATACTTTAGTGACTAATTGGGACAAATTTGAAAGTTAAATGGTCAAAATGATACTTAACCTCGTATTAAATGATATATACCTCAGTTACCACAGACTCCTCGTCCTTTGACTTATGCATTTGTTCAATCTTCTTCTGGATCACCTTATACACAAACTCATCAACCACCTGCATATTTTTCTTCATTTCTGCTTCTGATCCAATATTCAAATACTTCTTGATCTTCCACGGTAAGTCCACGAATCTTCTATATGTTAACGTGTTTGCATCATCGAATGCACAACTAAATCTAACTCCTTCTTCACTTGAACCACCCATGTTGTCAAGATCAATTCCAAATGCAACTTTAAATATTGAATCCATAGTTGTTTTCAAGAACAAGTCCTGCATGTATATATCACAATAATAAATAATGGGTTCTTAAGGGTAATCAAATCTCATCGATACAATATAATCGATAAACTCACATTTATAATGACTGTTTGGTTGCTTTTTTCCGCTTCTAACAGTATGTTGCCGAGTTTTACCGTGTTATTTCTGAATGTTACACTGCTATAATCTCTTAAAATTTTTGTTGAGAACTCATGGCTCGATAACTTTCTTTGTTCTCGCCATTTGTCCCCGTCGACTGTGAATATTCCATCACTTAGTAGATCATATGTGACTTCCTTCATATGCTTTCCCTGTCATATATTTAAACAAATCTAATTCGCAAGAGAACTAATTTACTATGAGGAAATGGCGGCAATTCAGGCCCGTTTAAGCAAATGGCACGAACGGACCCATGACTAAAACATCAAAATTTTACATTATCTTAATTTGTTTTCAAAAAATATTTTGTTTAATACATCATTTTCTAATATTTTCATCCCAAAAGATTTTTAAAAAACTAAGCTTTAGTCTTGTTTATTTACCATGGGCCATTTTGGCTCGTCCGGCCTGTTTGATCCGTTGGGTCGAAATCGCCACCTCTTTATGATATAGCCTAATGTAAAAGATATAAAACAAGATGGGGCTTGACTCAACAAACCTTACAACATTAATTAACCTAACGAAACTAACGTTAATTTTAAGGGCTGATTGCTAAAAATAATAACTTTTGGATTTTTTATCATTTATAGCAACATTATTTATTTTTTATGATTAATAGCATCAACTTTTACATATTTTATCATTTATAGCAAAACTTTAAAAAATTTGTTGCTATAAATGATAAAATAAACAAAAGTTATTGCTATTGCGGATATAAAATACAAAAGTTGATATTATTAATATGAAAAAATACAAAAGTTGATACTATTACTGACAAAAAATAAATAATGTTGCTATAAATAATAAAAAATTCAAATATTGTTACTATTTTTAGTAATTGGCCCTAATTTTAAATGTTAATTATATGTTGATTTAATACATTTAACCATTAAACTATTTTTTACATTCAACTGTTGAACCCCCTGATGGTCCGGTTTGTCTATAAACAATGAAATCCGGATGAAATTATACCAAATTTTAAGTTTTAAATCCATATGATCGATCATTCACAAATATCAAAATACATATCAATAAGCTTAACCAGCATGGATAATCTTGACTCCAATAAAAAATGATTAATAGTATACAAAACTAAGCCAGCGTAATCGAATCAAGACATACCTTGCCATAATTTTGAAAATTTGTCTTGAGGATATACTCCACATTCGCAGGATCACAAGTGTAAACCATACCATGTAAAGGGTTAATCATTCTGAAAGTTTTGTGTTTCTCTGCAAAATTAGTCATGTAATCATGCAATCTGTTGAAGTTGATGAGCATTTGAAATACAGTCCCTGCAGTCGGATGATTCTTTTTCGTCTTCTTTCTGTATGTTTTCTGTTCTTGATGGTAGATATAGATCAATAGAAGAAGAAGAAGAACTAGAGGTATGAAGATTGGATTTGAGAGCAAATCCATGGAAGTTATCATTTCCATAAATGAGAGGGATATATTGAGAGTATATAATTCTTCTTTAAAGCTAGGAAGGATGAAGTGTGTGTGTGTGTCTATATATATATATATATATATATATATATATATATATATATATATATATATATATATATATATATATATATATATATATATATATATATATATATATATATATATATATATATATATATATATGGTTCGAGAGAGTACCACCCTTATGCAGCGCACCAGAAGGTACCAACTTTAAAAAAACTTTTTTTAAATTTTTTTTTCATAAAAATGTTTTAATTAACATTATGAAGAACATGTATAAATTTCACATACATTCACATCTCCTAGCTCCTAAAAAATGATGTGAACACACACTTACATAATTTTGAATGTATGTGAACGTGCATTTATGTGGTGCGTGTTTTCATGCACTTAGAGTGCTCGGATTTGCGTGAAATTCACATATGATCTGTGTAATGTTAATTAGAACATGTTCATGAAAAAAAAATTCAAAAAAATTACTTTTAAGGGTGGTACCTTCTGGTGCGCTGCATTAGAGGTGGTACTCACTTGAACCTAAATCTATATATATATATATATATATATATATATATATATATATATATATATATATATATATATATATATATATATATATATATATATATAAAATCAATGCAGAACCTTAATTTAGTGTAGAACCGTGGAACCAATATCGTCCATAGATTAGATTAATCTAATGGTCTTGATTAAAATTACCCAGACCACCATGCAATGTAGCATGGCGGTATCATTCATGCCGAATGACCACTTGATATCGTATATTCAACGTCGATGCAACACTGCATGTACATTCAAAATTAACAAAACCAAAATAATGGTCAAAATTAGTAGTCAAAAGTTGGTTGATTTAATGAGAACAGTAATGACATATTTTTTTCGAAAAAAATTTACGTGTTTATTTTTCGTAAAAAAAAAATATTACCAGACCACCATTCAATGTAGCATGACCGATATAATTCAATGTCGAATGAACACTTGATATCGTATATCCAACGTCGATGCAACACTGCATGTACATTCAAAATTAACAAAACCAAAATAATGGTCAAAATTAATAGTCAAAAGTTGGTTGATTTAATTAGAATAGTAATGATATATTTTTTTCAAAAAAATTTTACGTGTTTATTTTTCGTAAAAAAATTTTTTACCTATACCTCCATTCAATATATTTTATAGAGATCATTCAATGTCGAATTACAGTTTATATCACACATTTAACACTGCATGTACCTTCGATATTAAAAGAGTCAAAAATGGTCAAAGTGGGCAGTCAAACTTGGTAGGTTACTATTAATTCAATGTTAATTGCATAATTATCATCTTATCTCTAGTGTTATATAATAATCTAATGGTTTAGATTGGTTCTATAGTTCTTCACTAAATTAAGGTATCCCAACCCTATACATACATACATATATATATATATATATATATATATATATATATATATATATATATATATATATATATATATATATATATATATATATCTATATAGAATATGGTTCGAGAGAGTACCACCCAAATGCAGCGCACCAGAAGGTACCACCTTTAAAAAAAACTTTTTAAATTTTTTTTTTCATAAACATGTTTTAATTAACATTATGAAGATCGTATGTAAATTTCACATACATTCACATCTCCTAGCTCCTAAAAAATGATGTGAACACACACTTACATAATTTTGAAGACATGTGAACATGCATTTATGTGATGTGTGTTTTCATGCACTTAGAGTGTTCGGATTTGCGTCAAATTCACATATGATCTGTGTAATGTTAATTAGAACATGTTCATGAAAAAAAATTTCAAAAAAATTACTTTTAAGGGAGGTACCTTCTGGTGCGCTGCATTAGAGGTGGTACTCACTTGAACCTAAATCTATATATATATATATATATATATATATATATATATATATATATATATATATATATATATATATATATATATATATATATATATATATATATAGGGAGGTTCAATTGAGAACTTTTATGCATCGAGGTACAAAAGAACATATATCATCCATTAGATCAAAAAATTGTATGGATTAGATTGATGGCAAAAGGGTAAATAGTTGGACAATTTTATGTATCTTGTGCATTATGAAAACAAACAAGGAAGGGCATTTTGGGGAATGTGCATACCTCATTTAATTTAATATTTCAACAAATAATCAAATAATAAATGTCAAATAAATTCAATTGATGCATTTCCAAACTCAACAAAAATTACACAAATTCAAAAAAGATGATGGATATCGATGCATTTCATCGTTAATCGTTTTATCTATGCATCGTGTTCAAAAAAGACGCATTTAACAAAAAGAAATACACAAATTCATTTATGCATCGTGTTCGTCGTTCATATTCTTCATTCATCTATGCATTGTGTTCAACTTGTTCATCATTCATCTATGCATCGTCATTGTTCATCATCCATTTATGTATCATCATTTTTTGTTGTTTATCGTTCATCATCCATCTATGCATCGTCATTGTTCATCTTCCATATATGCATCATCATTATTAATCGTTCTTCATCCATCTATGCATCGTGTTTTTCATATTTATCATCGGTTGCATCTCTTGTTCATGTTTATCATCATCGTTGTTCATCGTTAATCTTTGTCTTCAAATCATCATCACTATGAAAATTATGAAGAACACAATTAGAGAGAAAGGGAGAGAGAGAGAGAGAGAGAGAGAGAGAGAGAGAGAGAGAGAGAGAGAGAGAAATGGGGAGGAAAATTAGGAAGGTAGTTAATATGAGATTTTAATTCAAAATGTAACTCCTAATTATCTTTTAATGATATTTAAAAATTAATTAATTTCATATATTTAATTTTCCCAAAACGTTCTTTGTGCACACTTGTTAGATTATCCGATGCACAAAAGTGCCCCGAGGTGCCCCGATGCATAAAAGTTCTCAATTTGAACCTCAATCTATATATATATATATATATATATATATATATATATATATATATATATATATATATATATATATATATATATATATATATATGTTCAAATGACTACCACCCATTATGCAGCGCACGAGAAAGTACCACCCTTAAAAGTTAAAAGTAAATTTGTTGAAATTTTTTTCATGAATATGTTCTAATTAACATTACACAAATCATATGTGAATTTCACGCAAATCCGAACACTCTAAGAGCATGAAAACACGCATCACATAAATGCGTGTTCACATACATTCAAATTTATGTAAGTGTGTTCACATCATTTTTTAGGAGTTACGAGATGTGAATGTATGTGAAATTTACATATGATTTTCATAACGTTAATTAAAGCATATTTATGGAAAAAAAAATTTAAAAAGTTTTTTTAAAGGTGGTACCTTCTGGTGCGCTACATAAGAGTGGTACTTTCTCGAACCATATAATATATATATATATATATATATATATATATATATATATATATATATATATATAAGTCTGGATAGTTGGAGACATGAAATTTGTAATGAAAGTTAACGTGATACATGCATGATTCTTAACTATAGTTTATGTGATTTACTTCCTTTATATTAACTATGAGATCGGTTTATATATATATAAATGCGCAAAGGGCCCAGAGAATTGATTATCTTTTTATAATACTTTTTATAATACATCCGTATCTTTTTACAGGGATTATGTGCATTATTGTTATAATAATTAGGATATCCAATTTTAAATGGAACGTGTATCAAGTTAAATGGTATTATATTAATATTATTATATTAAAATAAACCTATATAGAATAAATAAAATCATAAATTTAAAAAATAATATTATCATTTGCCCTAAAATGATTTTAAAACAAAATGAAGTCAACTCTAAGAAATTAACACAATAATTAAGTATTCACCTCATGCTATGTCTAAATTAAATAAAGCTTGGAAATTTGGAATCATATCGGATTTTGTTTTCAACGAGTTTACGGTGATCCATGTATTTGGATCTAGAGTAAATTACATAAATGTTCCTATGGTTTATAGCAAATTACAGGTTTCGTCTCTAACTTTTAAAAATTATATTGGTAGTCCATATTTTAAAACCTTGTTACGTTTTCAGTCCCTAAGCAACTCAATTTTTTAAAAATACCAATTTTGCCCTTAGAAACTAATTTTACTTATGGTCCTTAATGAATTAATTAAACTTTTACTTTATACTTAATTATTTAGATATTCATAAATGTTTAATTAATAAGTACTTTACCTATATATTAATAAGTTTCACAACTATTAATTTTAAATATATATTTATTTATTTCAACATTTATTCGTTTTGAAGAAAATTATTTTTATTTTTATTAATTTTTGTTTTATAAAATATTTTCCAATCTATTTATATATTTAATTAATTTATCATTCTTATCTTTATATATTAATTTTTGAATGATATTGAAGGTGTTTTTGAAATTCTAAACATGCAAATATATACATTCATTTATAAATTATAAAAATCATTTATTCTTAATTTATAGATTTTTATTGGTAGAATATTGTGTATTTCACATATGAAATAGTTTTAGTAAAATTGTATTATTCCTAATAAACTTAACAGGATTGTAATCCTTTTAGCATTTTTAAAATTTTTATGGGCGTAACATATCATTTTTTTTCTAATGTTTGAAAAGTATAAAATACTAGTTCAATTAGAGTATTAAATATGGATCATTATTTTAGTTTTTTTTTTCTATTTTTTTATTTTTATTTCACAAACAACAAAATGTAAGAAACTTTTAAATCATTTCAAAAATCTATTGATAATTATAAATAATTTTTTTTAAAAAAACACTATTTTAAAATTAAAAAATAAAACACTATTTTAATATTAAAAAACAATACATTATTTTATGACATTAAATATATATTAAATTCTTATTTAAAATCATCAAAAGTTTTTTATAAATAATTTAAAAGGTTCTCATATTTTTTTGTTTATGAAATAAAAATAAAAAAGAAAGAGAAAAAAAAAAGTAAAGTAGAATTTATATTTATTAATGATCATATATTTTATTCTATTGAAACATTAGAAAAAAAATGATATGATATGGTCATAAAAAATTAGAATGCTAACAAATTACAAGCTTTTTAAAGATTATTGAAAATAATGTATTTATACTAACATCATTTCATATGTAGAATTTATAATGTTTACAAATAAATACTTATGAAATAAGAAGGGAAAATTTTAAATTTATAAATAAACGTACATATTCTACATATAAAATTTCAAAAACAATATGAATAACATTTAAAAATTAGTATATGAATATAAAAAGGATAAATTAATTAAATATATAGATAGATAAAAAAAAATTTATGAAAAAAAAATTGATAAACGAAATAAATATTTCCATAAAAAATGATATTTTAAAAATATAGTAATTTATAAATCATAAACTAAATTAATGAATTAGGGACCTTATGTGAAATTTATTGTAACGGCAAAATTGGTATTTTTAAAAAATTGAATTGTTTAGGGACTAAAAGCGTGACAAAGTTTTAAAATATGGACTATCAGTGTAATTTTTAAAAGTTAGGGACGAAACCTTTAATTTTCTATAAACCACAGGGACCATTTATGTAATTTACTCTTTGATCTATTATATAAATGAGAGAATTTCATATATACCCCTCCAAAACTTCATAATATAATATATACCCAACCTAAAATTTTAATATCATATATATCCCTCCTAAACATCATAATATCATATATATATACCCAATTTTAATTAGTAATATCACATATATCTCTCTTAAACATCATTAATATCATATATACCCAAATTCATTAATTTAATTATTTCTAAAACATTAAAACTCATAATTAATATTGCTTGTTAATTAATGACCATTATACCCTTACTTATTTCTTCTTTCAACTAAACTTCAAAATATCATATTTATCCAACTCAAATTAAAATATCATATCCCTTTTAATAATTTTATATAATTTATTTTTGTAAACTTTACTAAATAAATTCTTCAAACTAAAATAAATTAACTTTAACAATAAAAATAAAAAAGTTGTATTGTGTTTTTGCACGTTTGTAATCAAATCACATCGTTTTATTATACTTTCTTATTTGTTTTTTGGGATAATTAAAATAGCCAAATCTCACACCTTTATTCACTTTTTAGCCACTTTATATACATTTTACCAAAATAGCCACACTTTACGTTACCACATTTACGTGATAGCCACAATTTACGTGATTTGTACTTTTTTTCATTTTTTAATGCATTACGTTACAAAAGGTGTCTGGTCACGTAAATTGTTGTACTTTACGTGACCATTTTTTGCTCTTTCCCCATGAATGTTTGGTGGGATGTCTTGTCTCACTTTACGTGACCAAGTACAACAATTTACGTGACCAAACACCTTTTGTAACGTAATGTATTAAAAAAATGAAAAAAAGTACAAATCACGTAAATTGTGGCTATCACGTAAATGTGGTCACGTAAATTGTGGCTATTTTGGTAAAATGTATATAAAATGGCTAAAAAGTGAATAAAGGTATGAGATTTGGCTATTTTAGTAATTATCCCTTGTTTTTTTCTACAGTAATTAATATACAATTAACTTATTACATATTATGTTCTTTTTCTTTTCGAACTTTATAGTTGAATCGCATTTTGTTTTTGTTTTTAAATTTAGTATATATTTTTTGTTTTCTAATACATTAGTTTCTAATTTTTTTTCAAGTTTGCATTCGTTTTATAACTATTGTTTATTTAGTTTATTTTTTTTAATATTTATATTTAGTCTAGTATCTGAGTTATAACTTGTTATCCGATGTAATTAGTTGTGTATATTTTGTGTTAACTACAAGATTATATATATACTCCTGTATATTTAAAGTCCAGTTTTATAATAATTTGTAACTACAAAATATTTTAATATTAAAGGTCTGTTTAAAAAAATGTGAATTTTTTACTAATGAAAATAACCATATATTAATAATAAAAATTTAATTTACTAATAATATACAAATTTCATCCGGTAAATTTAATATTAAAATATTTTCTACAAGTTATAACTCAAATATTATATTAAATATAATTTTTTTTTAAAAAGTAAACTAAATAAACAATAGTTATAAAACGAATGCAAACTTGAAAAAAAATTTGAAACTAATGTATTAGAAAATAGAAAATACATACTAAATAAAAAAACAAAATGTGATGCAACTATAAAATTCTAAAAGAAAAAGAAAAGAAAAGACATAATATGTAATCACTTAATTATATATATATATATATATATATATATATATATATATATATATATATATATATATATATATATATATATATATTTTGATGTAGGAAAAAAATAAGAAAATATAATAAGACGATATAATTTGATTACAAACGAGCAAAACCATGATACAAATTTTTTATTTTTTTTAATGTTAATTTGTTTTACTTTGAATAATTTATTTAGTAAAGTTTACAAAAATAAATTATATAAAATTATTAAAAGAGATAATATATTTTAATTTAAGTTGGATATAAATGATATTTTGAAATTTAGTTGAAAGAAGAAATGAGTAAGGTTATAATGATCATTAATTAACAAGCAATATTAATTATTAGTTCGAAATGTTATAAAAAATAATTAAATTAATGAATTTGGGTATATATGATATTAATGATGTTTAGGAGGGATATATGTGATATTAATAATTAAAATTGGGTATATATGATATTATGATATTTAAAAGGGATATATATGAGATTAAAATTTTAGGTTGGGTATATATGATATTATGAAGTTTTGAAAGGGTATATATGAAATTCTTCCTTTTTTTTAATATACCAAAGATGGTTTTAATATCATCAATAACCCTCTTAAACATGGTTTTCCAGTATGCCAGTCAAAGATGGTTTTCCATGGATCCGACCCTATATATATATATATATATATATATATATATATATATATATATATATATATATATATATATATATATATATATATATATATATATATATAGAATCAGGTTCATCAGCGTACCTATGAGATTCCAGCGTACCCAGCGTACCCTAATGTGAATGATCATTCACATATATTTTTTTTTAATAGACATGTATAAGACAACATTATAAGACTTTTTTTCAAAAGAAGCAACATCATAAATCTTGTGAATGGTAAAAAAAGATCATGTGAATGGTCATTCACACCATTCACATGGTGTGAAATGACCATTCACATGTTAGACCATTCACATAAATATGCATTGAGCATTCACATAAGTTTTAAGGACACAGAAAGTGTGAATGTATGTGAAATGTATATATCATGCGTATAACATTAAATTAAACATAGTTGTGAGAAAAAAATTTAAAAAAAAGTTTTTTAAGGTTGGTACCTTCGGGTGCACTTGATTTCGAGAAATACCTTTTTGAACCTGAATCTATATATATATATATATATATATATATATATATATATATATATATATATATATATATATATATATATATATATATATATATATATATATATATATATATATATATATATATATATATATATATTAATTTTGGGATTGTTTATTATTAATTGGAGATAATAGTAATATTGACTAAAGAGGTAACCAACTTTATGGAACAGTTTTAATTGTGAACCTAAAAGCTTTATTATGAGATAATTGTCGAGTATTATTTCATTATGCTATTATTGGGACTTGAATAATATAATGTTGGCTAGCTAATGAATTGACAAAATTGAGTAATATACTTTTGGATTTATAACCATTACCTCAAATAGTTGATATAAGTAAAATGTAGTTGTGTGTAATAGAGGTAATGTTAGGGGGTGTGTTTTGAATTAAAGATAGAAGTGGGAGGTGGTGTTTGGCAAAGAAACCAAAATTTTCCCCCTCCCTTTTTGTTGAACCGTCCAACACACACAAACACATAGTTTGTGTGTGTTTTGCTCTTGTTTTTGAGAGAAAGAGAGAAAGAAGAGTAGAGATGTGGGTAGGGATGGAAGATTGAAGTGTTTTGGGGCTAAAATCTTGCTCATTTCGTTGGATATTGAAGGTATAAACATTTCCTTGATTCTTCTTCTTCATTTTCTCTATATTCTTCCATTTTTGGAGATGAAACCCTAAATGGGTTTATGTTGAAATGTTTTGTAATTGCTCCAATCTTTTAATATGTTGTTATATGATCAAAATGGAGCCATAATATGCAACTACATTGGTAGTTTGTGTTAGTTTGAGTTAATTTTGGTTGAAATCCAATTTAGGGCTCAAATTAAGCCATGGATCAATCAGTTGCATTTGAGATGTTTTGGAAGCTCAAAATGAGCTCAAAAGTGTTTAAATATGTTGTATAATTGATTTCAAGTGTTGGTTTTGAGTTTGGTTGAGTTTTGGAATTTTGGGTGTTAAACCCGTAGGGGGAAGAAGTGCAGGTCTGTGACCGACTCGCTGAGTCGCCTGAGGCGACTCGCTGAGTCAAATTTTTCTGCTCACAAAAAATTTGAGCGACTCGACGAGTCACCCCAGGCGACTCGCTGAGTCAAAACTGGCTGTCAAAAAAAATTTGATTTTTAGCTATGGGGTCCTATGCTAACATCTAATACTTGTAAAATGCATCTAAATTAAGTGTTTAAAGGGTTCTAAAGTTTACTTCCACGTTCGGGTCTCATAGAGTCCCGAAATGGATATAAGGCTTTCGGTTTCGAACCCGAAATGTAATTGGAAGGGTTTAAAGAGTTGTTGAGAGCATTGAGCCTCTATGTTGGGATCCAACACTTGTTTGCAACTCCTATTGCATGAGTCTAGTTGTTCCCAAAGTTGGAACATGAATCCGAGTTCGTTAGGTACCGGAATGACCCGAAACTCTTACGTTGATACCCGAACTCACATTCGGAGAACTTTATGGACTTAATAAGCTTTGAGGGCTTATATATTTGTTATGTAAATATCATGTAGGTGAATTTGATCATTGGAGCCTATTCGAAGAAGCATTTGCCTTATTTGGGCATTTCTAGGTCAAACTGAGACGGCAAGGCTATAATTAGCCAACCACTGTGAGTTATAGGACTAATGTAGATGAATGATTACATGTTAATTGTTGTTTATGCCTTTGTTGATAACATGCTACTTGATTATGCGTATTCACATGCTATAGATGGATTCATTGTAGCCTTATTGAACATGTTGTCATGCATCATGAATTGAAAAGTGAATTGCCATGATAGTTGACATAGTTGTGTATTGGTTTGTTATGCAATTCATATAATATGTCTAACCACTTATCTGTATGAATAATGTTGGTTGGAAGTTAGTAATTCACGTTTGATGATCTCGTAGATTGGACTACTCACTTTTGTGATTGATTAATAATAATTGGGATATATGCATGAATCTTTAAGTGGTATATTAGGTCGCCTTCGTGACAATCTAATTGATTATGATTCGGGCATAGAGGATTATTTAACCGGTAGGTTTATTAGTATTGTCAAACCACCCCGATGATATGTTAGAACCATTATTGAAGAACGATTAGTAGAACCACAATGTTGTTTCTTTAATTGGTCTTATGGACCATTATAGACTCTCATGAGTCCTCTGAACCCTAATTTGTTGTGGAATGCGTTTTGGACCCTTTTGGATGTCCATGGATTATTCCTGGCCCTTTGGATGCCGGATGCCGATGTGCTTGTATTGTCGGAAGTCCCGTACTTGCTAGGGACAGCCTCGTACTTGCTTAGAGGCCATACCACTCCCGACTTTGATAGGGAACCCTTAACGACCATGGGGTATGTGGTATTTGGATTTGGATGGGATTATCTCGTGTGAGGACGGCAACGGGCCGCCTGCGGGCGATGATGATTGGACACGTTGGGCCGCAAGCATGAGTTATATCCTAGTGTCGGTGTTGACATCATGTGAGGACGGCAACGGGCTGCCTTCGTGGCGATGATTATGACACGTTGGGCCGCAAGCATGTTTGTTCTCACCTTTGGATTGGAGTCATTAGTAGTACGTACTGTGGTAATGTAACGTGCCGATTTGGTAAGGCAACTTTGTAAAAGCGTTACAACGTGCTACTATGACACGCGTTGGAATCCCCACTTTGGCTCGATTATGTCTAGCGGTGTAGTGGATTCCAAGAGTTGAGTTGGTTCCCCACCTTGACTCGGCTAGGCCGGGCGGTGACGGTGGAACATGTGACATTGATAAATGTCGTGAATGCTAATAGTCCGTAGTGAGATGAGTCATCTTGTTGTGAATTCGAATAGGCAAATAATTGATGTGGGACACCGATAGTCCTCAACGAGGATGAGGTGATCCCATTCTAGCTTGGCATTGGCCATCCTTGACTCCTGTATCTTTAGTTGATTGAAATTATGTGTTGGATATACATGGTTATCATGCAATTATTATTTATATTAATCTTAGAATTCACTAAACAACTTTTGTTGTTTACCCCTTTAGTTGTTAACCTTTTGCAGGTTTGAGCTATCGAGCGGGAAGTTTATTTTCCTCCTCATTATTCAGAGTGTAGACTCGAGACTAACGGTATGCTTTGATGATTGTGTTGGGTTTGGGTTAGTCGACCTCTTGGCCTTGACTATTCGTTTGCAGGATCATGACCTGTAACCTTGTAGATTCAATAGTTGTTTATTCGGATGCATCACTTATGATGCTTTAGTTGTAAAAGTTTTAATTCTACCCTAATTTCCGCAAGTATTGATGTATAAATTATTGTTAATTACACTGAAATATGTATTATTGTTGTATGGGTGTTTCACGGAGTCATGTGCAAGTAACCTCTAGGTCGGTGGTAGTACGGCGGTGCTGTTAAATATTGATGTTGTAACGCCGCTTGTTGCTGCTGCTGTTGTAGTCTTTGTTGTTGTTGACCTTCTATCTCCTTCCGATGGAAGTTCCGGTGACGATTACAGGCCGCACATTTAAGAGCATCCAAAGTACCTTCATCTCCGGCAGCCATAAACTCTCCACATCCATCCACAGCGTGACCACCAATGCCTACAGCATGGTTCTTCAAACACTCCCTATACCCCTCCACCGCCACCGCTTTTCCTCCCCCTACCGGAATTCCCAACCGCATCATAGTTTCCCGGCGGCAGCTGAATCCCAACTCCCTCTTCTTGCTCTTCATGCTCATCAAACTCCATTTTTTTATAAATTTTTTTTCACCAAATTCTTCTCAAACAAATTAACAGCAGAAAGATACAAATCGAGAGAGAGAGAGAGAGAGAGAGAGAGAGAGAGAGAGAGAGATGGAGCTTTTATCATTTTTTTATTTTTGTTTTTTAATTTTGTAAAATAAATAAAAGTTCATTACTTATTTTTATCATTTAATGAAGGGTAAAATTGTCATATTTAAAAAAATAACTGGTCAAAGGACTAAATCCGTAACAAAATGTTAACCACAGACATCGAATTTGTAATTTCTTCTATAGAGGGACGGGATCCGTAATTTGCTATAAACCACAGGGACGAAATTTGTAATTTACCCTAAACTTTATATACGATTCAACATGTGCTTTTGATTCGATGCAACTAGCGACTTGAATACGCGAACCCATTATCGATACGATCTGAATCATTATGTCAGCCATCCTTCTTATTTTGAACTTAGAAATAAACTTGATCTATGTATAAGGATAACTTATTGTTTCCATTTAAACAACTTTGTAGGCTTTAGATAAGTCCTTGTGTTCTCTTTTTTTCCCCTTCCAGGTTCCATTTTGATGTTAAATCAAAATGAAACCCGAAACTAGAAATCAAAACAACTTTCAAAACAAATGCACCATGCTATTGTTATGATCGATCGTATCACGATGTTCTTGGAATTGTTAGAAGATGAAGACCCCCATCAATGTGAAGCGTAAACATGGTTTTGTAAAAAGTCACTTTATTTCGTGATTTGTCAGCTAATTTAAACATGAAGAAATGGAGAAGCGCGGTCAAACGCCCCCTATAAATTTTTTATTTCAGTAATATGTATATAGTCGAAAAATTTCCGACCCCAATGATTTTTAAGGATTGACCCCCCCCCCCCCCCCCCCCCCCGCGCATATCTTAGTTATTTTTTATAAAATTTTCTCTTTAAAAATCTAAGAAAAACATACAAACTTAATTACATTTAGCTTTTACTTATTTGTTTTTTATTTAATCAAGATGAACCGATTCGAATTTTTCAAGATCTTGAAATTTTTTAGAGGATCGTGACCACTCGGTACTCTCGTAGCATTGTTAAATTCTGGATCCACCTCTGGTCGACACTATCTTCATTTTACGACATGTGAAATCTTTTCCCAAACAAATGCTCGGACCAGCCTGCAAAGATTGTTAATTTATTTGGGTTTATGAACAAATAGGCTAAAAACCCGATTTATCAAGCAAATAGAGTTGAATTCTCAAATAATCAAGAAAATGTGGTACCGATCGATGGACATTGAATTTCATTTGAATTTCCATATCAAGAATGGTTTATATGTCATAGATTTGTATGTTAGATCGATATACGTTGGATGTAGAATCAGTAGGTTTGTTTTTAAAGTTGATCAAAAGATATCTCGAGAAGTAAAGAACGACATTCACTTACATGAAATTCTACGAATTTGAAAGGAGTTGAGGCTAGATTGCTAGAATTAAAAGTTTGAGGGCATGTTTAATTGACTGAAAAATCTCATTGGACGATGCTAAATGTACACCCCTAATAAACATATATCTAGTGGCGGATCCAGGAATTTTTGTTATCAGTGTCACTTTTTTTTATAACA
Organism: Centrapalus pauciflorus; assembly: GCA_020465985.1. Classification (NCBI taxonomy): domain Eukaryota; kingdom Viridiplantae; phylum Streptophyta; class Magnoliopsida; order Asterales; family Asteraceae; genus Centrapalus; species Centrapalus pauciflorus. The sequence continues at coordinate 512,713 of JAANYP010001141.1, forward strand.
AGTTTAATACTTAGATTTTTGAAATATTTCTAAGATGGATCGGGTTACCGAAACGGATTGCCAATAATGATGAGCTCGGTACCGGACCGGTCCAACCGGTACCGTATTGATTGGTACCTGTTACATTTTTATGGCGATTTGGGATACCGAATACCGAAACCGGGTATTACCAATCTTGAAATATGACAATTACATAAACCGAAGGTACTGGTACCGGTTTTCGGTATAAAAAACCCATCCCTAGTTGCCAATACAAAATTAACAACAAGATTTTTTTACTTAAAAAAGTAGATATTACAATACCATTAAAACTTATAACCAATAAATATTGTAAGTCTTAAGGGTTTACATTTGTTGCATTCAAGTTTTTATCTATTAAAGTCTTAAAGTTTTACAATTATAGTAAAATTCCAGATTTTCAGATATTCAGATAATCCGATATCCGAAAATCCAAAAAAAATAATTTTTTTATATCTTTAGTATTGATTATTTACATAATAGTGAGTGTTTATTATTATTCTAATGTATATTTTCAAGTTTTATCTTAGTATTATAGATTTATTAACATATATTTTTATAAATATTAGTTTTTTTATATTTTTTTAGTCATTTTGAGTAAAATAATTCTGGATACATTTAGTTTGTGATACATTTATTTTTAATATCTATTTGGATATATGAATTTGTATTTTAGATATTTAAATATTTGATTTAATTTTTAAAAAAATTAAAAAATATGAATTTTCGGATAATCCGATATCCGAATCCGAAAATTGGATATCCGAAATTTTGGATTCGGATTCGGATAGCAAAATTCACTATCCAAAATTTCGGATATCCAAAATTCGGATATCCGGTTTTTAACACCCCCGTTGGTTACCGGCGAAATCGTCTGTTGAAAGTATAATATTTATCTGGCTTTGTGGTGTGGTTGGTACTTGCTTTAGTATCCCCCTATTAAAGAGAGAAACAAAAAACAAAAGCCACTAAATAAATAATTATTTAGAGTTCTGATTTAATTACAAAAATGGTTCCTGTGGTTTGTCCTAAAATTTGGATTTGGTCCATGGTCATTATTTTCATAGTTTGTTTGCAATTTTGGTCCCTCAACGTATTAACTTTTCTAATATGACCAAATTACCCTTTATTATGATGCAAACTATAGGGACCATTTTTATAATTAGTTTTTAACTCTTTTTAATCTTAATTAAATAAATTATTTTTTAGTGTTACTTAAATTTAATAAACTACAAAAAATAGAAAAAAATTATTTAATTATTTAGGTTGGTTCATAAATGATTTAGATATTTTTAGTCTTAATTAATTTTAATATACTATAATCAAAGTGTAAACCAATCAAAATTTATAATCGAAAATGTCATTTATGTTTAGAAATTATTTTTTAAAGGTTTCATAAATAAGAAATTTTTTCTTTATAATTATTTATACTGGTTCATACATTTATAATAAAAAATATTTATGTTGATCAAACCACAAAGACCATTTATGTAATTGACTCTACTTTATTTTTAGTGTTAATTAACTTTAATAAATTATTAAAAAAATTAGTTATGAGCTAACAGTTTAATTAAAGTTAAAAATATTAAAGAAATTAAATAAATAAAAATTTAACGTTTAATTTGACCGGGTTAAAAAAACTTCCAAATGGTCTAAGACGATCAAATTTTTATTTATTTAACGTATCAATTATTTTATCGTTTTAATTTTTAATTACACCAAAAACGATTTAAAATTTTAGGTCCATATAACATCTTTGAGATTCATGATTAACAACTTTTATCATCAAATTTGGTTTGTCAGACCTTTACATAAAAAATCGAGAAATATAAATAGGTTTTTAATTTTTTTTTTCGTCTTTAATTTGACTTTTCATTTAATCCGATTAAATCGACACCTTAAAAATTTAAACCATTTAGATTTATCACTTTACCATTATCACCTTGCTTTGATATAAATGTGAATAGATTATAAAATAGAATCTTTGACCGATTTTATTTAAGAAGAAAGTAAAATATTTGACCAACAAATATATTTTTATTATAAATTTATGAACCAACATAAATAATTATAGAGTCAAATATTTTTATAATATTTTATATACGAAACTTCTAGAAAATAGTTTCTAAACATAAATGATTTTTTCGATTATAAATTTTGATTGGTTTACACTTTGATTATAGTAAATTAAAATTAATTAAGACTAAAAATATCTAAATCATTTATGAATCAACATGAATAATTAAATAATTTTTTTCTATTTTCTATTTTTTATAGTTTATTAAATTTAAGTAACACTAAAAAAATAATTTATTTAATTAAGATTAAAAAGAGTTAAAAACTAATTATAAAAATGGTCCCTATAGTTTGCATCATAATAAAGGGTAATTTGGTCATATTAGAAAAGTTAATAGGTTGACGGACCAAAATTGCAAACAAACTATGAAAATAAGGACCGTTTTTACAAAATTGAAAGTTCAGGGACCAAATCCAAATTTTAGGACAAATCACGGGGACCATTTTTGTAATTAACTCTTTATTTTATTTTACGGTAAATTGCAATATAAAGTAATACAGTTATTAATTTTTATTTAGAATGTTGATGAATTTTCTCGTTTATAAAAAGATAAAAATAAATTATGAAACATATATGTAAACTAATATTATGAAACTATGTTATATTCTTTTAACAACCATCACTCTATTTTAATTCATATTATTCTAAATAAAAATTTCCTAAAAATTGATATATTTTATGTTGGAGAAAGAATTTTACTATCCAAAAGAGTTTTTTTCTTAAATTCTTTTATTAAATCTATTTTGTATGAAATTTATGATTTTAATAAAAATCTAACGCTTGAGGGGTGGATGCGAGAGGTGTCACGTGACCAATTTCTTGGTCGATACTGTAGGGAACACTTGTCCCGTGCAGATATCAGTGTAAAAACCTCTTCCCAAACCTTTTGTTCAGGTTGTTGGAGTAACATCAACCAAAAAGACATTTTGTATAACTTTTGCATTCATGATTAACGAGCGATAGGAAAATTGGGTATCGATGTGTTTGAGGTTAATACTAGATGAGTGCATGTACCTTCAAGTTGCGGTTGTAAACTTTGTTATATGTAGGTTACCATGTGCATGCATGATTTTAGGCTACTTGAATTTAGGTTAACATACTCAACTATATATGAATATTATTTTAAAAAATGGATATTTCTGTATAAAAAATGTTGACTGGACAAAGGATGTGTGAAGTGAGTAACTTTTACTCCAATATTATTACTTTGACTTTCTTGGAAAGTATGCTGGTGACAATTTGACACAATTAACCTTTCTTGAACTTGGCCTGAGATTTACTCCAATTAACAGTTTCCCCGTCTATAGTCCAATATGAGAACGAAAAGTCAGCATCCAGTTCTTCAAGCAATCTGTAAAAAGAATCAAATAAAATTCTTCGTTAATCAAAACGCATCTTGAATAATGTTGGATGATAATCAAAATCCTCATCAGACATGAGTTTTTTCAAGGAATTAATCGACAATTTCAGCTCTGTTTTTTCTGATTCTGTTTCACCATCAAATACCTCAAATCAAAACCCTAGTTCATCATCCAACAATCATATTCCAAATCAAGCTGCTATGGAAGGTTTGGAGAATGAACGTGCTGCGTATAAGCTTAAAGGATACTTTGATCTCGCAAAAGAAGAGATTGATAAAGCGGTTAGGGCAGAAGAGTGGGGTTTAATTGAGGACGCTATCGTACATTACCAAAACGCTCAACGTATACTAGGGGAAGCCATTGCTACACCAGTACCTTCGTATATCAGCTCTAGGTATTCAAATATTTATTTAATTTTGTTGAAATTATCACAAATTTTAGCATCAATGTTAGTCTATGAACTCGATTAAGAGTTGTACAGTGATTATTACATCAATCTCGAACAATTCTGAAAATTATCAACAGTGAAGTTGAAATGTAGATAACTTCAATTTCAATGCCCAATGTATTTATTTGATTCAAGGGGTTTATGGTATTTAGATTGGTTAACTAATGTGGTGTTTGCATGTACAAAATGTTCAATATCAAAGTGAGTACTGTGATCTTTAAGTATCAATTATTCATTTGATTGTAACAAGGGATACTCAGGTGACTTACATGTACACTGGGAAACTTGTTTCCTGTGGCCATTCTTGCGTGCTTTCTTCAAACCAAATTCTTTTGATCCTAAGAAATCAGAATCAAAATTAAAACAGTTTTGCAGAACATTACGAAATTGATTATTGTGAGTTTTCTACCACCATGGCACCCTCAACAATAACATAGAAGTTAGAAGCTCATTTTTCTGTAGCTGTCCACTGGGCTATAGGAAACTACACCTCAATAGTAAAATGTAATTATGATTAAAAAAAAAACCCTGTAGGGTTTGATCCTGTAACCTGATATGTGCAAAATAGATGCATACAGTTAATGGGTAAAATGTAAAGTAAACTAACATTCGGTTATAGAATCAATTTTAAAGTTATTGAACCATGGGAGAAAAAGGAGCTGCATTTTGAAATTCTGAATCCTATGTTAATTCAGGAGTGTTAATTTACTTTGCTTATCTTGTAAAAAGATTAGCATTAGCTTAACCAAGAAGTTATATTCAGCATCTGAAGTTTGGTATGGCCTGCTAGTTTACTCAGATGGTTTAAGTTATGAAAGTGTTAAGCACAGAGATACTATAAACATCAAACAGCACTGATATATTAAATAAATATTTTGGTAGAATTTTTATCACTTGAATAATTCTCCAATAAAGGGAGAAAAAATCAGTGAAACAAAATGATCCAAGCACTCCAAAATGCACCCCCAATGTCGTAAAAATTGGCCTAGGCGGCCGACTAATCGGTGCCTAGGCAGTGATTGCACCACTGGCGATACGATTAGCATAGGATCGGCCTTGTTTAGGCGGAGTCGGCCTAAGAGGAGCTTGGCAGGTTGGGCTAGGCGGTGAGTCAGATTAGGGCTTGTTCTTTCCTTTGCCAGCGTCCAGCGACCATCGTTCTCTCTCTGTTCGCATCTCTCTGTCCTTAGCTTTCATTTATTTGAAGCAGAGAGAGCAGCAATAGGAAGGAAGGCGTTCACATCTCTATGTCCTTAGCTTTCATCGATCATAGTTCTCTCTCTTTCTCTCTCTCTGTTCGCATCTCTCTTCGCCAACGTCTAGTTGTTACTCTCCATCGTTGTTGTAGAGACTAGAGAGAGTAGAGGAAGGAAGGCAAAGTTGAAGGGGTAGAGAGAGCAGAGGAAGGAAGGCGAAGTTGAGCGGCTTTTGTTTAAAAACCCTAAAAGACGTTTATTATTTAGTTTTCATTTATTTAATTATTAAATTAATTAAAGGAAAATCTTTTGATATTCTATATATATATAGGGTTGGGTTCTGATAAGAACCCTCATTACCGTGAGAACGTGAGAACCACTCCAAAATGCATAAATTTGTACATCAAATTCACAAATTTAAAAATTAAAAGTTTTACTTAAAACCATTATTAGTCTTAAATATTTATTAATATCATAATCTAACACTAAAAATAGATTCAAAAAATATATTAATTAAATTATAAACTAAATGCACAAATTTGAACATGCGTAAATTTTTACATGAAATGCATAAATTTATCGAAAACATTTAATTTTAGTATCAAATGCACAATTTTTTACAGTGGATGCACAAATTTTAGAGTGGTTCTCACGTTCTCACGAAATAGAGGGGTTCTCATGTGAACTCAATCCTATATATATATATATATATATATATATATATATATAGGGTTAGGTTCTATGGGGCACCTGTGTGCATTGTGCACTTTGGGAACCTATATACACCGTTGGATCTTTGAAATTAATGGTTAGGATGACAATGGCAAAATTGTAATAAGTATGAAAAGTAGGTGCATTGTGCAAGCAAAAAATGGGCGGAGGGGCATTTTAGGGATTCGCTTATTCTTTCAATTTGAAAACCGATTCATTCTAGAGCCGGGATTCTCGTGACATCCCTTCCAAAATTCGTCTTCACCGAATGAATCTTCCCTCAAGCTCCCGAGAATCACTCCTGCAATTTTGGTATTAATTTCGTCTTTCCAACTTCGTGCACAATGCATACTGTTCATATATGCAACCGATTTAGTTGCAGGTTCGTGCACAATGCAGGTTCATATATGCAACCGATTTAGTTGCAGTATGCATCTAAATGCATTATTTAGTTGCAGTATGCATCTAGTTTGTGTGTAGTAAATGGAGTTTAGTTGCAGGAAATCGGTTCGAGTGTTTGGTGGAAAGAAAGTCAACTACTAATTCAAACTATCTTAGCAACAACCACCAAGGAATCTTGCTAATTTTTAGCTATTTCCTTATGATGAATCCGATTTATTAAATACATTAAAATTAAAATATCTTAATCTTATCAAATAATTATTTAGTTTTCCCATTATACCCTTATTGCATACTTGATTAATATGTTGTGCATTTTTGGTTCCCATTTGGTTCCCAATGCATATGGTGCCCCATAGAACCTCAATCTATATATATATATATATATATATATATATATATATATATATATATATATATATATATATATATATATATATATATATATATATATATATATATATATATATATATATATATATATATATATATATATCATATAAATTAATCAATTTTAGGTTACTACGTTAAAATAATTACGTGATTAACCTTGAGATCTAATTATATAATAGTATTAATTATTATTTGTTCATTTTTTAACTTACCTATATTTATATCATAGTATTTATGAACATATGACATATATAATTCTGAAATTTACATACTAAAAAAATCAATCCGACTGCTCCCAGATTGATCCCTGCCTAGCCGATTAATCGCTAGTTCCCTGTCTGTCGGCCGACTACCACCTAGCAACTTCTACAACACTGACCTCCCCCCTCCCCCTTCCAGCCCAGCCCCAAAAATCATAAAACATGCACACACGAAAAAGATTATCAACGACTCACAATTGCTTGTATACTTGACATTTTCAATTTTGGAGAGTAGTTTGGTTACTAGCAGGGGTTTTATCAATTTGTGTTAATGTAAGACAGGAAGAATACAAGTGGTTTCTATTAATTATCTATGCTATGGTTAAAGAAAATGATTTCTAGTAATAAAATGAGAAAAGAATATCCAAAAATGGTGCTAACTGACTTCTGTGAACTTAATCATCAATTATGTGGATCATATTTTGACCATATTACTTGGACTTCTTTAGGAGTTTTAGTAAAGTACCATTGATAAATTGTCATTTTCCTTCTTAACGTTTTCACAGAGAACAAGAGAAGGTGAAATCTTATCGACAAAAGATATCAAAGTGGCAGGGTCAAGTTTCAGAGAGATTACGAACTTTAAACCATCGATCAGGTTCTAATATTTCATACTTCTTTCCGACAATTGTTATGTTCTTTGATTTGGTATTGATTCTTTGTTTGCTTAAATTTTTATGCTGCCTTTTCTGGCTTTTCTCCTCTCAGGTGGCACATCAATTAACAAGGTATGCATTGATCTAACTGAAGTGTAAGTTAATATATATTAAATTCTTTCATGTTCGATATACATGTTGCCCAAACATTTAATATCATCAAAGTTTTTTTTTCAATGCATACGTCTCTTTTTCAAAATAATGCAAGTCCCAATAATGGTTGTAGTGGTATCAGCTTAGAAAGTTTTAACATTGATTATTGGGAAATTTGCACAAAAAACCTTGTAGTTGTCTAAAAAACACCTAACCAATTTTGTTGCCACAAGTCCACAACAAACTTCCAACCAAAAGAATGTCACAACTTTAGTCTTTCTTGACCTAACCGGTTGCATTTTGATGACATGGACCTCCCCTTCTCTGGTAGCTTTTCTCCGGTAACCTAGCCCCACTTCTTATACATTCTCCAATCAAAACCCACAACCTCCGAATCCCTCCCCTTCCTCCGGTCACAATTCAAATTAAGAATGGATCGTTGAACCAAATCGTAAATTGGTCAAAAATGATGAATGATTTGGAATCGCAACCCTTTCATGAACCAAATTCAGATTGATGAACCCGACACAGATTGATGAACCATTTTGAAAAAAGAAAGAAATAACAAAAATCTTGATGAACTGAGCATTATCATTTACGGAAGAACCCTCACACAAAGCACTTACATGAAATCTGAGGTCCCTAAATCGAACCCTAATGAATCAAAAGTCGTAAAAGGATATGAATTGAAACCCAATGGTGAACCCTAATCGTATAAACGAGAGCAGATGAATCAAACGATGGTAAAGAACCCTAATCGAACACACACACATACCTAAAGAACATACGAGACTTTAGTAAGACGAGCTTGAATAACAAACCCTAATCATTGAGCTTGAGTCAGATCGAGGGCTTCAAGAATAAACCCTAATTGTTGAGCCCCACTTTCGATTTTGGAGCTTGGGGTGATCGGCATCAGGGTGAGGCAAAGGACAAGCATAAACGCCATAGTGAGGCCACTGGTGAAAAGTGTCGGCTGCCCATCGCCGGTCAAGGTTACTGGTCGCCACCAATGTTTAAAAATGGTTAAGGGTTTTAATTAAAAAACACGTAGGCGGCGTAAGTAGTGCTTGCCATGTGGACACCACGTGTGTGGCACGTAAGCATGGCAACCTATTATAACAGGTAACCCCCTAAATTCGTAGATTTTACCGGTTAGGAGTTTTTTGAGATGAAAAATGGTTGGGGTTTTTTTTCGGAAAAACAGAAAACTTTGGGGTTTTTTTACTCAAAAATCCCTTTATTATACTTCCATGTTGTCCATCTCCTAATCTTTGCATATATTCTCAAACCATGTGCAGAGCGCGTCGCCTCATTTACAAACTACTGTGGTCTCTCCATCAAAATCTAATGCTACAAAAATGACTTCGCAAAATTCTTCTGGTCCCAGTTTACGTGGTGCTACGACACGGACTTTGAGTAACAAAGCATTGAACTCAAAGCCTGCTCAAGAATCTAACAGTGGTCTTGACCCAAAATTGGTTGAGATGATAAATTCTGTTATTGTTGACAGAAGTCCATCTGTCAAATGGGAAGATATTGGTTAGATACCATCACATTAACCTTTTACTTTGTGGTTACTTTTAATTAGAGATGGCAAAACGGGCTGGTCTGGTTTCCATTTTTTGGATTTTCTAAATAATCAATGTATAAAATATGATTACAACAACCATATTATAAAATATTATATGAATTTTTTAAAATAAAATGATTTAGAATGTTCTACACATTTGAATATACTATGAGTGGTTTTGCTCTTTTCTTCCTTTTTAGCTATTTTTTGTGTATTTTACCCGCTTTACTCGTTATCAGTAAATACATCCCAAATTGACCCGTTTTGATATAACTGGGTTGTATTGTCACCTCTAGTTATTTTTGGTTAATTTTCTTTGTAAAAGGTTCCTTTTTATGTTTTTAAAACTCATGCTGATTGTGATTGCAGCTGGCCTTGAAAAAGCTAAACAAGCCTTGCTGGAAATGGTAATCTTGCCAACTAAAAGAAAGGATCTGTTTACAGGTCTCCGTAGACCAGCTAAAGGTATTTTTGCAATTTGGATACTATTATGCTTAATAGACATCTTTTCTTAGTGTCCTTTTTTTTCTTGGTTTTGTTTTCTCAGGTTTGCTTCTATTTGGTCCTCCAGGCACGGGTAAAACCATGCTTGCGAAGGCAGTTGCTTCAGAATCACAAGCAACTTTTTTCAACATCTCTGCTTCCTCATTAACGTCAAAGTGGGTATGTTTATATCCTTGCAGATTCTAGTTTCAAAGTTTTCCTGACAGAATGTCAATTCTCATTCAGATATGCTTGTGTCATTATAACAGGTGGGGGAGGGTGAAAAACTTGTGCGGACTCTTTTTGAAGTTGCAGTTTCTCGACAGCCCTCTGTGATATTCATGGATGAAGTATGTTATTGCATTGAAAATTATGACCTTTTTGTCCAACATTTAAAATTCAAAATCTTTGTAATTTTCATCACCACCTTATTGTTCAACATATTAACAATAAGGCCATAATATATTTTATTATTTTGTCACCAAACCCTCAAAAAAATTAATACTTGAACTGATCACCAAAAATGATTGAGCTCTGAAAGTTAAAACTGAAAACATTTTTTTCTGACAAACACTCGTTTGATTAGCTATCATGGTTAAAAAATTTTGACTGATCATCGACAACGACCAACTATTGGTTGGATAGTCGCTGGGCCAACTGTTTAGGCTTCAGGCATACTTCAACAACTTTCATAATTTAATTTACGAAATGACCATTTATCCGTTTTTGTGTTCTGCAATGTGTAATCTGAGAATTTGTAAAACTCACTTTTTTATATATTGAAAACATTGAGAATTACTAGAATATATATACAAGTCTAAACAATCTAATCACATAAAATCAGACCCTATAATTATTAACAAATTCCTAGAAAACAGCAAATTCGTAAACATTAGCTTTAACGTGAAATAGAACTTTATCTGCCCAATATTTACATTACCTAATACATATATTCTCCTAAAATATGCTAGCACAATGTTTAAACACCAGATCATTTGTCTACTTGGAGAACTGATGTAGTGATATATTGGTCACCAGGTTAACCATGGTTGAAACCCCATTTACTCCTCACATCAAAATTACAGTAATATATATAGTTATGTACTAGTAAGAACATGAATATTTAATTAACTTCAAGCCCAACATTATATTTGCAAGTTTTCTACAAAATGTTTCAACTCTAGAAAATATGAAAGGTGTTATGTTGAATAATGAATTTATGATAGGAGAAAAATTAATTTGTTTGTTAAAAATCGTTGTGTTTCATAGATTGATAGTGTCATGTCAGCAAGAACGTCTAATGAGCATGATGCTAGCAGAAGATTGAAATCAGAGTTTCTAGTTCAGTTTGATGGGGTGACCTCAAACTCCGGTGATCTAGTAATCGTTATTGGTAAGCTTCATCCAATATCGTAACTAAAATTTCACTATAATGTTTCTCAGTAGCTCATCATACGGAATAAAACAAAGCAGTTTTCAATTCATTCCTTATTGCATGAACATGCATATTCACTTGCAACGTTATCATGTTATATGTGTATTCTTGCTTTTCCAACTATCTTTTTACGACCTAATGCATTGCCTCTTATTCACAGGTGCAACAAACAAGCCACAAGAATTGGATGACGCTGTCCTCAGGAGATTGGTGAGTTTACTGGTGCATTCTTATATGAGATTATGGTCATACATGAGATTAATTCATTGGGAGATGCTATATTCTTTGTTTTGCTAAAAAAATCTATTAAAACTTCAGGCAAAAGTGACGCAATATACCTTGTGGTATGACTATATTATGCTGTCATTGCTATTTCATAAGTGTGAATAGTGGAAAATAATGTGACAACACATTGGTAATTCAATAATAGATTCTTGTATAAAATCATAGAATCAGACCACCATGATAATTCTTAGCTAATTTTTGTTTCACATTAATTTGTACGTACGTCATTATGTAGTCTGTGTATAATAAAAGTAAAACTCATGAGTCATGAATCAGGTGAAGAGAATATACATCCCCTTGCCAGATGCAAATGTTCGTAGAAATCTCCTGAAGCACAAGCTCAAGGGTCAAGCTTTTTCTTTACCGAGTGAGAACATGTTCCTCCTGTTACACATTTTTTTTTTTAAGTTGGCTTATCATGAAAAATACGTTGGTGTCTGCTAAAGCATATTGCCAAAGTATGTGCAAGCCGGAACTTCAGAACTTTCTGCATTGCATTTTAAATGGCATTCAATGGGATGATCAAACTTGCGGTGTTGCATTTAAAATAAAAATGATACGAAATTGACAAAAAAATGTCATATTTTCAAGAGGTCTCCATGATGTCTATTTCTAATCTAATTTTATAGTAATATCTCAATTACTAAGCTTAATAAACTAATTCTTGTAATCAATTTTTTTTTCTACAATCCTAATGATGAACCATCCTTATTACAAACCTAATGCTCATCCTAAATATAAACTAGTGGTCATCCTAAATATAGTCCAAATCTTAACATTTTGTCCGTGGTTTAACTGTTCACTAAATAGCCACATATTTTGTCACTGGTCAATTTGATAATTATTCTTTTTGGTCTGATTTGAATGATCCATATTGGTAATGCTACTTTCAAATATGACCCATTTAATAGTAATTACAAGTTTTGTGACTCAGATTTTAGTTACCAAAATGAGCCATTTCAAAAACTTATAATTACCAAAATAGATTATTTCTAGAAGTATAATTACATAAATAGACAACTCCATATCTCTTTTTTTAAAGGCAGGTAACCCCAAGAAGTTGAAGCCTATGAGAGTCGAACTCGGGACCTCCTATGGAGAAACTTAAGCTCCCACTAAGCAAGTCTTTAATTCCCATAATTACCAATATGGACCAATTCAGAAAGTTGTAATTACCAACTCGAACTGAAATAATTATACAATTACAAAATGGACCAATGACAAAGTACGTAGCTATTTAGTGACCTTTTCCCCCATACAAAACACCTTAAATATCCCTCATTTGTTGCGTGTATCGATGATTCTGTCCATGTTTCTAACAATGTTTTCTTGCACAGGTGGGGATCTAGAAAGACTAGTGAAAGACACCGAGGGTAAGATGGTTTTTCAGTAGTGTAATTTTAGGAAAGCATGTTCTGTCTTTTTCGTCACTTTTTCAAAATTGCTTAAAATCATTGTGTATGACATGGTTATCACGTGCCTCTTCAGTTTGTACAAAGTTTGTAGTTACTCCTTTTCATATATGTTTTAATGTTTTATGAAGGAAGTCAAAGACGATAAATGAGATTAAAAGAAATTATTTCGAGTTCATTCACTTGTTCACCTTTTCATTACCAGAGGTGTCAAGTTCAAATTATTTATTTCACTTCTAACATGTTAAATGGGTAAAATCTTTAAAGAATGGTTAAAAAGGAGGTGGGTTGAATCTTGGTTTAAAAAAGCGCGCATCAGGCGCGCCTGGGCGATGGGCGCAGCCAGGCGATGGTGCTGTCGCATCCTGGCTTTGAGGCGATGCGATGACAGAAGGCGCATGGAGGCGATCGCATCATGTGGCAACACATGGAAGCGAGAGGCGACGCCCTGGCCGCTTCCTGTACAACGTGACTAATTTGACACAATTATGGATTTTAGTGAATGGATCAGCAACTAGGAGACTACTTTTACACAACATATGTTAGGTTTTTTGGAATTTTAGTGGTTAAATATAGTTTTAATGTGTTTGTTTGTATGAAATGTGATACTAAAATAATTTTAGAAGTGTTTTACTCTAAGGCGCCTCGCGTACGTGATGCGTGCGCCTCGCGCCTCGGGCTCCAGAACACTTTTCGCATCGGTGCGCCTCGCGCCTTTTTAAACCAAGGGTTGAATAGTTTAAAGACGCCTAAAATGTATTCAAGTGCTTAGCTGAATCCTTTTATCCAAAAAAAAAAAAAACTAAAAAATCATTATTTAACTGGTTAAGAATAACATTTACTGGGCCTACCTGACCCAACTTGACCCGTGTTACGAATTACATGTGTTGACCTGACTTTGTTTTTTTTTTTTACCATCCCTCAAATTATCGTCCAAAGTCCGTTTTGCATCTGAAATGCATAACCGATATGTTGCATTTATAATCTTCTCCAATTTATCTTCCGTATTGTATTGGTTAATCCCATAGGATATTCTGGGAGTGATTTGCAAGCGTTATGTGAGGAAGCAGCAATGATGCCAATAAGAGAGCTTGGTTCAAACATTCTCACCGTCAAGGCTGATCAGGTAACCCTGCTTTAAAGTTTCTGGAAGTCCCATAATGGTTGCAACTTGCAATATTCAGTTTTATTTTTTTTTTCCAAACTTTCGATCTAAATTACCATTTTGATAATTCACATATGGATGGTATTACTATTGGTTCACCAGATTATTTTATTATGTTATAAAAAACATTTCTTATGTTTTTCCCATTGAATCAACTGAGAATTTATGACCACTCTTGTACAGTCACTTGTTCGAAGTGACTTGGCCGGGGTCAGCCCAACACATCTCTACTATCTGAGCGGGTCGGCAGGTTGGATTGACCACCAACCCTTTTTTTTTTGCCTATTTTTTAACTTCTTTTCCTAAATAATAAATAAACTAAAGATGAGCATAAAGACTTGCAAAAATAATGATCCAACATTTTTAAATAAAGTAATTTAAGAGGTTGGAAACACTTGATTGTACATTTTTACAAACCATATTTTCCCATTTTCAGAGAAATGGCATGAAAATGCCACTTCTACTATTTCCCATTGCTAGTCTATGCAGATTTTAAGGTGTGCAACAAAAACCAAATCAAACCAAACCGATACTGAACCAGAACTGAAATTTTTGAAACCTATAACCGGATCAAATGGTACTAATACCAAACGGTTCTTGTTTTTTCCCGATCTTTACAAAGAAGAATGAAAAATTGGAGCAGAAACCAAGAACTGGACTGTTTGGTACAGGTTTTGGTTTCCTTGCACTCCTACAGTTCGTGGTTTCACAGTCCAATCTCGAGTTCTGCAGTTCTAAAAGGCACAACACATTGATCTCCAAGTTATATGCTTATACCAGGTACGCCGATTAAATTATGGAGATTTCCAGAAAGCAATGACTGTGATTCGACCGAGCCTTCTGAAAAGCAAGTGGGAAGAGCTTGAACAGTGGAACAAAGAGTTTGGCTCTAACTAAATACGACAAAAGGGTCATATTTTCGGCTACCGGAAGCAAGTTCAAGCTGTAACTAATCACCTAATGATATTGCAGTAAAGAGCATATTGTTTATGTGTCGAAATTGATGACTCCTGATAGAAGTACCACATTACTGCATGAAATCAAATTACAACTTTCAGTGCATGAGGTACAAGTCCATATCATATAATCCTTTTATAATTATGAATTGTACATCGTGCAATACCGATTGTATAGGGGTTTGGTTTCGTCAACTGCTACATTGACCTGTACGTTAGGCATTGTTTATTGTACGATGAACTGGCGTAACAACTCGACATTGGTTCACCAATCTTATTGCATATAGCTTGACCTTTGATGACTTTTTGGATATGTAAAACATGTATAGTACTGTATTATATAAATGAACTGTAGTCTTGATATAAGAAAAGGTTTAATTTTTAACTTGTTATTTTGCATCTCTTTTAGATTCTATAGTTTTATTCATTAAAAAAGTTGCCACATTCTTTTAGTTATAATTTACATGAAACACTAAAATCTACAATCTATGCTAAAAACTGCTACACAAATTGGGTGACGAAAACAATGTCACAAAGCGACGGTGGCAAAATGACTCATTCAAACAAATGAGTCAAACAGGTTAACGGTCAAAAGTCATAGATTTTATATAATTTTTCAAAAAAAATTAAATTGCACTTTGTTTAATACACAATTTTATAAATTTTCAAAAAAAGTTATGTTCTATGTTGTATAGAGCGGAATGTTGGCCGAGTAGGGAGAACTTGAGAGGGTGAAAGTTGCAGAAATGAAGATGCTACGATGGACATGTGGTAAAAACGTTGTTTGATAGGATCCCGAATGCAACTTCAGGAATTCATCGAGAGTCGGAAGAATATTAGAAAAACTACGAGAGGTCATATTAAGGCGGTTTCACCGGGAGTCAGAAAAATATCAGAAAAACTACGAGAGATCATATTAAGGCGGTTAGACATGTGACGTGCACAAGAGACCAACTATAACACCTATTATAAAAGTTGAATTTTTAACGGTAGAGGGACAAAAGAAGAAGATGACCAAAGATAGTGTGAGATCATGCCTAAAAGTTCTACAACTCGTAGAAAACATGACCTAAAAGGGAAGCATGAAAAAACGACTATTAGAATGGATGAGTAGACAAGGGCCTTAGGCTAGATATTAGGTAGGGGTGTGCTAGAAAAACCAAAATCCAAACCGAAACCGAAAAAAACCGAAACCAAAAAACCAAACCGTTTGGATTTTGGACTGGTCTGGACTCTCGATTTTCAAAAACCGAAAGTTTCGGTTTGGTTTAGGTTTGGACATTTAAAAAACCGGAAAAAATCCAAATCGAACCGATTTTATATATACTATATTATAAATATTAGATTTATTAAATATCTACCATTCTTTAATTATTAAATTAGGTTGTTGGATGTTTGAAGTTTAAGTTTTTTTTTTTTTTTTTTTTTTTGTCTTTTTTATGTTTGGTTAAATGATTATTTTATTGGATGTTGTTAAAAATTTCATATTTTGTCAAAGAAAAAATAAAGTTCACAAATCAAAAAACGGGGTTTTGGACAAAAAAAACAAAATCCAAAAAAACCGAAATCCAAACCGAAACCGAAACAAAAACCGAAAAAACCAAACCGTTTAAAACCAAACCGTTTGGACTGTTAATTTTAAAAACCGATATTTTGGTTTGGATTTCGGTTTTTGCCATAAACCGATCCAAACCGCTCCATGCTCACCCCTAATATTAGGGGCTAATGAATTACATGATCATCATAATTAATTTTAATATTGCCTCAAATATCCAAAAATTGTTTTCATATACTAAGTTAGCGTGTTTGCATGTCCGTTTACATGTTATGTGATATTAACTTCTACAATTATAACCTGGTTGTTGCTTTACATGGGTTGTTGCTTTATATGTGACAAAGTCTTTCCATCGTGAAGAAGTCAAAACTATTGACATCTATCTGATATCTCCCCCCACTATATGTGTTCAAAAAATTCCGAAACCGAAAAACCGACAAACCGTTCGATTTTAAGGGTAACAGAACCGGGTTTTCTATAATTTTCGGTTTGGTCAACCGAACAGAAAAAATCTTTCGGTTTAGGTTTAGGTTATGGTTCACGTTTTTAGTGACGGACGGTTAACTGAAAACTGAAAATAAAATTAATTTTATATTATTTAGTTTTTAAACATATCAATTTAACATTTATACCAATTATAATATAATTTTATTACCCACTAAGTAATCTATATTTGGTTTTGTAACTCAGAATGATTAATATTTACGTCTACAATTCAATTGCAATAAAAATACGAAACAATTCATTTATTCTTACTAGATTTTATAAATGATACCCAATCTTTTAATAATAATTTATTAGTACATTTATAATTTAATTCATAACTTAGCTATTGTAAACTTTTAAAAGTATTTAAATATTAATTATTGTAGTCTTTATAATTCAAATCCTAATTTATATATAATAAAAATTGGTTAATTGGTTAACCGAATAACCGAACCAAAAAAAATTTAAAAAAACCGAATATTTCGGTTTATGTTGAGGTTCACAAAAATTTCGAACCGACATATCCGATTAACCATCCAAAACTCATTTTCGGTTCGGTTAACCATCCATGAACAACCCTACCTTTCTCATCCCACCCCATCTTTATGAGACTTGGGGTTTATTATTGTTGTTATTGTTCAGTTTTATGGTGTAAAGTTTTCGAGCATGATGAAACTTATATAAAATCACATAATAATTTAGGCAACCCAAATTACCTATTTTAGCAATCAAGTTGACAATTTGTGTCATATCACTAATCATACTTATTCACGTGTCTAAGATAATAATAAGAGAGAATTACTAAAATAGCCAAAAATCACACATCATTATCAAGTTTTAGTCAAATAATATCAATCTAACCAAAATAGCCACACTTTACGTTACCACATTTACGTGATAGTCATCATTTACGTGATCTGTACTTTTTATTAATATTTTAATGCATTACGTTACAAAATTGGTAACGTAAAGTAGTGGCTTGTCATTTCATGGTAAACATCTTTTGGTAACGTAAAGTACCAAAAATTTACGTTACCAAACATCTTTTGTAACGTAATGCATTAAAATATTAATAAAAAGTACAGATCACGTAAATGATGGTTATCACGTGAATGTGGTAACGTAAAGTGTGGCTATTTTGGTTAGATTGATATTATTTGGCTAAAACTTGATAATAGGGTGTGATTTTTTGCTATTTTAGTAATCATCCCTAATAATAATGTAAGCTTTTATGAACCACTGTTGCTGTTTTCCAATGTCTGGGGGCTTATTATGTCATTTGTGCAAAGTTTAGAGTAGGGGTGAGTTCGGTACCGTATCGAACCGAACCGGTACCGATCCCGAAATACCGAAACCGAATTATTAGTTTTGGAAGAACCGAATACCGAACCGTATAATTTTATATGGTGCCGGTTCGGTTCCGAATACCGAATTTTAGCTAATTTAATAACCGAATACCGAACCGAAAGTACCGAATACCGAATTTTAGCTAATTTAAAAACCGAATACCGAACCGAATATATTAATTCGGTATCGGTCGGTACCGGTTCGGGTTCAGGAAATGGTACCCATCGCTCACCCCTAGTTTAGAGAGCACTAAACGAAGATTAAAAAAAAGTAAATATGGCTTCGCCCGGGTTCGAACCGGAGACCTTCAGTGTGTTAAACTGACGTGATAACCAACTACACCACGAAACCATTTTGGTTGAAATAAGTAATTCTACAATAATATACTTTAAAATAAAGATCAATTTGAACATCGTTTCTCGTTTTACTGTATAAAGGCATCTCCGATTGTTAACCCGTCATAGGGTTGTTTCTTTCCACCACTATCTCAAACGTATTTTTATAAAACTCCAATGATACAAACGCTTTCAAAAGGTTTTTGATATTAAATATTTATATTTTATTTAAATTTTGAAATCTTTTTATATTTAACCCCATCAAATTCATTGAAGGCTTAAGATAAAACATAATAAAGAAGAAGTAAAAAAATTGACATCTTGAGACCGCTGAACGGTTTAATGTTGAGAAGCAAAAAACTCATTTTCAAACCTCTTCTCCCAATCCAAAAAAAAACCCTTCAAGGGTTTGTCAACTAAGAAAAAACTTCATCTCAAACTCAATGTTGGAGATGCTCTAACTACGTCACAAAATTTACATCACAAACGGAAAGTTTAACGAACTATTAATAGAGTATAACCTAACTTTTGTATTGGATAATCGGTATTTGATTCTATTAAAATGTAATGTACTTTTTAATTTTTTTTTAAATTTGTCGAACACAGGGTCAAGCCAAGCCCTTACCCGCCTGAATGGAATTCAAATCTCCTTCGTCTGGTCGAGAAGGGAGAAAGCCCGTGGAACTGGACTGTGACTCTTCTATTACATTATGTGCGTAGATCCGACGGGTAGCTATTTGGATGAGAGGTGACCGTTCTGCTTAATCCCGATCTTAGATCCACGGTTGAAACATGTAGATGACCCGTTAAAAGTGGACCCAGGGCGCGAGCCCTGGAATCCACCTCTGACGCTCTAGTCAGTATACGTTTCATGTATGTATATGTAAGAACGTTAGAGAATATGGAAAGGGAGAGGATATATGAAGGAGGGGTTATTGTGATGCATTGATAATGGCTTCTGTTACGTTCAAGGAGGGAGGAAGCAACAAGTAATGGATGAAGGAAGCAAGAAGTCCTGCTTCCCTTTTGGCCAAATCTCCAATCCCTTGTTCAAGTCTCAACTAGAGATCTATATCTCTTGAGATTGACTTTTATTAATACATTTATACCAGGAAACGATGTGTTGTCCTGTTGTGTGCCTTAGCTCAGGCATAGGATCTTTTTGCTTCATAATACTCATTTTGGCTTTTTAGAAGACTTATCTTGTATGTAAAACTTCTTTTTTCTGTCATGTCTTTTGGTCTCGCAGACATTCCCTTTGACTTTCAACCTGTTGTCTTTGTCTTTTATGTTCTCTAAATGTTTTTTGTCTTCTTCTTTCAACCAATAATATTTGCGAAGCTTTGCCATTTTTGCAGATATAGTGGTTACACCATTATCATAAGATACATTAGATTTCTATGTAATTTTTCCCATTAAGAACGCCCAAGCATAAAGATTTATTTCATTTAACCAAATATCAATTTTGCTTCATTTTTGTGATTTCGACAAAATAAAATAAAAAAATTGTTATGAAATTGAAAAATGTCCAGTACCCGTACTTGATACACGACTCCCTGTCAGCTTTGTCAAGTAATGCCAAGTAAAATTGCAGCCACGTCAGCTTTGTCAGTTTGATGTCATTCACACGGTGTCGATGCCACTTTTGCCACACCTATTTTTTAAATTAAAATATATATATATATATATATATATATATATATATATATATATATATATATATATATATATATATATATATATATATACATATTCACACTCACAACTACCCACAATCTTCTCCTCCCACTCTCGGCATCCAAATGCCGATGCCGAAATGTTGCATGCCAATACCGAGGCCAAGGGGTGGTGTTCCCCGGATGCCAAGCTCGGAACCGTGTAAAATATTGAGCCACTCCCTGAGGCCTTACAGCTAAAGCCTCGTTTCAAAGTTACAATTGCAACACAGATGTGTGTGTGTGTAATGGAGGAAAATACAGAATCAATGATAGTCTCCGGAAAGTATGGCAGTGAAACAAGAAATTAATGAAGGTAAGAAATTATATATATATATATATATTGCCGACGGAGCAGAGAGAAAAAAGCTGACGTGGCGTTCTATTATTGGTTATAATTCCTACTTTTAATGCTGATTTGGCAACATCTCATTGGGTATAATTCAGATTTTAAAGGCTGGTTTGGGATTGGCTATAATTCAAAAAACAATGGAATAAAACTAGAATATTTGTCAAATTTAAATTATTCCCTTTTTTTTGAAGACACAAATTTGTATGAGCTGCATCTCTATCTTTTAGGTGCTCTAAGCTGGCAAGATCTTTAATGATGGTAACAAAAATGCCAGCGTCTTCTAAGTTCCCATCAAAAAACAATTCCAGCAAGAGTTTTAAGGCGCTGCGTTTTTTCATGGCCTTCAAGCTCCTATCTGCATCTACATCCTCTGCAGATTTTCAGGAAAGAATGTTTTTGAAGCAATAAATTATTCCCTTTTTTTGAATGTGATGTAAAATTTAAATTATTCTCTTTTTTTGAAGCAAGTAATATAGATCTTGGGGAAGTAATTTTGAGTATTTCTTTATATCATAAAAAGCATGTGTATTGCTTTATTTTTTACTGAAAAAAAAAAAGTTGGGTTATTTCCATGACTGGATCAAGAACTTAAAATGTTTTCTTTTACTCACTAGCAAGAAAACAAAAAAGTAGATTTAAGCTTCAAAAAAACTGCAATAAAAAACTGCAAGGTTGATGTAGGAGATAATTATGCAGAAAAAAAATCTGGAACAAAAAAGTAGATTAATTATGCAAAATTAGAGGGATACCATCCTGGATTCCAGCAAAAGTGAACTTATAGTCAACGAAAATCCTGCATAACAAACATTGCAGAATTAATAGGGCTTCAAAAAAACTGCAGAAAAAAACTGCAAGGTTTATGTAGGAGATAATTATGCAGAAAAAAAATCTGGAACAAAAAAGTAAATTCAGAGTTTTTGGTGTGTTATCGCCATGTAAAAAAATGTTGCATAACAAACTATGGAGAAATAATGGGGATAACATTCTCAATTGCAGCATGCTTAAAATTGGTATTCAAAGAAAATTTATAGATAACAAACTCTTGGAATTAATAGAGATAATATTTGACAATTATATTACCCGTTTTTCAATATAAAAAAAAAGACAAGAAATTTTCAAGTTTCACTGTTCGATGATAATATGCAGATAAACCCAAAATATAAACCAGATAAAAGAAAAGATAAATTGGAGATAATGGTCGCATAAATTAATACATAACAAAAAAATAGGGAACATACTAAGTAATCACGTGGGAGAAGCTATTGAACCAAATAACCTACAGAAAATGAGTGAAACTTGGGATAATTACAACAAAAAAAAAAGTGAAATTATCTCTTAAAACTCTGAATCAATAGCTACGTGTACGCTAACAAAATATCACAAAAAATGGGATAAACTTGGTATTAATTTACCTATATATATCCATCGTTTTCTGCTACATTAGTATTTGCTTTCTGCTAAAAACTCTGCATACTTTCCACTGGTGATTCAACTGTGTCTGCAAAAAGAAACATTGTAAGTATATTATTGAATCTAATATTCTTCGTCTTCTATAAATGATTTGAAACTAAATCGTGTTGTGTAAATGATTTGAAGTCAAGATGAAGCCGACGCCTATTTCGTTCCAACAATCGGATGAAGAAGAAAAGACGCATTCGACTAACAATGATTTATCTCAATTTGACACTGCTAAGAAGGTTACACTTTTCCCTGCTAGACTGATTTTGTTTATCTTTTTGTTCTATAAAGTCGACACACACACACTAAAAGGGGTGTTGTTATGCTTTTATATATATATATATATATATATATATATATATATATATATGTGTGTGTGTGTGTGTGTGTGTGTGTGTGTGTGTGTGTGTGTGTGTGTGTGTGTGTGTGTGTGTATATCACGTTGCACATACATCACATTTATACACACAAAATTTTATATTAGGGGCAAATATTATTTAATTGAAGATTTTGTACTAAAATTTTATTAAGATCCCATAAAATGCAAAAGAGAGGCGTTGTGTTGATCAGACGGGCCAGAAGCTCATCACTGAGTAGCAGGCCTACATTCTGTAACTTAGCTGATAGGGATGCCTTGCAATTACCAAAGAAAAACACTATCATGGTTCAAGTCAGATGAAAATATAATATTTGTAAGTATATTTTATAAATTATTTTACAAATTAAATTGATATTTTTGTATCTTTTTATATTCATTTATTCATGTGTTATTTCAGT
This sequence comes from Centrapalus pauciflorus, assembly GCA_020465985.1. NCBI lineage: Eukaryota > Viridiplantae > Streptophyta > Magnoliopsida > Asterales > Asteraceae > Centrapalus > Centrapalus pauciflorus. The sequence goes on from JAANYP010001141.1 coordinate 535,659, forward strand.
ATGAGAGTGAAGAGGATGATGATACAAGTAAAAAATCAAAGCCTAAAGAGAAGATGATGACTTCAAGGAGCAAAACATTATTCAAACGTCAGAAAAAACGTTGCATCGGTATACTTTTTTTTTACATTATAAATGGGATGTATTATTTTTGTGTTGTTTATGTATTACAGTTTTAAAATTAACACATGCCTTGGTTTATTTTTTCTATATATTATGAAGATCAATGAAGATTTCCGTGTGTAATGAACCGATAATCAACAATACATGCACAACGTTTTAAATAAATCTCTAGACAATGAGTTGTGTCATTTCCGTTTAAAGTTGTTCAATTTCTTTATTAAGATTAGTTAAATTTTTTATGATTGCTGCTTTTGTTTGTTAACATTTTTATTTGTCTGAATAAATTTTTATTATAAATTTATGTTAGACTATATTCGTAGTTATACTTTGAAACTACATGTTTGTGTATTATTTTATGAGAAAATAATGAGTTTTCATTTTATCATAAATTATTATTAATTTTTTCCCTGTATACTTAATCCTGAGAGAACAATCTTTTAACGCATAATTATTTTTTCGATCAACTCACATGCATTAAACTAGTGTATCGACCTCATAATTATGTGTAATAATCGATATTTATGACTAAAATATAAGTAAATCTTTTTCGGTAAATAATGTATAGTTTTCATAAATAAAATACATTTTTATCATGTGACATTCATGATACAAATAAATATTGTTTTTGTGCATAAATAATATATAGTTTTTATAAATAAAATATAATTTTATCATGTGAGAGTTTACTTAAAAAAAATTTAATTTTGAAAGACGTCACCCGGGCAACGCACGGGTATTCAACTAGTTATTGTTGAGGATGAGATGTGGGTGATCCTTGATCTTTACAACAATGAATCAGGAGTGTAAAATCGGGAGACACAAGACTGAATCGGGACATGTAAGCTTTTGGGACTTATAAAAATATCTGATCGAATTTTTATACTTAATGAGTAAGTACCAAACAAACGCTGCTTGTGGTTGATTCCATATCCATTCAGCTCAATAAGTTTTAAACAAACACATCATATTCATGTGTCTTAAAAGTCGATATTTTAAACAATATTTTTTTTAAAAAGTTTTAAACCACAGTTTCAAAACCGAACCGAATATAGAAACCAACTCGTCCATAGTTTCATTATACTGTTTAATCAGGTTGACAGTTAGTTGACAACGGAGACGATTTGGTTCGTCGTTCGAAGCTGAGTCCAAACCACTTGAGCAAATAACCGAAAAAGACCAACATTGACTACATAGAAAGGCGAACACGACTTAAATACGAAGATATACAAGCCATAGACTAAGTAAATCGAGCTCGATTGTTTCCATAAACGCTTAATTAGAGTCAGTTGTGGCCTCGCTTTCTTGCTCAGTGCCATCATCTTTCCTGCTACTCCTGAAGTCATCTTTGCGGCACCGCCATTTCTTGCTGTCTGTTCTGCATCTTTCAGATTCAGTTTCTGCAAGAACACTGTTATGATCTTTGATCTCCGTACCGCAACCTTGAACTACAAATATAAGGATTAGAAGATGAGTTAGGAATTAAAACGATGATCATCATCATCGAATTATCATCTTTAAACGGATGTATTATGGAAACTAATTACTTGATTATGTGTCTCCATTACCACGCATCGTTGATACCAAGGTCAATATCAAGATCTTTCCCGCACGTGAGAATGGAATTATTTCGATTTATAACCTTTTTTGTATCATATGATGGTCCTTAGGGGGCGGTTGGTGTGGTGAAATGGAATCATATGCAATCGTTTATCTTTATAAGGCTTTTTGACCAATGATAATTACATATAAACGAAGGTTGACGTAAAAACTAGAGGAAAAACTATTAACATTTTGTCTCTACTCCTTGCCATTATGAATCAAACCTCTCATCATATAATAAAAAGTCTTACAAATTTTACTAGATTTTATTCTATCGATTCCATCGTACCAAACACCCTTAATTCTCAATGAATGAGAATGCAGGATTAAGTGTAATGCAAATATCATTTCTTTGCAATTTTTACTAAAATGAAGAGAATCAAAAACATAAAAGAGAGTAAGTTTTATTCATTCTTCTTCATTTCTATGTAAATTTTTGTTTATGCATCATTATCAATTTTCAAAAAAGCCATATAAATCCAAACAATTTCATTCTCTCGTTTCTCTTGTATCAAACACACCCTTAATTTATTCAAAGAAAAATGGATTATATTTACTGCTAACAGGGCCAACCAGATAATACTAAAAGATCTAGCTGAAAAAGTCGAACAATTTACACAAGTGTTTATAACGTCCTAGCTCCTAGTACACATTCATGAAAAGAACTTATTATACTATTAGTTTTTTAGTCATATTTAATATATAAATTATTTATCAAATGAAAAAAAGGGACAAACAAATGTTGGACATGTTTGGCAAAGAGCTTTTAGAAGCTCTTCAGGTTTTGTTTTTCGGAAGCTAAAGCTCAAAAACTTCGTTTGATTGATAGGTACTTGAGCTTTTGATTCGAAAATTAGAGCTCTCAAAAGTTATTCTAAGAAAAGCTACTTGATGTAGCTTTTTGAAGGAGCTTGGGTTTTTTGTCTAATAAAATAACTTTTTAACCCTCGTAATAATTGTAAACTACAACTTTAAATTAATATACTAATGTCCTTTTATGTCATTTAATACTAAAAGCTACAGCTACAGCTACTTTTACCAAACATATTTACAAAAACTAAAAACTAGCTCCTAAAAGCTCTAGCCACCAAGAGCACCAGCTCACAGCTCCAGCCTAAAGCACCAGCTAGTTGTGCCAAACATACCCGTTATTGATTAAAATAATGAATGATGGTCAACCTAGAAGCTTTACACATCCTATAAATTTGCCCATTTTGACCGATTACCCAACCTGCAAAACCCCACCACCTACCTATATACTTTGCATAGTGATATTTTAGACTATATTCTTCTTAGGCTAGATTGCTAGAATCTCTTTCTTATCATGCATATGGGTATTTTAGACCTTATATATATTTTATAATCCATATGGAACGAAAGGAGTGCACAATTTTAAGACATACCATTGCCATGTTGAACAACACTTTTCGGGAAGAAGCTGAATTCAGGAGCACTTTCTCTGGTACGTTTCTTCATTTCGAAGCTTTGATTTTCGGTACAAACTTTGTTGTTATTTCTTGCATTGTCCAGGGTTGTGGACCGAGGATTGATAGTGGTTTTTACCGATGGAATGGAGCTCTTTGTGGTCGAATTTGGCATCGAAAAGGCTTTAGTAACTTCTTCCACAGGCTTTCCTGAACTTAATCGGCCTCTGTGTATGTGGCGCTCACAGTATTTCTTATCAGGAAGTACGGGTAAACGACACCTCCATTTCTTCCCATCAGTTCGTCTACACCTTCCCAGTTCTGGATCCATCAGCGAAGGAGGACCAAATGCTTCGACTGAAAAAGTAAGTGTGATCCGATGCTTGGTATTTAAACTAATTATCACAACTTGAAGATGGAATGGACAACTTTTGAGAGTGTTTGGAAAAAAACTATAAATAATGTTGACTTTATTAAAAACTATTTTGGGTGATAATCAGAGATAGAGAGGTAGAAAAGAGTTGTTCTGCTGTAAGAAAACTGATTATTGAGGCATTTATAAACTATATAACTATACCTAGAAGGCTAGGACTATAAACAAGATTGAGAATGACAGGGCCTAAGATCCGCTCGATAGCTTGAGGAGCTTTCAAGATGCAAGTCCGAGCTCAGCTTGAGGAGGGTTCGAATTTGGCTCAAAAAGCTTGAATACACACACACACACACATGTATATCTCTGTAAAAAAATTGAAGTTACTTTTTTGGTATTTAGCTTTAGTTCGAACTCCATAAAAGCTCAACTAGATATAATAGTATGGCTTTTGAACTACTTGATATAAGCTCAATTTGATAGGTAAATACATAGAAGGCTTGAAAAGCTCAGCTAAACTATTAGAAGCTCAAACTCGATTTTTGGGATCGGGCTAAAGCTCAAGCGAGACAAAAGGTCAATTAGATCAAGTAGACCTCAAGCTCGAGTTGCTCAATAATAGTTCGGCTCATCAGGAGCCGTAACTATACCTACCATTAAGCACATGATTATCCAATTCATACAACATAGTATATTCACTGTTTCCAAATGCACCTAAAAGAACATCATAACTCATACTCACTTTTTGCCTAATGCACCTAAATAATCACTTTGGACGCACATCAACAGCCCCAAGCATGAACATCAGAACCAAAAAAAACTCAACAATGGAAGCAAATTAGCAAAATTTGATAAACATTAACCATTAAGGCATGTTTGACAAAAACAATTGCATCTTTGAGAAAAAGCTTTTGTTGCCGGAGCTTTTAGGTTAAATATAGAAAGACATCTATATTATTCCTTCCGTCCCACATTAAATGTCCACATTTTTATTTTAAATTGTCCCCTACAAGAATAGATTAATATAGTAATTGCGCTTTTATCAGATGAACACTTATTTGGGGTAGTAGATTTTAGAGTGTATATAAATAACTTTGTTCAAAAAAAAAAAAACTCAAAAGCACTTTCCGAAAGCTATTTCTTAAACCCCACCTCAAAATTCAAAATTCAATATGGAATTCCAAAACTACACGAAGAACACTAGTGTACGGAACAAAATAAGCCTAAATCATACAATTATACGCAATCTAACTAAAACCCTACCTCAAGTTTCAATATAAAAGCACAAAATTCAGCAAAGTATCAGAAATTGTACGGAACAAAAAAACGTAAACTTACCAAAATAGAAGTCGATTCGAATGCAAATCCTGCTCAATGACTGTAAAGAACCAGTGTTAATCCCGGGGAAAAACTCATATGATGATGATGAATCGTCCTAATTTGAACCAACCTAATTCAATAAAACGATTAAAAAAACCAATTATAAGCAAACAAACGGAAGAATGTGAGTGTTAACAAGACAGGTAATGAACCAGAGTGAAATTTAAGCGATTGAATCGCCATTTTTTTACCTTGGGTTCTTCGGAGAACACACAGCAACAGGAGTGAGAGAAAATGGTAGAAGAATTGACATAAGTAATTGTGGTGCTGCCATTAGAGAGGGATTTGTCAGAGCTTTTTGCAGAGGGTGGTTTCAGAGTTTCAGCCTCACAACAATGGCAGATTGTCTGCCCACGCGCGCCTGTAAATCACGTTCTTCGCGAGTTTATGTATCATGGAACAATTGGGATTTGGGACGTTTACATGAATAGGAATGGAACAATTCGGTCAGGTCCAATCTAATTTAGTTTTATCTTTTTTTCTAAAAATTCAGAAAAATCAAAACCGGTACAAAACCAAAATGAACCTTAGTAATATATAAGGATGAGCATTTGGACCAAACCGGCTTAAACCGGTCCGGACTGAAAAATACCGAAATTAGTGAAATAAGATTACCGAAAACGGACCCAATGTTTGTAATATGGGTTTGGTCCGGTTCCTGGTTGAAACTGGTACAAGTTTTATATATGTTTTAGAGTTAATTACATAAATGGTCCTTGTGGTTTGTATCAAATTCTGTATTTGGTCCCTAAACTTTTAATTTTACAAAATTGGTCATTATCATTAAGAATGGCAACGGGGCGGGTTCGGACCAGGGAATGGGAATGGAAATCATGTTCCCGTTTAAAAAAACCACGGGTATCAGATGGGGATCCCCATCGGGTACGTGGGAAAACCCGCAGGGAATCGGGGATACTCATTTATAAATCAATTAAATGAAATTTAACCACATGGTTCATAAGTTAAGCTTAAAACGTCCATGTGTTTAAAATTACAATACTAATATTAAATTAAATTTGTATCCCTATCAAATGATAGCAAAAAAATTTTAAATAAATTATATATAAATAAATAAGTTTTTTAAATTGTACATAATAATTTTTATTTATAATATATAAAATAGATAAAATATTCATCTTTTATATGTAATATATATACAATATAAATAGCATGTTGCTATTAAAAAAGTAATCGGAGCATTCGGGGATTTAAACGGTTATGTAATCGAGTATACGGGACAGCTATTATCAATACCATACTCGTCTCATCCCCCGTTTAGCTTAATCGGGTTCGGAAAAACCCGCCCCAATTAGATCGGTTTTTTGTTTTTCCCATCGGTATCGGGTTTTTTTTTTTTTTGTCATCCCTAATTATCATCAAGGTTTACTTTCAAGATTGATCCCCTACCAATTAACTTTAATTAAAATACTCATTTTGGCATTGTTTATATTTATACATTTGAGCCTTTTAATTACAAATTATTAACAACTCTTTTTTTAATAAAATAAATAGATATAAAAATATAATAAAAGAATTAATGTTATTAATAATTTAGAAATAAAAGACAGATACAATAAAACATTTTGAATAATTTTAATTTCATTTCACATAATGGATAATAATGACCGATTTTGCAAAATTGAAAGTTTGGGAACCAAATCCAAAGTTTGATACAAACCAGAAGGACCATTTTTGTAACTAACTCTATATTTCATTATTTTGTTTATATTTTTTCTTCAACTCTTTCTATTTGTGAAACTATCAAGTTTATCACATTTTCTTTAAACAAAATAAAAGATCAAACGTACCTTACTTATATTAATTTCTTTATATTTTATCTCTATAGTATTATAACAAAAAAAAAATTTACACCATTAAAAATCTTTTACATGATTATATATTTACAAAAGAGTTCGATAGCTATTACATAGACTTTTTATATGATTTAAAAATAATATTTAAAAACGTTGTTCATTTGTGGACTACAAAAAAATAACAATATAACATAACTTTAAAACAGATAACATAAAGTTTAAATTATGGTTTGGGTCGGGTTAAAAATCGAAACCCGTTGGATCGAAATCGAAAATCGAAAATAGTGATTTTAAAGAAATCGAAACCGGACCAATTTTACTAATAACGGTTTGGTCCGGACCGATTTTTTGTCCAAATGTTCATCCCTAGTACTATTCAGTCCGGTTCTCGTTCTAAGTTTAGTGCTTTTCGGTTTTGGTTTTTTGAATCCACACTGGTTTAGGAACCAAGCTCATCGGTAAACATAAATTATAAAATTTGACAATGAAGACATATAACAATATTTAAGTCAATAAGGGATAATGAAATTCAATCTTTGATTTCTGTTTAGAAGGTAACTGATCAAACATTTGATGACAGTGTGTTTTTTAAAAATTATCAGGAAAGACAATATAATATAAAATTTTTTTAGAGCGATGGGAGTACTGGAGCCGCCAACCCGCGGCCTTGCCACCTCGGACCATCCCCGGCGGCTACACCGCCCCGGTCAAGCGGCCCCGTACTGGAAGGAGCCTCGCGCGGCTTCCCCTCCCCGCTCCACACCGCCTGCTCCTTTCTTCCTTCTTCTTTTCCTTTTTTTTTTTGTAGAAACAGTGATGTGTGTGTCTGTGTGTGTGTGTGTGTGTGTATATATATATATATATATATATATATATAATTTTACTTTTATAATTTTATTTTTTGTTTCTTATTATAGTTTCATAAATGTTTGTATTTTTTTTATTTTAGTTTCGTAATTGTTCGTTCGTTCGTACAGTTTCGTAATTGTTGCCCAAATACCAAATTTAGACGGCTAGTTTATATTTTTTTATGTTCATTCATAATTTTAGTTTTTATTTATTGTTATGCATTTTTTTTATTTTAATTCGGTAATTTTTAGTTTTTAGTTTATGTAATAGTTTTTAAATATTTATGAAATTAATTATTTTAGTTCTAGTATTTGTTTTGTTAGTTAAAATTAATTTAATGTTAAAAAAATTAAGAAAGATGGAAAAGTTAAGAAAGGTGGGTATTTCCTAGTCAGAAAGGTGGAGAAAGGTGGAGAGAGAAAAGCTGATGTGGCGCTGACGTGTACAGAAAGATGGTTTTCGGGAAGACGGGTACTCCCTTCACTCTTAGGCATAGAAAGAGTTATCAAATGCAATTTTTGACGTTAAAAGGTTCGGTCACATCATCATCATCACCACCTTTAGTATTGTAACACCCCTATTTTGACAACGACACATGAAATTTATCTATTCGTTGCTTAAATTAATATTATCAAGTCGTGCATGTTGTAGCTTAACATGTGGTTTTGGTTTAAAATTTATAAAATATTACAATATAGTTACGGCTAGTTAAATTGGCTTCCGTGATCAGACATTGAGTATCGGACCGAATAAAATAGAAAACCTATATATGTGTTTGTTCCTTGCCTTCATGCTTCATTATACGCTCTCAAACCCTAACCTTAAAGTCTGTGTGTGATTCTAGTTCTGGAACAGCAAGGGAGCATCGAGCTGGAGCCAGTTAATCATTAATTAATCATCATCCTTTCCTTCAAATTGTTCCTCATATTCAAGGTAAGTATTGCTTTAAATCCCGGCGAATTCATGTGTAAATTGTTGGAATATGATTGGTTTATCATATATTTATGTTTTATAAGTTTTTTTTTTTTGAAGGAAGGAAGAGGGTGTGAGGCAATTAAACATGTTGGAACTGGGTTTTCATAGAAAACCTGCAATTGTGCAAAACAAAGCACAAAACCTGATACGGTTCACTGCAATCGTATGATCGCGCCTTGCAACGGGTCTGTGGATGTATGGGGTTGAGCACGGAGGCGATCGAGGGAGCTCGGAGGCGATGGGGAGCGCGATCGAGATTAGGGCATCGGTGCCAGGGTTGTATTGTGCCATTGTGTTATACTTGGTTGATTATAATAAGTCGTACGATATGGCCAGGGTTCGGGGTAGTTCCCAACCCTTTTTAGCACCCGACTGCTATTTTGTGCGGTCTTGAAGACCACGTGTGTGGGAGGGAGAGCCCAACATGGTTAGTATCATTACAGGGATGGTTGTTGTTCTCCAACGGGCTGGATCTCATATTCCAGTTTAGCAGGGATTGTCAAACCATTTACCTAGTTTATTATAACTAACTAACTTGCATTCTTACTAACTAATTTAGCTAACATGTTTTCTTACATGCGCATCGCATGTACTCAGGGGAGCGATAATAGGCTTGCTGCTACCTAGTAGACATCATCATCATCAGATTGCGGTTGTGTAGATACCTTATTAGAGGTAGTTATCTTTTGTAGACGGTTCATACTTTGGATATGTAATTGGGATTTTCGTGACTCTTATAATGTACTGGACATTAAACCACCTAGCTTTTCCATGTAATAATATAGGCTATAGTGAGGTTTATGTATATGTGATGTCACTTGATAGTTATTATTACGTTTATCATGTTTTAGAAGTATTACAAGATTCATCAAATTCAACCATTACAGCAATCACCAGTATAAGTCAAAACTCAAAATTCGAAGTTAAAAACTTAAAATGCTTGGACAGATCTATAAAGTTTTTCCATCAACGTCAGATTATCAAAATATAAAAATAATAGGTTTTGATTGCATGTATATTTGAATTTTTACAAAAAAAATTAAATATATTACATATCACCAACAAGATTTATGAGTGTCGCATGACATTGGTCACTTAACCCTAGATTCGTTCGTCTTAATATCAATCTTCATTAATGAATCGTACAAATTCAGTAACCAAAACACGATTAAGAGATAGGTTATGTTTGAGATTTTGGGTGTTTAAACATCTAAGTAAATTTAATTGATTACCTTTAAATTTATACTTTTTAGTTTTAAACACCCCACTCGTAGAATCAAATGTTACATTATTTGATTTTATAAATCTTAAAAATTCTTGTTAAAATAACTTGCACCATAAAAATATATAATTCTTTCTCGACATTAAAAATAGAGTAAATTACACGAATGGTCCCTGTGGTTTGGGGGTTTTTGCAATTTTCGTCCCTCAAAGTTTTTTTTTACACCATTGGTCCAAAAAATGCAAACCTTTCACACAAATGGTCCCTACCGTTAATTTTAGCCGTTAGACCAGTTAAGTCACAAGGGTATTTTCGTCATTTTCATCTCAAGGACCATTTACGTAATTTTTTAATAGTTTATTATTTTTTTGTTTTCTCTATTGATTTAATATAACCAATTTATTAAAACAAAAAAAAATACTAGCCATTGAAGACACTCTCTGAGATAGCCATTGTGATCGGAATGAGCAGTGAATGTTCACTTTTTGTTTTTTCTTTCCATTTTGTGATCATTTGTGGTTTGATTGATCTCAACACTATTCATGATGATACCGACGAGGTTACCACGTCCTTGGTTCTCTATTCGTATTCCTCGTCGGACTCATATGCATCTCCCTCTGTGTCTCCGCCGTCGGATTCATCTTTGGTGTCGTCTTCTCCGGTGGTCTGTTGACCTCTGATTTCGTTGCTGAAGAAAGGAAGTGTTGTCGTTTACCTCCCACAAGGCCACCTCGAACAACAACGTCTCTATAATTCTCCGGCTATCCCCGAAATTAATCTCTCTCCACACGTTTTTTGCCGCGTTGTCGACGTAAAACTCCAGCCACTGAAACGCGTTGTTAGTCCTCATCGGCGACATAGATCTAGCTCGTCTTCTTAACGACTTAGATCTCTCCGGCTATCCCCGGAAGGCCGGAATTAATCTATCTCTTTGTAAGTCAAAACCTCTCTCTTTCACTCCAATCCAATCTCAATTTTTCCACCTTCACTGCCCCGTCATGTGACCCAAAATCGATCACCTCCGATCTGATTCATGGCGGCCATTGCCATAACCGACCCACCACTCAAACAGAAAACCAGAGTTTGTTTCTCCATAGCTGCATATTCCAAAAACCCCATCGCTCATCTCCACCACCATTCCAACGTTCCCATCGACCACGGCCTCACCCAAACAGAACTCTCCTCCATTGAATCTTCCTTCAAGTTCTCATTCCCACCAGACCTCCGCTCAATTCTCCGAGAAGGCCTCCCAGTTGGCCAAGGCTTTCCCAATTGGCGATCATCTTCCCCTCAGCAACTGCATATTTTGGTTAACCTCCCAATTTTGGGACTCTGTAAGGAAGTGTGCCGTAAAAAATTCTGGCACTGCTCTTGGGGTGAGGTTTTAATAAATTGTTTAGATTAAATCAAAAGAGAAAACAAAAAATAATAAACTATTAAAAAAATACGTAAATGGTCCCTGAGATGAAGATGATAAAAATGCCCTTGTGACTTAACTGGCGTAACGGCTAAAATTAACGGCAGGGACCATTTGTGTGAAAGGTTTGCATTTTTTGGACCAATGGTGTAAAAAAAAACTTTGAGGGACGAAAACCGCAAAAACACCCACACCACAGGGACCATTCGTGTAATTTACTCTTAAAAATATATGATGGCCTCATTGTCAAGTTATGTTGCTTTTTTTTGGTAATTGTTTTTTATAAAAAGTGACAACCGTCAAATCACCATAACATGTAATTTTAAATTAAGTTTTTTAAATATATCTTTTTACATCATCAATTAAATTTTTTAAATTTATTGGACTGAAAATTTGACGTTAGATTTATTGTAAAAATTTATATATATTTTTTTTTGTTACTTTTAATAACTTAGGCTATGAAAGAATGTTATGATGCTTTATTGATTTGTGTTGAATATGTTATTCTTGTCAAACGAAAAATTGAGTATTAAATGATAATCAATAGATTAGGAAATTCCTAAATTAATTGGATATTCTCAATAATCAATATCACCTATTCTTTTCTCATCCAATATTCTAAATTTTTCTCATCCAATATTCTAAATTAGGAAATCCCTAAACATAAAAAGGGTATTCTTTTCTCATCCAATATTCTAAAATTTTTCTTTTCCTGTTGAAAATTTGTGCAATTGAGCATGGTTGAGCAGGATAAAATGTTTAATAGATGAACCATCTTTTTTTGTTATTTATTTTTGCTATTGAACATGTTCATCAAAATCATCGTTAGTGAATGCACATGTGCTCATGTGCAGTACATATTGAACACCGTTTTAATACAGTAACGTACTTTTTGGGTTTTTTTGTTGTTGAACTTGTGCACTAAGATTTTCTGTAAGCTGAACCATATTGAACACTACACATGTTCTCATGCTGAACATGTTTAACACTGCACATGTTCACATGCTGAACATATAGAACACTGAACATGTTCCAACATTTGTCTTTGAAATTGAGAAACTCACAAAATAGGAAAGAGGAATAAGAAAGCCACGAAAATAGGAAAGAGAAATCATCGTTGGGGAAAAACGGAATGGAGAAAAATCTGAGATATTATTCTCTAATTGATTCAAATAATTCAATACCCAAAATACCCCAAATTATAATCTAACAAATAATTGTAAATTAGATATTCTGTTTTATTTTTATATATAAATTAAATGAAAATGATTGGCTCAAAATGGTTTTTTTATTAGTATTCCAGTCAAATATGGTTTTCCATAAATCCCGACCCTCTCTCTCTCTCTCTCTCTCTCTCTCTCTCTCTCTATATATATATATATATATATATATATATATATATATATATATATATATATATATATATATATATATATATATAATCAGGTTCATCAGCGTACCTATAAGATTCCAGCGTACCCAGCGTACCCTAATGTGAATGATCATTCACATATATATTTTTTGAATAGACATGTATAAGACAACATTATAAGACTTTTTTTCGAAAGAAGCAACATCATAAATATTGTGAATGGTAAAAAAAGATCATGTGAATGGTCATTCACACCATTCACATGATGGGAAATGACCATTCACGTGGATGACCATTCACATATACATGCATTGAGCATTCGCATAATTTTTAAGGACACAGAAAGTGTGAATGTATGTGAAATTCATATATCATGTGTATAACATTAAATTAAACATGGTTATGAGAAAAAAAAAATTAAAAAAAAGTTTTTTAAGGTTCGTACCTTCGGGTGCACTTGATTTCGAGAGGTACTTTTTTAAACCTGACTATATATATATATATATATATATATATATATATATATATATATATATATATGTATGTATATGTATGCCGGCTCAACGAACTAAAAAGGGGTCGGTCGCGAGAGATAGAAGGGGTGGTCCGGCGGGTAGGCTGGAGGGGGCTCGTCAGGGGGAGCAAATCGAGAAGTCCTTCAAAAGATAGGGCTTCCCGTGACGTAGGTGCACAAGAGTACTTCGCGCCACAACCATCTCTTTTTTATAGGTTCTACGAACCGATGCCTGCTGCTTCATCTGGGAGAAAATAATCATAGATATGTCGGTCATTAGACAACCTATCGACCAGATCGCACCAGCGGAGCGATTAAAAGCGTCTTTGGAGCGAATTCCTTTGAAGTAGTTAGTGCTCTAATTGAGCGAGCCGTGGATCATAAATGATGAGCGTAGCTTAATTTATATATATATATATATATATATATATATATATATATATATATATATATATATATATATATATATATATATATATATATATATTCTATTAAAAGAGTAAATAAATGCCACTTGACACTTAACTAGAACGATAATTGGCGTAACCTGGAAGCGAGACGTGTAATATTCTACAATTTCTATTTTATTGTATAATTAAATTAATTTAGAAAGAATCTTCCTCCTATTTTCTTGGAAATTTGTTTTAAATTTGAGTCCACAACTTATGTCTTTCACTAGCATCTTATCCAAATTTTTTTTAAAAATATTAAAAATAAATAATTATTTTGATTTAGAAAAAAAGGACTATTTACCAGAAATATACTTTTTTCTTTCTTTTGTTATTATTTAATACTTGGTTATGTATATTACCTTTTGTTATCTGATTTATATATTTTCAATAATCTTTTTAATAATATAATATTACTATTTTATTTGTTGTTTCTAAAATAATTTTCATTTATACAAATTAAAAAAAATTATTTATAAATCCCGTGTAGAACACGGGTAATAAACTAGTATGTATGTATATATATATATATATATATATATATATATATATATATATATATATATATATATATATAGGGGTGAGTTCAATGTAAAACCACTATGCACCTGAAAACTATGGAAACCTAAGCATACCGTCCGATTTGGTGCATTCATTAAAAACGCGGTGGCATGATCGTAAATAAGGTGATGTATCACCCAGGATTTTGATGCATCACGCGGGATTTTGATGCATCACGCGGGATTTTGAAGCATCACGTGCGGAATTTGATGCATTTGTGACGGTGCAGTGCGGTTTTCACAAGTTTTCAGGTGCATTGTGGTTTTCCATTGAACTCCAATATATATATATATATATATATATATATATATATATATATATATATATATATATATATATATATATATATATATATATATATATATATATATATATATATATATATGTGTGTGTGTGTGTGTGTGTGTGTGTGTGTGTGTGTGTGTGTGTGTGTGTGTGTGTGTCTGTGTGTGTCTGTGTGTGTGTGTGTGTGTATATTCAAAATAAGCAAAATTCAAGTAAAAATAATAAATTAACAACTAAAAACTTATATTCAAAAACTTTACAAGTCAATAACATTGTTTAGTCGTTAATAGACATAAATATATAATAGATTTTTTTTAAGAATTAACATCTATGATTAATGGGTCCTATAAGGTTGTCAATGTTAACCTTCGTCAGAGTCGGCCTGTATATGTATATTACACTAGTTAATATTAGTGATAAACAATTATATTAATTTTTAGGTAACATCAATATTATTTTTAACAAGCATTGTTCGCGGTTCACATGAATGGTACTTATGTGTGTCACGTTTTTAAGCACAAATTGTCACATTTACAAATACATAGGTCACATAATTTGCATATCATTTGGTTTTAATTAGTAAATCAGACAAACATTATTTGATTGAATTGTAAAACGAAATTTTTGTTGTTTCTTCTATCATAGGTGTGTATTTTAACACTAATATTTTTATGTCAGTTGTTATATATTCTGATTTTATTGTTCTTATTATCTAATATTATAATTTTTGTCATTGATAATGAAGATTTATTATAGAGCTATAAACGAACCGAACGTTCAACGTACCGTTCGTGAACCGTTCGGCAGAAAATTCTTTTATGACGTTCGACAAAAAATTCTTTTATGTTCTTTTATTTATTAAACAAATGAACATAAACAAATATTTGTGTTTGTTTAGTTAAATGATCGAACAACCATGAACACTGACTTCATTCATTCAATTTATGTTCGTTTATGTTTGTTTAATTATTCAATTTATGTTTGTTTGTTTGTACTTATTTAATTGTTCATTACATTCGTTTGTTTGTTTCCGTCTAATAGTTTATTCATTTTCGTTCGTTTAACAATTGTTTACCGTTCGTGTATGTTCGATTATGAGTTAAACGAACGAACATAAATGAATACGAACAAAACTAGTTTCTTAACGAACATGAACAAAAATATTGGGTTCATTTATGTACGTGTTCATTTCTTTGTTCGGTTAAAACTAAACGAACGAACGAACATGAACATATAATCGTTTGTGTTCGTTTACAGTATTAAATATGAATATTGAACAACAAAATAAAGTTTAATACATCACTTATTTAATTGAAAATTTTAATGTCCATCGATGAATGGATGCCCTGGGAGATAACCCGTGTGGTCCCCTTTATAGTCGGTCGTGTCTATGCCTTTGAGAAATAAATATGTTATCTACTATAATTAATTTCTATTTCCTTCCATTTTCATTTTAAGAATCAAATGGAGCCATATTTGTGTGTGATGTGATGGAATAAAAGTTAAAAATTGTTATTATCTATCTATCTATATCTATATCTATTAATAAAGCAAAATACTCATATGCCACATGTCACTCTATCATTTCATCAATTTTTGTTTTTCCTCTTTTTCCAAATTTAACATTTTAGTGTAATTAATTTAAATGGTTGCCAATTAAATAACTCAATTTTTGATTTATTTCCTAATATATTCATTTAGCTAACTAAATTCAGTATTTTTAAAATTAAAAAATTTGAATTAATAATTTGCTTAACGATTATTTTATAAGTAAATCAGATATCATAATTAAATAATCATTAAATAACATAAACGAATAATCCTAACAAATCATATTAGTGTTAAAATTTAATATAGGCTTTTACATTTTATTAAATCATATTTGTTAATACACATAACATTTATAAATTGAAGTCATTTTTTTAAATTATTGTACAAAATGATTTTAAAATTTAAAGTATGTATACACTCCTAAAAATTGAATATTATTATTAGTTTACAAAATTTTAAACTATATATAACATGTTTTAATATTATATTAAATATTTTAAATTTCATAAATTGTTTTTATCGATATTGATCCATATTTTATGTCAATTATAAAACTAGAAATCATTATTTAATTTAATTCATCATGATTATTTTAAAAATATTTATAAGATTATATTTTTTTCTCAAGGCCGTATATATGTAGATTCATTTATGGTTTTTTTATAATAAATTATCTTTTAAGCTATGTAACGACTAATCAATTGTTTATGACATTTATGGAAGTAACAACATAAATGATCATTTGTAAAAACTAATTTTATTGTAGGTTGATAATAATGCAACCATAAACAAAATATAGGGTAGCTAAATATAATTACAAGTTTGTTAAATGTTAATTTATTTAACTTTGTATTATATCTTCAAATATCATTATATATAGTAATTGAATACATTATTCATACCAGTTTAATATTAAAGTATTATGATTCTTATTTTATGTATTTGTATTTAAATTGACCTAAAAAGTTTTAAAATGCAACTAATTATAATATATCCCATGTAATACATGGGTAAAAAACTAGTATATTAATAAAAGTAAATAATTCAGGACACATGTCGCTTCCTCGTCGCATTAAACTTTCTTTTTCCCGCCTTTTTTCCATCTATCTATATATCTATATATCTATATATATTAATAAAAGAAGATGCTTAGTGCCACGTGTCGCTTCCTCGCTTAAGCAAAAATTTATTTTCCCGCCCAATTTTCCATATATAATCTTCTTAATTAATTATCTAATTTATATAACTTTAAATAAAAATATAATTAAGTACTACCTATGACTACTATAAATAAAAAACAATCTTTTTAAACGATTTAAATAACTTCGAAATTTAACTTTTAAATTTAGTTAACTATGCATTATTTTATATATTCAAAAAGTAAAAATAATGCAATATCGGTAATCAAATGTTAATAAGTTTTTTAATTTATAAAATTTTTAAATTGTGTTCTATTTAAAAATAAAATTTTACTTTTATTATGCATAGAAATATAAAAATAATTTTTTTTAAATAATACTATTCATGCATATTCCAAAAAAATAAGAAAATTTTAATTATCCATAAAAGCAAAAAATAACATTGTTTTCCTATTTTTTTTATGAAACAATAAACATTTTTCTATGTAAGTTACGTTCGGGTAGATTTTAATAAATTATTTATAAATTATCCACGTAATATGTGGGTTGATAACTAGTAATTAAATAAAGTAAAATAATTTTGTCACATGTCACTCTCTCATGACATCTCAGTTTCGTTTTCCCGCCTATTTTATTACCATATATTCTATTCTAATGTTAAGGAAAGTCAATAACTCTAATTATGTTTTATAAACTATTTATGATATTTTATTTTCATATTAATTAAAATATTTAATAAATCTATATATATAGTTAAAAATCTATGGATTAACATTCAATTTCAGTCAGTAAAATTTTTATTTACCTGTATATTATATATTTTAATTTTATAGCTTATATCATTTAGATAATTTATTAATTGAGTTTTAATATTAGCATTTGATTATCAAAAATTTATAATTGTAATACAATAATTTAATTTTATATGTATTTTAAAAAAAATATTATTATTATAAATATATCTCATGTAATACATGAACAAATAATTATATAATAAGAGAGAACACAAAATGTCACGTGTCAGCTCATCGTTTCATAACAAAAAGATAAATACAACTTATTAGCATTTGATTATTAAAAATTTATGATTGTAATATACTAATTTAATTTTATATGTATGTAAAAAAATATTATTTTATAAATATATCCCATGTAATACACGAGCAAATAAGTAGTTTGATAATATACAAATAATGTTTTAATGTTTATTAACTTTATTTCTAAAAGTAAATAATAATTTTAATAATTTATTTTGCCAAAATAAAACATGTTTTTTCCCCTTTTTCTCATGATTCCCATTTTTACTCGTCATGCATAAAACCCTCTCAAAACCCTTTGAATTCGTCACCTTCTTCAATTCCTCCTCAACCATAACCCCCTCCCCCTTCTTCTCTCTGCATTTCCATACCATGGATGCCTTACGCGCCGTCGTCCTCATTTTCAGTCTCTTCGCCACCGTCTCCGGTCACAACATCACCGATATTCTGTCGGAGTTTCCTGAATACAGCGTCTTCAACAGCTACCTCACACAAACAAAGCTCGCCGATGACATCAACAGCCGTCAAACGATTACTGTTCTCGTCTTGAACAACACCGTCGTGAAGAAAATCACCACCGATCAGCCGCTTCTGGTCGTCAAAAACGCTTTAAGCATTCATGTTCTTTTGGATTTTTTTGATCTGAGGAAGCTTTTGACGATCGGTGGAGGTAGTGTCATTTCGACGACGTTGTATCAGACTACTGGAAAAGCTCTCGGAAGTACCGGATTTGTTAATATAACGGATGTGAACGGCGGTAAGGTCAAATTTAGATCGGCGGATCCTGGATCTAATATTGATTCGTTGTATACCAAAACTGTGAGGGAGATTCCTTATAATATCTCTGTTTTGGAAATCAGTTCACCGATCATCTCGCCGGAGATTTTGACCGGATCGGCGCCGTCCGTTGTTAATATTAGTAGTGTGTTGGAGAGTGCAGGTTGTAAAACGTTTTTGAAATTGATCACGGAAACCGGAGTTTTAAAGGTTTATGAGAGTGTGGAGACGAAGGGGCTAACCGTGTTTGCACCGTCTGATGCGGCGTTTAAGTCCGCTGGGTTACCGAATTTGGACAATTTATCGAACGCCGATCTTGTTTCATTGTTACTGTATCATGCGATTCCGAGTTACGTTCCTAAAATTACTTTAACGACGGTGAAGGGTCCGATCAAAACGCTCGCGACGAACAGCGTTGGAAAATATGATATAACGGTAGGAACCAACGGAAATTCCATTACTCTCAGCTCCGGCGTTGATGCGTCGCGTGTTGAAAACACGGCTGTCGATTTGGTACCGCTATGTGTCTTTACGGTCGATCATGTTCTTCTCCCAATTGAATTATTCCCTAAATCACCAACTCCATCACCTGCACCTGCACCTGCACCAGCGACTGAAACTTCACCGTCGTCTGCATCTACGCCAGCGCCTGCTTCTAGACCAATTGCTTCATCACCGGCACCTGTGGCGGGAACTCCACCTGCCGTTTCTCCTCAGGCTCATCCAATTTCTTCTCCTGCTGATGGTCCTGCTCCCGCTGATAGTCCTTCCGCCGACGATGGAGACACGAACGCTGCCGGTGACGGGATCAAAGCTCCGGTGCTCTTTCAAGCTCTGGTTATAGCATCAATTTCGGGTATTATTTCGTATATTGCTGCTTAATGCTTGATTTTCATAGCTTGTTTATTTATGAATTGATTTGTGGATTTTGAGCTTCATGATCTACAACCAGCTAGAATTTTAATGGTGATTCCCTTGATTAAATTATTATTCAGGAATATTTACGGTGATTACTGATCTTTGAAGTCCTATTTCATTTTCAATTGATTTTCACCCAAATCTTTAGTTTGCGTATGGGTAACCAAACTAATCATTTTTCAATTTCAGATTTCAAATTATATTTTTTTCAGGGAAAAAAAAACAAGGTTTCTATAAAAATTGAAAACTTGTTTGGATGATTAATTGTAGTTTTAAAAATAATAACATTGGTTATTATAAAATAAAAAAAATTAGATAGACGATAGAATATTAAGTGAGAGAAAGAGAATATTATAAAGAGATATAGGATATGACCATATGTAATAGAATAATAAGAGAAAGGGTATGAAAAGTAGTATTTGAAAAATGAAATGAAATTGTTGTTAAGTAAACAAATTTTTATTTTTTTAATTAAAATAAAAAATTCAGTAACTAAACGCACTTTAAAGTTTTAAATTCAACTGACCAGGGAAGTCAAATCCGTTCGGTTTCAATTTTGCCAATAAATTTTGCATTGATTAGTATAATTACTTCATGGAATTTGATAACTAGTTTTCTTAAATTGTCTTGTTTTCTGATATTTTTAGCACTAATTCTAAAAACGAGTATTAAAATTAATTATTTATAATTCATTTCTAAATTTGAGTAATTTATCAGATTTTACGTATTCGTTTTCTCCTTGCCATGAAATTTTATAATTTCTATCAAATTTAAAATAATTGTTAATTACCTTATACATGTTTTATCCTTATCTAAATTAAAAATAATTATTTTCTTGTAAAACTACTGCATAAATGAATATTATAAAATTTGATTATTGTGGAACTACTGACGTCCTTTTTTAAAAATCTCAAAAAATTGGTAAGAATTTAGCAACCTTTTAGAGCTTGGATCAAAAGAGTATTTTTGAAAGAAAAATATATATTCTTTCTCTCTCCATTTTTTTTATTGTATCCATCAAAAATTTTAAAAATGTTATCTTAAACTATTCAACTATCAAAACATTATTACAAACCAATCCAAATATTAATTATCATTGATGTCAATCACGTCCAAATTTTATCGAAAAAAAATAAATATAACAAGAATAATTATAATATTATATAAACTTAATACTTTAAATGTGTTATCATCAGATAATTTGTTTTTCTAGTTTAAATGATAGGTAAATGATATATTACAAATTCTAATAACTATTTGTACTATTCAGTAATATTATTTATATATAAGTTAAGTTTGTTTTTGTTTTATAATGAAGATTATTTGTAATATATTAGATATTAATGTCATAGTTATTAGATGTTTTTTATTAAAAAAGTTTTTGTTTACGATTAACAAGACTAATAGTTTTTTTTGGTTTAAAAATGTGTTTTTTGGTATATTTTATATCAGTTGCATACCAAATGTTTGATAAAATGTCTAAATGAAAATCTTATTTTTTTTTTGTTTCAGTTTGTCTACGACACTCTATGTATATTATCATATAATCTATGTAGATTATCATGTAATACACGTAGAATATATGATACTTGACATTCTATACGACATTTTACGTAGATTACATGATAATCTACGTAGAATAGATGATAATTTTTTTTACATTATTCCCAAGATTTGAATATTTTTTTGTTAAAAAAATGTGTTTTTGGTATTTTTTTTTTTGTTAAAAAATGTATTTTTGGTGTATTTTGTTGTTAAAAATGTTTTTTTTCCAGTTCGTCTGCGATACTCTACGTTGAATATATGATACTTGATATTTTACGCGATACTCTACATAGAATACTTGACATTCTACTTAGACTACGTTTATCGGTTCGTCGAAAATTCTGTTTCCTAATAATTGTGTCTTTGATGGTTCAACGTCTCTATTATACATTATATCTAGATTTGGTTTGTATTTTTATAGATATATGATACTTTATATAGAATACATGATATTCTATACAGAATTGATTGTAACTAGTTTTATATCTATGTAGAATTTTGTTATTGTTGTACTAATAATTTGTTATTGATGTATTCCATATAGAATACATGATATTCTATACAGAATAAATTGTAGCTAGTTTGTATCTATGTAAAATATTGTTATTGCCGTACTAGTAAATTGTTATCGTTGTATCTATATAGAATACATGATATTTTACATAGATTATATGATAATCTACATAGAGTATGTTCGCCGGTTAATTTGTAAAATATTAGATTTATAGTGAATATAATAGTTATTAGATGTTTTTTGTTAAAAAAGTTTTTTGTTTACGATTCACAAGATTAATGTCTTTTTTTGTTTGAAAATGTGTTTTTGGTATATTTTATATCAGTTGCATACCAAGTGTTTAATAAAATGTCTAAATGAAATCTTTTTTTTTTTGTTTCAGTTCGTCTACGACACTCTATGTAGATTATCATATAATCTATATAGATTATCATGTAATCTATGTAAAATATATGATACTTGACATTTTACACGACATTCTACGTATATTATATGATAATCTACGTTATGTAGATTACATTATAATCTATGTAGATTACGTGATAATCTACATAGAATATAATACAAGACTACTTGTACAAAATCACACATAATCTATATAGATTATCATGTAATCTACGTAGAATATATGATACTTGACATTCTACACGACATTCTACGTAGATTATATGATACAAAAAACATAACATTCTATATAGATTATGAATAGTAACGTTACATATAATATATATAGATTATCATGTAATCTACGTTGAATATATTATACTTGACATTTTACACGACATTTTACGTAGATTATATAATAATCTACGTAGATTACATTATAATCTACATAAAATATAATACAAGAAACATAACATGTTAATCTACATAAAAACATATAGAATTATATAACATTCTATATAAACAATTAATATTTCTATATAGAATACATTAACTTTTTAGTAATTAAATAATTCTCTATATAGAAAAAAATATTTTTTTAATAAAAAACGTTTTTTTACTATAAAATCAATTCCCATGAAAGAAAATGAAAATGAAAAAAAAGTAAGAGAGTGAAAGAGAAAAAACAGATTTTTTTCTTCCAAAAATACTCTTTTCACACATTTTCAAGATTCCACACTATCAAAATCTTAAATAATTACAAAAATGTCATCCAATATATCAACCATTGAATCTATAAATTCAAAGGACATGAAAGGTTTTTTAAGTTTTCACAGTATTTATGAGTCTAAATAGAAACCTTCCACATATATATATATATATATATATATATATATATATATATATATATATATATATATATATATATATATATATATATATATATAGAGAGAGAGAGAGAGAGAGAGAGAGAGAGAGAGAGAGAATTAGGTTCAAGTGAGTACCACCCATTATGCAGCGCACCAGAAGGTACCACCCTTAAAAGTAATTTTTTTGAATTTTTTTCATGAACATGTTATAATTAACATTACACAGATCATATGTATATTCCACGCAAATCCGAAAACTATATGCATGAAAACTCGCATCATATAAATGCACGTTCACATACATTCAAAATTATATAAGTGTGTGTTCACATCATTTTTTGGATGTTAGGAGATGTGAATGCAAGTAAATTTTACATATGATCTTCATAATGTTAATTAAAACATTTTTATGAAAAAAAAAATTTGATAAAAGTTTTTTTAAAGATGATACCTTCTGGTGCAATGCATAATGACTGGTACTCTCTCGAACCATATTCTATATATTAAGACATAAAATTTTAGGATCTTACAACTGATCCCATCTCTAAATAGGATTGTTCACTTTTATAAAATCGATAGTAGGATTGTAGGAATGAAAGTATATGAGATGGGTCTAATGAAAACTATTATTGTCAATAATCCTATGATCCCAATTCAAATATTGATGTTGTGATCCTACATTTGATCTTACAAAAGTCAACAATACTATTTAAAGGTAGCATTGGTTATGGCAATCCCAATACTGATCAGGTGCGGAGCCACATGGAGAGAAATGCCTCCAACAATTTGCGTAAGTTTGACGAATTTTAGCTTATGTGTTACGGGAAATTAACACGACGAATACCTTATACAAACTCAAGCCCCCAAAGAAAAACTTTTCTGGATCCGCCAGTGCTACTGATCATATAATTCTATAACAGATCTTAACTTGACATCGATCCTACCAAAATTTGAAACAAAATTAATAAGTACGATCAAGATCATGATTTTGTTAATAAATTGATGTTTGTATGATACTTTAGGGAGTTTAAATAACATATGAAGGGGATGTAATTTAGCGATAACCATATCAACTTGGTCTACCGGTTGGTATCTCTCCTACTCCGAGATATAATTTATTTTATCTTAATAAGAATAAAATGTTGAAAAACACTTAAAGTAAATATAAGAATATCATTTCAAGTATACAAAAATGCTTTTGTTCCAAAAGGAGTTTCCTCTTAATTCGGGGCTGACTAGATTGAAAACATATTTTTTATAAAAATAAGATAACGTTTGTTTTGTTTGAATGTTTTTAAAAGAATTGGATTGTCAAAGAATTCACTTTTATTGATGCATGTCAATTTTTATACACCCTACTTAGACACTATTTGTTTAGTGTCATCAAAATTGGTTTAACATTTGATGATTTAATAAAAAATAAACAAATAACATCTTGATGAGGCCTAAAAGAGAAAGTATTGGATCTCCAAGCGTATCAAATCCTTCGGCATTCCTTGGTTAGTGGTTGTGTAACCTGACGGGTTCGTGATTTCTGCTTTGTCTGGTGATTCTGCTATGTCTCGGCTTTGCCTCTCTTGTCTCTGTCCAGTGGGCTCTTTGGTCTCGGAGCCTTTGGCTCGTGGTTTGGGCTTGCTGTGTTTTAGTTTAGGCTTCATTTCAGTGTTTTTTTAATCATTCGTGGGATTTCCGTTTGGTTTTCCTTTTTGTGTTGTTTCTTTTTGGCATCATCTCCTTCCTTTTATATCTTGTATAAGGTTGGAGAGTTCTATAGCTAGTATTGTACTCTTTTTCGTTGTTAAAGTTATATTTATCGTTAAAAAAAGAAGAAAATAAAGTATTAGATGTATTCACCACGCATGAAACGTTGCTCAGGTTGATTAAAATGTTTGCCATTTGACTCATTTGAAAATCTCATCTACAGGGGTATAAACTAAACTAATATAAAAAGAACCTTAGGTCGTTTGGCATACGAAATGAGTTTGAAAGCAATTGAAAATTAATTATATTGAATGTTAGAAAGATCATATACCGAAAATACCAATTTAAATCCATCAATCGGGCCCCTAACCTAATGTGGTGTTTGGTTCACGAAATGAAATTCGAAGAATTTAAATTTAAATTTTAGTTATTAATGTGGTTGATGGTGAATGTAGAATATGATTTTTAGTCTTGGTTAGAGATGTAGGTCGGTATCTAATTCATGTATATGTCAGAATTTAATTAATGTATAAATCGGAAGAAATGTCAAATCCTATTAAAAAAAGGTAATTTGATGGAAAATACATAAAATTTAACTAGATTACTATTAGATTAAACATGTAAAATAGTTAAGGTCATAACAACCCCCCTTCGTAATTGTCTACTTTAAAAAAAAAATTCCAAAATTGGTGTTACTTCTCTCTTTTTTTTTTCTTCTTCTTCTGGGTTTGATGTTGACTAATTTTGAGTTTTGACTTCACATTAGAGTTTTGGATATTCAGTCAAGTTTTTTTGTTAATGAAAAATTAAAATGTTAAAACCTAGGGATGTAGCAGTCTAAAATCAGATCAGACCAAGCTAAACTGAAAACTAAATAATTGAAAAAAAATATATGTGTGAGAAGTGAGAACTGAACTGAAGTGGACTGGTTCAGTTCCTACTTTACAATGAAAAGATGCAAAGTTGGATCAGAACCGAGAAACGATTTTTTTGAATATCCTAGACCAAGAACTGAACCAAATATGACCTCTCCGGCCCGATTCAGCTAACTAGTTTGGATCATTGAATGCTCATCCCTATTTAAACCGATCTAATCTTAATTTATAGTTTATTAGCCTTTTACAAATTATCCGATTTATACTTGATATTATACATCCATAATTTATTTTAGAGAAATTTACGCAAAAAAAAAAAAAAATCAAGTTGGAGCATTTATACAATTAGAACCCCCAACCATTTTTCATTGCATAAAAAAAACCCAAGTGACTAAAAATTATCAAAATAAGTTTTTTTCAAAAAAATTTTTGACTTGCAACCTGATGAACCGATTACAATCTGATGACCAATCACATTTTTTCCAGCGAACTCACTTGTCTTTGTCTAATTATTCAAATCCACATTTGTAATTTTTTTGTTCAAATATATGTTTTTTGTTGGCATTTACTTTTTCAACAAAATTCAGGTGGTCACCGGTGACTTGTTGGCGGTAACCTGTAACTTTCAACTGATTACAACCGGTAATATCTCATCTCTCATCTCTGTGAGATTTTATCGGTTGAGGGTATTTTTGCAATGAAAAATGTTTGAGGAGTTTAATCGCAAAATTGGTTCTATTTTGACGGTTTTTTGGCACAAATATCCTTTTATTTTACAACTACATTATGCAACATTTCAAAACTGGATCAAACCAAGCAATGGAAAACATAAAAATCGATAACCCAACTGAATTGCATCGCTTTGAACTGGTCCAGGTGCAGACTCAGTTTGTCCTAGCATTCACAATGGAAAATATGAAACCGGACCGACCTAAAGCAAACCGAAACCATAAAATGAGAATGACCAGAACCAAGAACCGAATCAAATGGTTGCACTTCCAATTCGATACGGTTTCTTGGCCCCGTTCCGAAAAATTATTTGCATAAACTCAATCCAAACATATTAGTTAGAACGGAAGCAATTTACATGTAGGGATGCCAATGGATCGATAGATCCATTAGTTTTTACATCATCCATATAAATAACCATATCCATATCCAGGAAAATGAAATGCATAAGTGACAATCAGTTGAATATTTTTTTTGAACAGCTAATGTTAGTGGTCAACACCTTTTTTTTTTTGTTAGACACATTGAGGGCGAGGATCTAACCCCACACCAAATCCATTAACTTATCCAAATCCAAATTCCTATTTACAAAACACCATCACTTGTAGCGTTGTGATTCAACTCACAATCAATGGAAACCAATTTGAAAAAGGTTCAAAATGAGTTTACCTCTTAGCTACTCAAATAGTTTATCAAATCAAGCTCGAATCGAATCGAATGTTAAAATTACTCGATTGTGAGTTAGAGAAGCCTAATAAAGCTTTTATGTATTTAAAGAAAATACACAAAAGTTAGAACTTACAAGTGTTAAACAACTAAATAAATACATATTTTCATTGAAATGGTTGGTAAATAAAGTTAAAAAGAAGTAAATCAATATTTTTTATGTAATCTTGTGAAGGCTCAAATAAATTTACACAGAATCTCATCAGTCAAAACCCTTTTGTTCCTAATAACAAAAAGAATCCACAAACTAACAGATAGATACACTACAAGTTCCCCATCATAAACAGATTTAAAGGAAAAACTAACCTTCACATCCCTTAAAAATCATTCCACATTTGGTTTATCGTTTGCGGCTTTGTTAAACGACGCAGCCAAGATTTCCGCAAGGCTAGGCTGAGAACTAGATTGCTGCTGTTGTCTAGGAGATTCTGAAACCCTAGGCTTTTTTGCACTAAGAGAATGCGGAAGCCATGTCTTCTTGTGTGACTTCCAAACTACCGGTTCTAGAAACTTCCAAGGGTCTTCCACCATTGACTTGTTGTAGAAGAGATCGGGCCTATCTTCTGCCGATACATGATTATGGCCGCCTCCTCGACCTCCACGCTGTCCTGACCACTGACCCTTACCCCTCCCGGAACTTGGACCTGCACTCCTGAAATTACCAGACCACTGCCCTCTGCCTTGGTTAAGACCAGAGCTAGGGTAACCTCCTTGACCTGAACCATGGTAGGGGCTATTCCTGAAGTTGGATCCAGGGCTTGAGTAACCTCGTCCTGAACCACGACCCATACTGTTGTTGAAATGAGGACTAGGGTAGCCACCTTGTCCTGAACCATAACGTGGGCTGCTGGTGAAGTGGGGTTGAGGGCTAGTAATGCCAACACTTTCTGGACCACGGTAACCTCCTGGGCGAGGACTATTGTTCCAGCTCCTACCTCGATAATCGAAGTTTGGGCTGGGGAAACCTCCACCTTGTGGTGCATTAGGTGTATAAGTGTAATTAGGGTTTGCGTACTGTCCTTGTGGTTGTTGCATTCTCGGATTTGGCGACTGGTTTAGATGGGATTGGAAGGAAGGCGAGGGAAATGTTTCATTGGTCCTTGACCCTGTTTAAAACCAATAAATAACCATTATATGTATAAGAAAGTCATTCTATATGCCAAAATCCATATCATCGAAATTCAGTCAATAGAAAGATTTATGAGAATAAAGAAAAACATGATACTATTGTATGTAAGGTAACACCATAGTTGTTAAACTTGTATAAGCGAGTCAAAAATTACCCAAAACGAACTGACTCGTTACACTAACTGCTGGTAGTAACTCGGACTGCAACTCGCGAGTCCTCGTCTGACTTGTTGCGAGTCGAGTCAACTTGTGACTCCATGGTAACACCATCGTCCCACACTATAGAGCCTCCAAAAGCCCCAAAGAGGTAGGAAAGCATACATAAAATCTACTATGATGTTCTTGCAATAGCGTTTTCATGGCTTTTTGTATCCAAAATTCACTAGTTATTGTGAACTATGGTGTTTTTTTTTTTGGTTTTCAAAAAATAAAATGGTTCAAAATTTTAGATCAGACTTGTATGATCTCTCAAAAAATCTTGAAATGGATGCAACATCAACAGTTTCCAATATTATATTTACTAGTTTCAAGAAAAAGTCAGAAATTACACTCTTCCATACCGATTTTGCCTAAAAAACCACTTTTTCCTAATGTTTTGCAAGAACAATGAATATTCACAACTTCTTGTGTTTCAATTACATATTAGCCAATACATAGATTCAATAATTTGCTGGAAGTGCATCATGTAGAGACAGGTATTCATATTTCAAAAATAATGTTTTGGATCAATCCTTTATCTCTGCAGCCAAGTGGGTTAGAGCAGGGAAGACCAATGACATAAATTAATGATAATGATACAAATATAGCACGAGAGAGTTGACACACGTAAGAAATTCAAAATTTAGGTGATTAGAATATGGTATTACTTTGAGGAGTTGATGAATAGTCCTGTGATATCTGAGGGCTGACCTTGCTCTTCTGCTTGTTGCCTGAGTACGCAGCCATCGGGTCTGTGTAATAATTAAAATTCTGAGCAAACGAATGCACCTGAGCCTCGGGGTTAGTAGCTGTAGATTCAAGAAGTGGATTGGAGAGGCCAACAGCTGAGTGCTCACTCGCATCGTTATAAGTTGCCTCCTCTCGTGAAGCTTCCAGTCGCATAGCTTTCAATCTTTCTCTTCTCTGTGCCGACTCCTCCATTGATCTTACTGTGAATTAGCCTAAAATACAAAGATCCTATGATCAAATAAATCAATATGCTATGTGCATCACATATTGGAATATGTTTGTGATATTTGCATGAAACAGGTTGCAGTGATGGCAGTCTAGAGGATGGGAACATGGAATCCACAGTGAATGTTCATTGATTAAGTAATTAGCAAAAAATGGAAGGGGTCGAATGGTAAACCTTGCCCAAAGCACACTCAAGTGTATACATATTGCAACCTCCTAAATTGTTTTATTCAAAAAAGCCGGAGCATTGTGTTAATAATGTTATTTAAAGAATTTAAAAAAGGGACAGAGAAAGGTTAGTGGGTTAACTAAACCAATCTTATGAGATTTGATCTGCCAGAAAAGTTACAGATCCGACCCCGTTCTGACACACTGCCTAACCTAACCATTTTGCTACATTAGCTACATTTTCGGGTGACTGGGTCAAACATATATTACCTTCCATAGTAATTTAATAGGGATATTTTATAACTTTTAACACCAACATTTTCTATAGTAGTCGTTTAAAAGGTGGTGGTTCCTATCATATTTTGAAGAAAAGAAAGTTAGGCCCCGTTTGGCTCACAGAATGGAAATAGAATGAATTGAAATTTAAACTTAAATCGTTAGAGTGTTTTGTCACGGTGTGGTAGGTCGTCATGTTTAATGTTTGGCTAGTGTTATGTGTTCCAAAATATTTGAATCCAAATTGCTTGGCAAATGGCAAGGAATGGCAAATTCCTTTACCATAGATTTTGATTGAATTTACACAAACTTCATTCACTTTGTAATCCAAATGTCCATATACACTAAAAATAAATACCGACTCCTTCGATTTCCATTCCGCGAGCCAAACAGGGACTTAGAAGTTAGAACCTTTTTGTATTTCTAACGAGCTAATTCATTGACCAATAATCCACACAAAGAGCATGGATTAATACATGTTTAAATGAAGTAACTAACTAATAGTAAGCGCAATGTACTCGAAAGAATAACTTCAACTTTGACTAACAATTGATTTAGCATATAAATCGATGAATTACATAAAACTATTGAAACTAAATGAAACATTAACCAAAAGGGAAATCATGGTGCTAAACATATAACGGGCTGATGTAAATTTCGCACTTGAAAAGGGAAGCTCATGTAGGAGTATCAATACGTATCAGATAGTTTGTTTTAGCAAGTACTGTACTCCCTATGTTCGGAAAATAGTTCAGTTAGGTTTCCAAGATTAGAACCTATTTCAGATTAAGGGCATCATGTTTTGGGAGTATTTAATGTTCCGGGATCCCTCACTGGTGGGCTTTTTCTCAGCTAATATAATTATTCTTTTTAACAAATGACAGTTTAATTGATACTACTCTAAAATAGATTATGACCTCACACATAATTCCACCAGCATGCTTGCACACAATACAAATTCATAACGACTAAGCAGCTCCTACATGAACACAACTAACCACCCAAATTTGGGACTTAATTCCTACTAATTAGTTGTCTAAACTACACATAATCAAGATCTATACCTTCTGCATTCCATCAATCCTCAACATCATTCACTTGTAATGATCCCTCAAATTGTGGCTCCATTATGTTACCTTGCTAAAAACATTCTCACCACTTCACTAGTTTTACCTCCACAGATGTACTAAAACCCATTCTATTACCTTGCTTAGAAACACACAACTGCTTCGGTAGTTTCACCTCAATTAGTTCAATTAAATTAAACGTAAAGTCATCAACAATTAACTAAAACAAGTAATAAACCCAAGGGCTAACTGCATCAAATAGCAATCAACTAGACACAAATGTTTTATTATAGCATTATACTCATTTTTTTTTTCTAAACTAGCATTCTATAACAAAAAAATTTCTTAATAAAACATCCAACTCAAATTAATTGATCCATTATAGCATTGTGTGATGACCGTGCACTGACAAGATGTCCACGTAGGTTGTCATGTCAGCACCAAATGTATACCGGATCTTCGTAAAATAGCAACATACTCATGTTAAGAATTTACTTTGTACACATAACTCTTTTTAATCTGAAATTTTATCATTATTATTATCATTAAAACAAAATTCAAATATGCATGAATGAACCTATGATGATAATCTAAGAACATGAACCCTAAATTCAAGAACAAGTGATCTGATTCAAATTTATAATTAACACCTGATTACTCAAATTTATAAATCTGATTTAAAATTATAACCAACAGACCTGATAATATAGTACAAGAACAATAAATGAAAATGCAGACCTAAAAATCCAGATTTGAAGATCAATGGTAAAAATCCATGAAAATAAAAAAAATCCATGAAATCCAAAAGATCTGATAAAAAATGGAGTGCATTGACATGGAGAGCAATGATAAAAAAATAAAAAACTGAACTGACCTAAAGTATACACACGAAACCAGATCGACTTGTACTCGATTTCCCCTTCTGCTAGTGGTTCGTGGTTCAAAAGTCTCACCGGTGGTTCGTGGTTTGAAGTAGCAGACTGAAATCACCACCGCCGATTGGATTTCCTTCTGCTAATCGATTTCCTCTTACCTGCGCCGTTAACAACCGCCACCGCCGATTGGAAGTAGCAGACTGAAATCAGATTTGGCTTTTGACCCTTCGACAGAAACCAAATGGATTTCCTTAGCCTTCAACAGAGATGGAGGATTGGGAGGTGAGATCATCGAGCAAGAGGCGTTGATTCGAGACAGAACCCCACCTGAAAACCCTCTTGGTTTCTTACTGCTTCGAGGCCAGATGAAACCCCTCCTGAGCTATCGTGGTGATGTAGTGGTGCTTCGGTTGACGGTGCGATGGTGGTCGGTCAGATGATGCGAGGTGCGATGGTTGTGGTGGTGGTGGTTGTGGGCGGAGATGGTGGCTGGAGAAGGAGACGGTGGTGGTTGTAGGCGGAGATGGTGGCTGGAAAAGGAGATGGTGGTGGTTATGGGCGGAGATGGTGGCCGGAGAAGGAGATGGTAGTGGTGGTTGTGGGCGGAGATGGTGGCTGGAGAAGGGGATGGAAGTGGCTGGAGATGGAGAAGGAGAATGTGTTTGGTTTGATACAAGGGTTTGTTTTGATGATAGTTTTAACTAATAATAATAATAATAATAATAATAATAATAATAAATAGTGTATTAAAACTACAAATATAAAACAGAAAAATACATCTTTCAGTGTTTATTGCTATAATGAGTTGGTTGCCATTTTTTACATGTCCAAGTCATCATTTGAGCTGATGTGGCTGCTTACGTGGAATTCGTGTCAGCGTCCAGTCATCGCATAATACTATAATGAATCAATACAGAAAAATACATCTTTCAGTGTTTATTGCTATAATGAGTTGGTTGCCATTTTTTACATGTCCAAATCATCATTTGAGCTGATGTGGCTGCTACGTGGATATCGATAATGCTATAATGAGTCAATTAATTGGAGTACGATGCTTTATTGAAAAAAGTTTTTGTAGCGTGATGTTATTTTAGAAAAAAAAATTATGTAGGTTGCTGTAATAAAACATTTGTTGTCAGTTGGTTGCTATTTGATGCAATTAGCCCTAAACCCAAAAACGTAATAAACATTAACAATTAATCAAGTAACTTTACAAAACTACTAGATTAGAAAATAGCTATTCACTATATTGTGCTTCTGTGTACTAAATTTTAAATCACAGTTCACAAGCTACAAAATTGATAGACTAAAAATTCATAATTATTTAACAATTAATTATTAACAATTGACCATTAAAGTACAAATAATCAAAACCAAGTAATAAACCTAGACCCAGTAAGTAACTAATTTTCATCAATTCATGACAATTTCGATAAAAAAGTTTACTAACAGGTACATTTATCAAAAAAAAAAAATATACATGTTGTAGGGAAGATTTAGAAATTAGGGTTTAATTTATCAAGATATTAGAGGAGAGCGGAGAGACGAAGCCGAGCACGAACAGTGTGGTGGGAGGAGAAGCCGACAGACGAGACCAGTGAGTGAGTTACGCTTGGCCGGAGAACAGCAAGAGTAGAGAAGGAACGGAGCCGGAGAGAATAGGAATGGTATCGTATGTGTACATGTGATACACAGATTGATCATGCTCGCTGCGGCAAAAGTCATAAAGTTTATTTTGCGACAACGAGAAAAATTATTTTTCAATTTCAGTTTTTAAGTTATACTTTTTAGGAAAAAAAGGGTTTTTGTAAAAAGTCAAAACTTGTTTAGATGATAAAGTTTTAGTTTTAAGAAAAATAAGATATGTGATTATAAAATAAGATAAATAAGATAGATGATAGAAAAGTAAGAAAGAATAAGAGATAAATAGAATATTATAAAAAATATAGGGTAGGTAATTATTAAAATAAGAGAGAGAATATGAAAAGTGGTATTTTGAAAAGTGAAATAATAATTTATGAAATTGTTGTTAAGTAAACAAGTTTTCATTTTTTATGAAAGTGATATGGAAATTTTCGGTAACTAAGCGCACATTTGAAAGAAATTTCAAAAAATAAATTTTTTAATGGATTTTATAAATTTTCATTTTAAAAAATAAGTTAGGTTTTGCTTTGTTTGCTTTGTCTATATATTTGCTGGAATAAAATGTCATTTTGGGCCAACGGGCCTGTTCTTAATGGAGATAAGGGCCTGTATACTTTTTGACATTAAAATATATATAAGTTTGGTAGCCTTGGGATCCGTTCCTACTATTTGGCTCGTCAAATAAAATTTGAATTGAAAATTTTTTTTACTTCGTTTGTAACTATGAATTACAAAGACTCAAAGAGAATGAACTAAAGTTTATTAAATTTCATTTAAACTATGGTTGAAGTAATTTGTCATTCCTAGTTATTTTTAATAGAATTCATATTCCAATATTTCACAAATTACACATCTAGTTTTGTTTGGAAAATAATTTCCAGTTCCTTTGATTCCCAGTATGCTAGCCAAACACACCCTAAGGGGCTGTTTGGTAGAGAGATTTGAGGGGAGAGAATTGTGATTTCTCTTGTTTTGGGAGAAATGTTCTCAAATTTTGGGCGGAAAATTGAATTCTCTGGGAATTGTTTGAAGGCTAAATATGGAGAAATGCAATTCTCTCCATTTGGTAGAGAAATGGTGAAAATTGACAGTCTTGTGTCTCTACTCCACCTGAGCTACCATTTCTTCTCTTTATTTCTCTGTTGAAACCAAACAAGATACACAATTTCAGTTCTCCACCCAATTTCATTTCTCCCCAATTCCATTTCTCCCCCATTTCCATTTTCATTTCTCCTCATACCTTTTCTCTGTACCAAACGCACCCTAAGTAGCCGTTTGGTTCACGGAAATGGATTTTGTTGGAATTGAATTTCAATTTTAATGTTTAAAGCCTTAGTTTACAAAAATGAACAACTTGATTTTTATAAAACATTTCATTGAAAACTTTCTTTTTTAAGGAATTTGTAATTCCATTATAGATGTGAAGGAATGTTGAATTCCTTTAATTATGGATTATGATGTAATCTAACTAGATATTACTTTGTTATCTTTGATTTCCAATTATTCAAAGACACTAAACTTAGATTCCAACTCCATCAAAATCCATTCCGTGAACCAAACGCCCTCTAAATGTTATAAGAGAATGGCTTAAACAAACAAAAGAATTCCTTCTGATTTTATTTCTCAATCTTCATTTCTCTATGCAAAACACATCTTTTTTGCCATTATAAAAAGGGTTTAATATGAAAAAAATCAACATGTTTTTCATATTTTTGCGGTTTAGTCTCCCCGTGTTATTTTTTACCAATATCCTTAAGTTATATATTTGTTTGTGATTTTTGGAGTTTTTATTTATTTTTTCAAAAAAGTATTCAAGTTTGTGGATTTTCAGAGAAAAATAGTGAAAACATGTTGGTTTTTTGTGGTAAAAAGTCAGAGTTAATTATGAAAAAAAAACAAAATTTTTTCGAAAACCGGATTGAAAACAATATCTTGAGAACTTTCTTAGGAAAAAATAACACGAAGGGACTAAATCACAAGAAAAAACATGTTGGTTTTTTCATATTAAACCCTTTATAAAAATAGCATGAAAAAAATAACCATGCATTATAAAAATCGACTTGTTTGGTTATTATAGTTTTTTTTGTTTTGTGGAAAAATTAAGGTTGTGTTTAGTTAACCAAAACTAGTCATTTTTCAATTTCAGTTTCCAAGTCATAGTTTTTAGAAAAAAACAAGGGTTTCTATGAAAAGTGAAAACTTGTTTAGATGATGAAGTTTTAGTTTTAAGAAAAATAAGATTGATGATTATAAAATAAGAAAAATAGGATAGGTTATAGAAAAGTAAGAGAGAGAAAGAGAGTATTATAATGAAATATAGGGTATGTAAAAAAGTATGTAAAAAAGTAAGAGAGAGAATATGAAAAGGGGTTTTTAAAAAAGTGAAATAAAAATTTATGGAAAAACGAACACCAATGATGAAAAGGCCGATAAATGAATCCGTGAAACCAAATTGGATGGATGGACTTATATAAAAATTTAACGTTTTTAGGTTGGGTTCAATCCGAGTCAAGAAGCTAACTCAAACGACTCATGCTCATCTCTGATTGTCGGAAGAAAAAACATTAATGATTTTTAGTTTTATGTGACAGTTATAGGAAGAATCAAGGTACAAGGTCCAAACTGGGAAATAACTTAATTTATGATACATTTTGGAATAACTCAATAGTATAGGGTTCATATTGGCAATCATCCAATTTCTTCATATTATCATTTACAATGTTTTTTATATTCAGAAAATCCTCCGTTAATCATCACCGTCTCCGGCGACCGGTTTCCGCCGTTATCGTCCTCCTTTGCATTAACATATTTAAGAAATGATACATTGAATTCGTCATTACAATTCAACGAATGTAGGCACTCCGTTTTAGCTAATTAGGTGATTTAGATCTCTTCTATGATCGATCAGCTTCAGTTTTGAATATGTATACGCGTGATCGTCTAGTGTCATTGGCATTCATGCTCCATTTGATTGATTATTTAGTAAGCTTTATTTATTTGATTATTCATCTTTGATTGATTGCTCTTGAATATGTATACGCATTTGGCAGAATTTTGGTTTTAGATACCGGCGAAATGGAGAAGGCTAGTACCATGGATTACATTAACCAGATGTTTCCTACAGGTTTGTTTATTATACCTTCTGTATGTGTGTATTTCGAGGTCACAATATTCTGAGACACTCACTGACACATTGTTATCATAAAATCCAGGCATGTTATTGCTTAACAAGGAAATAATACAGACAAATTAGTAGTTATATATTTGAAGGAAATCGTCAGGAAATTCAATCTGAATGATATGCATTAGACTCATTTCTTTGGTCAATGGAACACTTCGGGGAAAGGGGTGGGGGAGGGGTTAGGGGTAGTGGTAAGAAACATGCATGGTGTGTAACTTTTCTGTCCATATATGTCTTTACCATTATTTAAAAAAAAATTGAGACACAAACTTTCGAAGATTATAGGAGCAGACCTGATTTTTTAGGTTACAGGTTAGTTATACAACTAAAAACCAACTCACAATTATTTGATGCTAGTTGTGCTAAGTCTTGTACCGTGATCTTCTAACTGCAAACCTGTTTTTGTCTTCTTTATGCCTATTCTTCTAATCAAGTTTTCTACCTTTGATTTGTATCGCGGAACGTGGTCACTTTCCACTTTTCCAGAAGCATCTTTATCAGGGGTTGAGCCACTGATGCAGAAAATACACAGCGAGATCCGTGTTGTGGATGCTGAAATTCTAGCAGCAGTTCGTCAACAGGTTATATAACATCTTTTTTGGCTCAATTTTCTCAAGTTGTGAACATAAATTGTACGTAGTTTAAAAATAGTGACACCCTTGAGTATCAACTGTCAGTTAACTTTATTTTTTTTTTTTTTTTAATGTTTGTCATCATTTTAAGGTTTAACTTTAACTTATTATCAAATATGACAATGTTTCCATTTGTTTATTTATTTGAGAAACCTAAGTGATGTGATTGGTGAACCTTTCATGTCCAGAGTAATTCAGGGACCAAAGCAAAGGAAGATCTTGCTGCAGCTACACATGCTGTGGAGGTCTGTCACAGTTGAATGTTTTAGTCATTTTGAATAGAGATTTCATTCCCAGTTCTGGTGATCTTGTTATTTACATGTATTAAGCTCTCAATGCTTCCTGTGTTCTCTTGGACTTCATTTCAGGAACTCATGTATAAGGTCAGAGAAATTAAAACCAAAGCTGAGCAGAGTGAAACAATGGTTCAAGAAATATGCCGTGACATTAAAAAGCTGGATTTTGCAAAGAAGCACATAACAACCACCATCACGGCCCTCCATCGTCTAACTATGTTAGGTTGTTTTTTTTTTCCTGTATGATGACTTAATATAAGTTTTGCAGCTTTGTTTGTCATGAAAAGCAATAGGAAATCGAAAGGTTTCTCACCAATTACCTCTTGTTCTGAATAACGTTTCCTATGCTGTGAACAACAATTGCTCAACTATTCTCTACTTGTGTACAGTTCCTTGCTGTGAACACCAATTTTATCAAGTTCAGAGTTGGGTGTTCAATAACTAACTAATATGCATTCACAATGATTGCCCAAAACATTGCGACATAACATCATGTCAGGCCATGAAATTTTTACAGTTTTTAACGCACTGCCACCCTTCTCTGGTGAGGATTTTTTTTTTTTGTGTCAAAGAGAAGACGAGTTCACCAAATAGGATCCTTATGCTTTCATATATTGTATATTTTTCCAAGTGAAAGGGGTAAATGGCCTCCATGTCCAGTGACAAGTGAAAGGCTACGTTTGTTTGTATGCTATCATTATGATAACACTCAGATGCTTGCTATGTTAGTGTTGTTTACTTTGGTTCCGTATATAATATGTAATCCTGAGTAGAAAAATACTTCTTTAAGTGCCATTTTTAAATTAATGGAAAAATCACTAAAAATTTGAAATTAAGTACTCATTTGCTTGGTTGAAGGAGAAATGTAAGAGAAGGGGAATGTTATTATGTGACTGCTAATCTCCAAGTCTCCAACATGCTGCTGGATGCCTAATGTGTATTCTTTTAAGTGATTTTGCTTTCCCTATCTGAAATATGTATTTCTTGTGTGGAGATGACCTTCTACTTCTGCTTAACCAAATTTTCCATTAGATTGACTCGACAGAATCAGCTTGTTTACATTTTTATTCAACCTCTTCTGAAAAGAGACATTTACTCCATCTTTTCTTGCTTTT
The DNA here is from genome assembly GCA_020465985.1 of Centrapalus pauciflorus. Taxonomy (NCBI): domain Eukaryota; kingdom Viridiplantae; phylum Streptophyta; class Magnoliopsida; order Asterales; family Asteraceae; genus Centrapalus; species Centrapalus pauciflorus. The sequence continues at coordinate 574,330 of JAANYP010001141.1, forward strand.
CTACAACTGAAGTAGTGACTGAAGAAAAAAAGATGGAATTAACTGCAAACTTCTAATTGCCTAGACGTATATTTGATCCAAGCTTAGAAAATGCTTAAGTTGCTATTTTGACAAAGTGTTACATATTTTAAATACAGTGTTTGAAGATTTTCTTACAGTACAGAGACAGATGGGTAGTTATATGAAACTACATGTTCTTATCACTATGTGCTTGCTAATTGTGACAGTCTCTGCCATCGAGCAGCTTCAAGTAATGGCTTCAAAACGACAGTATAAAGAGGCGGCTGCCCAGCTAGAGGTATGCAAGCTGGTTAGAAATTAGTTCCAGTTAACATCTTACATGAGAGATACTTTCATCTCATGTAGTATAATCTTTTTAGGATTTTTTTGGATACGTGACTTGAATCCCACGATTCAAAGGGCACTTTTGTACTTCCACTCTGTACTTATTAGTTTTCTATTTTAGTTAGCAGTTATTTGCTGTTGTAATTAGTATAATTAGAAGATGCAGGAGCTCCTAGAATTAGAGTTGAGTTCAGTAGAAAATGTAAAATCAGTTCTCTCTCTAATTATTGAATTTGATGGAATAATATATCCGTTTGAATTTTCTCTCAATTTGTGTCTGATCTTGTTCCTGTGCTTGGGGAAATGCACAACAGGAATTGAATTGCATGCACTGTCTGTCATCAATAATCTGAAGTTATAGGAATTGACACATAAAAAGTCTCCCTATTTCCTAACTGCTAATGGATAAACTGGGTAGCAGAATGCACTAATCTTATCCATTTCTTACTTTAGTTCCATTTTATCTTGCCCTACTATTACTTAATATTTTGCCAATAGAAAATTGTGTTGCAGTGTCTAATATAGTAATATATATAATTTTTATTTGTTTTAGGCTGTCAACCAGTTATGTAGTCATTTTGATGCCTACAGAGATATTCAGAAGATCACTGAGCTAAGAGACAAGTTCAAGAACATTAAACAAATTCTCAAGTCTCACGTGTTCTCTGATTTCTCCAGGTGATCTTTTTCATTATTTGAAGTTTCTTGGAAAATAGAGGTAGCAATCTTGACCCATTTACTCATGAATGTATCGATTTGGATTGCATTTTCTCTAATTTGTCAAATGGGTGAATAAATTTAGGAATGGGGTAAAGTAGGTTAGGTCAAACGTATTTAAACTCACTCAAAGTACATTTTAAATGCATAACCATAAACTCTGAGACCGCTTTATTCAAATACGTATATTTCTAATGTAATTTTATGGGTTTTCTAACTATATTTATTTACACACTAATTATTTATATAAAAACAAAAAAAGATACAAAATCCGTAGAAGTTGCCTGTTTTGACCCATTACCCATCCTACCCATTTCACCACCTCTGAATATACTAATCATCAGTAATTCAGTACACTCAGACAATAGATATCTATAGTTTAAGCTATTACCTTTAAATATATTTTTTTATAAATAATCCCAAGTTTTGTTTATCACCCACTCCCTGCTTTTAGTTTTTACGTCATTCTTCATACTATTCTAAGAAGTCTTTTGGCTAACCCCTCCAGACACTCTCTTTTGATGTCTTATTCAGAGCACAATTATGCATTTCATGGCCAGTTAGAGTATATATGTGTACCCTGGTAAGTTTCATATTCCTTTTTTCTTTCGTTTCAGCTTACGTACAGGAAAAGAGGCAGAGGAAAGTAATTTGCTGCAGCAACTGTCAGATGCATGCTTGGTTGTTGATGCACTCGAGCCATCAGTGAGGGAAGAATTGGTGAAGAACTTCTGCAACAGGGAGCTTATTTCTTATCAACAGATATTTGAAGGAGCTGGTTTGTTTCTGTATCTATTTTCCTAGTAGTACTTCAAACTTAATTTGATATCCTTGCAACTGAACACTCATTGCATTGTATCAGAGTTAGCAAAATTAGATAAAACAGAGAGGAGATATGCTTGGGTCAAACGCCGATTACGAACAAATGAGGAGATATGGAAAACTTTTCCTGCTTCATGGCATGTCGATTACCTGCTGTGTATTCAGTTCTGCAAATTGACCAGGTTCGTTATTTTGACTTCCTAAATATAAGGGCGGGTTTATAGTTTGTAATCTATGTGAATTGTATATTCCTCGCCATGAATTATGTGTTTCTCTTTGATTTCCTGCAAGTCTCGGTATCCTCATTTGGGAACTTCATTGTACGTTGCTTTAGTTTTTCACTATTCCCTTCAATTTCTTGAAAAGCATAACAAACCATTAGAAACAGTTAAGAAATCAAGAGTGAAGATAGGCCGTTCCAATTGTACTTGTTTTTATATGAGATCAATTAAATAATCGTGATATGATCATGGTTTTGAACGCCGATTTTAGGACATATGTTCAATCTGCCTGCTATATTTCATCATCAGCTGAACTTATTGAATGGCTCTCAATGAGTGATGCTGCATTTGAACTACCTCATCAATGTTCCTACAAGTCATTGAAGGTTGTTGATCTTCTTATACATAATGAGGATGTCTTCTTTATTCTATAGTTGGTTTCATAGTTTGCATCTTCATCTGTTTTCTCTGATTACATGTCATGTACGGAGAGAGAATAAAAATATTTTGCAGCATATGAGCATCAATTCTCATCCAACCTTTGCAGATGGTGTGAGTATTAGATGGACATTGATTCCCATCCACTGCGTTACAGATGGTCCACTATCTGCCAGGATCTGATAATGAAAAATAACATCCATTAGATTGTATTTGCATGGTCGGAGATGCTATGAATGGATATCATGCTATATAACTTAGTATAATGGATTGGTTCTGTATTTATTAACACAAATGATATGCATTTATATTTACTTATGTAGTGCTGTTTTTTTATTACGAAAGGGCTTTTGGCCTAGCAGTCGGTATAAGGTGTTGCCCCAACCAAGAGGTTGTGGGTTCAAGTCTCACTTGAGGCACAGGTGGTAGTATAGGATAATTAAGGTGGTAGTGTCAATAGCCTTTCAAAAAGAAAAACTTATGTAGCACTGTTATTCCTCTATTTTTTTCACTTGGGGTACCTATTTCCCTATTTCACAAGTGAAATGAGGTTAACATTTTAATTCATGTAGTCATATACCATTTTTGACTTGTCCATTGGATGCATTATTGCTGTTGTTTCTCCTATAAAAATTGCTTACCAGATTATTGGAGCTCACTGACAGACGTCCTTGATATTAGGACACAACTTATGGAGATCTTCGAAAACTTGAAAGAGAAGCCAGACGTTGGAACACTACTTATGGTAAACGCTGAAGCCAACCTGATTGTTATCTCTATTCTTGAAATTAATTTCAACTCTGCACTCAGACTGCATTCCTTTGCTGTGGATTTTTGCGGATCCAGGATTTAAAGTCCCTGGGGTCCAATTTAGTCGTGGCAACAAAATGAACGGGTCAGGCATCCAGAAAATTGGGTTGCAAATAATATTATCAAATACAAGTTTATCATTCATACTGGAACATCGAACTTAAACTGCTATTAAAGTTATTGCAATTGTTCAAGACAATTTTTCTAATTTATATTTATATCGCTGCTAATACCATTTAACATAGAAAAGAAATGTCACAATTAAACACTTGAATATCAAGGAAAATAACTAAAATAAAATAACATATATGATAATATGTATATCCAGAGTCTAATGCATTCAAAATCATGTCATCAATTTATCAAGTTAATTTTTGCAATTCAAATTAAATGAACTATATATATTTAAAATTCAATCTCAATTTCTCAATTCATCAAACTGTAATTAAAATTATACCAAATTGCAATGAATGAAGCAAACTAATCATTATAACATATATCATTGATTCATAGTAATTTTATAACATATTTTATCGGTTTTTTTTGCATACCCAACTAGTTTGGGATAAAAGGTTTGTTCTTGCTTTCTGAGCCAAATTGGTTGTAAGAAGCATATTCTTTAATTCATTTTCCTTATTTAAATCTGTACATAAAGTATCCATATGTATGGCCCTTGATCAGTCCAACTTCTTAATTCCTTCTTGGCACCTGATCCTGGAACATATGTGCAGGCATTGCAACGCACAATAGAATTTGAGGAAGAGTTAGCAGAGAAATTCAGTGGTAGTAGCAAAAGTATTACAAGTGACATCGACGAAGCAGATACAGGGGAAAGCACTAATCAAATTGTGATGGATATTAGAAAGAAATATGAGAGAAAACTTGCTGCACATCAACGAAACCAGGATGATGTATGTCGTAGCACACTGGTTGCTTGATTTTAATTATTATGTTTTGTGGTTCCATTTTCAGTTTCACAACTTCTATCTCTGGTTGGGGGCTTGGGGCCACATTTTACTTACCAGTTACCACCTCTATGATGTCAGGTTAAAGATGTAAATAAAGATTTGGCTGTACCTGGAGCTGGGGTATATTTTTAACCTTTTGAACTAGCATTATTATGGGTTAAACATGAACTCTTACTTATTAGATTTTTTTTTCTTTTCAGACACAAAAGTTATCATCGTATGTTGTTTTTTAGTAAACTCTATCAATTTCAAAGCACATGATATAGAGAAGAAAATAAATTCTGAGAAATGATGAGCTTGCAATATCTATCCTGATTGTGAGTTTGTGACACACTCTTTAATTTTGTATCCATGATCAATTGTTTATGTATCAGATTCATCTACCTGCCAAACATGTATGTTAGGTCACTGTTCTGGGTATTACTGCGGGTTATATGATGAAATAAAGGTTGTTTCAGACAATAGTTGTGGCTCTGAACAATATTATATAATATTTGGTGCAATTATGAAAATATTGCTTATGGAGGCCTTATGTAATATTCATATCTCACATGTTAGATTTCTAGTTCATCTGATGTCATGTAGGAAAGTGCAAATCCTGTTTATCTTCTCTGCTGCTCATCATGATCATTTTTCTGCATATCTTAATTTTTGGTCGTCTTTTTGCATTTGTTCTGTTCCCCAAGTATGCCTCTACTATTCAACTAGATGAACATGAGATCTGCAATTTGTGAACCAATGTTCTGGCATATCTGATATTGAAACATGGATGTCATTATTATTGTTACCATCATCCTTTGACCACATGTTTTAGGTCGTTAGTGTAATAATGTTCTAGGTCTTATTTCATGCTTAAATTTAGCAAAATTGGCAATGGCATTTCAACTTGTTTCTTGTTCCATGCCTTCTTTTTTCTCTTTTGGGGAATTTTGTTGCATGCTTATATGTGATAGGATTTGCTACAGAGGTCAGGTGGCAAGATGAGGGGTCGTGCAGGTTGGGAATGGATCAAAAGAGGTTTGAGTCAAAACGGTTGGGTTGGACGGCCCACAACACCTTCCATCCATTTATTTTAAATTTGTAACTAATGTATTAAATTGATTCCAAAACCTATTTAATTTTTAAAGTAATATAATTTCCTTCAAATAAAATGATTTAGCATGTTGTAAGCATTTTAAATACACATTAGGCAACTTTTGACCTGTGTAGTGCATACTCATTCAACCCATTTAAGCTGTTTTATGTTTAGCTATTTGTATTATATTTCACCCGATACCAATAAAATGACCTAAGTTGACCCTTTTCCATATAAAAGGATCCTTTTTTTATAACCAAAAAAAAGATGGATTGAAATCGCCACCTATAAATACTGGTTTTGCTTTGTATTACCTTCTTTTATTATGGTTATTGCAGTTCAATTTTCGTGGAATAATATCTTCCTGTTTTGAACTACACTTGATGGTTTACGTAGAATTAGAAGAGAGAACTCTTATGGAGCATCTGGAGAAGCTTGTTCAGGTACTAATATCAGTCTCCATTTCAGCTAAAATATTTAGGTCTTTTCCATTTGCTTCTGACAAGTGACAATTACAGGATGAAACATGGGATATGGATTATGGAAGTCAGACTAATATTTTATCCAGTAGCATGCAGGTAAGCTACTAGACATTGCGATATGAAAATGCTATATATATATATATAGACAGACACACACATACATACAATTAAATAATTCATTCCTTCTCCATCAATTAATGAATGAATTCGCATTATGCTTTTCTTAAAATTTCCACTGAATGGACATTTATTGGAGAGAACTTTTTCCTTCATGTTCACAATGACTTTGACATTTTCCTCATTTTGTGTCATCTTGTAACAAATAAATGCCGTTATGTATTTTTCCAGCATCCAGAGTCCAGAATTGATATCCAACAAATTCCGCCATTGTATTTAAATATAAGTGTTACTTTGACCCAAATACTTACAAACGGGTTGATTCGGGTTATTGTTTCTTACTTTGAATAAAATTGTTAGTGAAAATGGACATGCCGAAGTTGGTTTTTTATGCATATAATCATCAGATAAAGAACAAAGTTGTTTGTGGGTCAACCCGACCTGACCCAAAGAATTTCAACCTGTACCTGTTTCAACTTGGTCTTCACATGATACCCAAGGTCCAACCTGTCCATTTTGCCATCTCACATTTAAACAGTAAAAAGGGAAGCTGTCTTTGTCGAGTGAAGTCTTAAGTTAACCTGAAAGCTGCTTGATGACGGTAGTCTAACAAATTCAGTATATCTGCTGAATTGCTAACCCATTCAATTTTTTTTGCTAAAGGTCTTTCTGATTATTAGAAGGAGCTTGAAAAGGTGTTGTGCCTTGACAAAGAACCAAACGCTCCTAAATTTATTCAAGGTATGTTTTTGAATTAAATTTTTTAATGTTGTTTGTTGTCTTATGATGGGTATGTTTGGCAATAAGCTTTTACGAGCTTTTAGGAACTTCAACTTTTGCCTTTTGAAAACTCAAGCTCAAGAGTTCTGTTTGAGAAACAAAAGCTCTTCCATCAAAAGCTACCCTAAGTAGCTCACAAAAGGAGTTTGAGCTTTTGGTTGAAAAAATTACCTTTTTACCCTCTACACAACTCATAATTAATATTAGTATACTTTTATGTCATTTAAGCTTATAACCTATAGCTACTTTATGGAACACATTACAAAACTAAAGGCTCCTGTTTTTTCAATAAGCTACAGCTCCCAAAAGCTCTAGCTTTGAAGCTACAACTGTTTTGCCAAGCATACCCAATGTCTTCTAAGGAACTCCAGTGAGCTGCTAAAAGCAACTTTCTCTTCTAATAATGATATTCTGCGTTTACCTCCTCAAGATGATGATTACATAAGGTGAGCACTGAGCACACACACACATACAGATGAGGGAAAGTAGACTATTACATTGTATGATTTCAATCTGATGGCACTCGAAACACATCAGATATGTGAATAACTTTCCCGTAAGGCCGTAAGTCTACGAGCTGTGACATATGAGCTTGCTATGTGGATAGATCTATGGTGAACATCAAACTGTACCATTTTGGATGAAAGCCCATGGTCAATTTATGTGCACGCTTTATGACAAGCGTCATTAAACAATTAAGTTTGATATTGATGGAATAAATATTTTTTTTTGTGGGATTAGATGTCTACAGCAAGATAGCCGCGCCTTTGATCATAATTAGATGTAAGTTGTAAGTAAACTTATGGTGTGAATAAATTACAATTCTATTATCTTTTTGGTTGGCAGGTCTTCCAAAGAGTTCTTAGAGCGTATGCTACAAAGCTTTACATGAAGTTGCCTAAAGGTGGCATGGGGATTGTTGCAGCTGCCACGGGTATGGATGGACACATTAAGGTAACATTTAGTTTTTTAATTCAATTTAACTTGATGAGGATTGTTACTTGTTGCTACTAACTAACACTTTATGCTTTAAGTGCAGACGTCTGATAAAGACGAAAGGCTGATATGCTATATTGTGAACACTGCAGAATATTGTCATAAAACGGTCAGTTCTTCCCAAATTTGGCTGCGGATGTAGTTGTGTGACAGTTTAAGTCTCCCTTATAAATGGACTGTAAGGTTTCATTTCGGATATTTTTCACTGCATGAGTCGTAAATTAGGGACTCTATATTTTTTTTTTTATCAGAGTGAGATGCAATGGATTTTTTTGTTAATAGTTCAGACCTTAAGATGCATATATGTATACAATATAGGAATCATAAGAACATGCCTACTTGTGGAAAAATTCTTCTACATGTTTTTCTATTTTCTCATTGGAAACAATAGAATATTGATTAGATTGAGTGTGGTCCATGAGTTTTCTCAGTATCATTAGTCGGACTTTTTGTTAACCCATGAGTGAAATGATCAAATGTTCATTTTTGGGACTGAGGGAGAATTCGGTTTACAGGCTTTGATTAGGCTTCATCAGCATATGCTAGTCATAAAACACTCTGAAAGTTGAGCTATTCAACTTTGTGAGTTGTGAAAAAGATCAAGAGAATAATACATATAGCTATTATTTCTTCCTGGGCAATCTTCGACGTAGAAGATTACAAAATTGAAAGTTCTGTATCTAATTTTATACCCCAACTTTATAATTATTTCAAATGTTACCGAACTTATTTCTTTGTGTCAAATACTCAAATAGCCTAAGTTTGTCATTGTTTCAAATAGCCCAACTTTGTAATTGTTTCAAATGTTACAGAACTTTTTTCTTTGTGTCAACCCTCAGTTAGTGGACAAATCATATGGTCCACATGTCAAGGAAAAAAAGAGACGAGTCTCGATTCTTGTGGTATTGCCCAAGTTCTCAAAAAGTGCATGAAAGTTATAAATCCATGTTATAAAAATTACTTATAGGTAAAACACAGAAACATGGTTACTACTATATAGGGTCGAAACCACTAATCAAGGTTTAGTATCTAGTTGGATTTGGTTAAACATCCAGTATAATTGGCAAAGAGAACAAATACTGTTAGATATCTTGCTTATCTTGTGTTTGTGACCTTTTTCCTTTGCTAATCTTTTCACATGACGCCTGTTAGGAAGTGTACTTGTAGAAATTTCATGATAACTGCTAGTGGTTTTGACGACTGAAACTAACGTTAAACTGTGGCAGCGTTTACAGTGATGTAATGTCTTTTGTAGTTTTAGGCACACAACTAGCCTTCAACTAACTCCATTCATATAAGGATACTGTTTTAAGTTTATGAGAAAGCCTTCGCTGATTAATTTTGTGATGGTAATCATAGTATTGAATTCACTCATACAGGCTGGTGAGTTGGCTGAGAATGTCTCAAAAATTATAGATTCCCAATTGGCTGATGCAGTGGACATGTCAGAAGTGCAGGTAAGACCGTAACATTAGAAATCCTTGGTGCAATTGTCAGCCAATAGCTATACCCTTTCCATGATGATTCTTTTATGTATGCAGGATGAATTCTCAGCAGTTATAACAAGAGCATTAGTAACGTTGGTGCATGGTGTTGAAACCAAATTTGATGTTGAAATGGCTTCAATGACACGTGTTCCATGGGGTACGCTTGAAAGTGTGGGTGATCAATCAGAGTAAGATGCAAGTTAATTATAAGGAACTTCTGCTATCGCTCCAAGGCATTTTCTTGGATGCTAACAACTTTATTCACCGTGTTGCAGGTATGTCAATAGCATAAATATGATACTCAGTGGCAGTGTTCCCGCACTTGGAAGCCTTCTTTCTCCGGTTTACTTTCAGTTCTTCTTAGATAAGGTGAATAGTCTTCTTTATTTCATTTGTAGATTATTATTCACTAATGGAATTTTGTACTTTTGCTGTTTTAAAAAACTTTGTTTGATATTTTATATTTCCTAAGATATTTTAGGAATAGACTATTGTGTTTGTTTTATACTTCCAAGTTTGGTTTTCTATTATGTCATGCATAGCGGTGCTTTTGAGCTGAGCCCAAGCTCGTTAGGCTCATGAAGAACTTGGTAGCTTGGGCTCGGCTACATGCTGCTCTCCAAAACCTTGAGCCTGGTCTTGGTTCCAATGGTCTTGTATAAACTCAAAGCCTTGGCATCTCTCCCATAGGCTTGGTTCAAATTAGCTACTAAACTATCATATGTTCATACAAACATCTGGAATTTCCAAACTGAATTATAATTAGAATGCCTCAAGGGGATACAATTGGTGACATCAAGTGTCTTTATATGCTCTTGTGGGCTTTAGCAGGATGGATACATTCATACATTTAGGCTTGCTGAGCTGTTAAACCAAGCCATATGGGCTCGAGCTTGTGCTCGGAAGAGCCTGCTTGGGTTGGCTTGCCAATCTTTTAGACAATATGCTCTCCCCTACATCCCTGATCCCTGGTCATGCATATTTCAGTCTGTTACTGGAACTCGATGATAGACTTAAGATTTTCTGTTACAGTTGATGTTATGGTCGTTTTTACTGTAGTGTGCTCATCAATCATCATCTGATTATATGGTGCAGCTTGCATCATCTCTTGGTCCACGCTTCTACCTTAATATCTTCAAATGCAAGCAGATATCAGAAACTGGAGCTCAACAAGTATAGATCATTTTGACTTCTTTTTTCCTTACCTTTCGATTATGATGCAGCAAACACTGCTGTCGATCTATGTGTGAAGTTAAATGCGATTCTTGTGCAGATGTTATTGGATACACAGGCTGTAAAGACCATACTTTTAGATATTCCATCCCTCGGGAGACAGGTAAAGTAGCCTTTTTGGCTTCAAAATAGACATGTATATCCTAATACCTTTCAGGCTTTCAGCCATTATAATGCTTACACACATGCACACACCCAAATTTACTTTGAAGGGTCATTGCATACTTAACAGTTAACACTAAAGCTTTTAAGCGTTGAGTTTTTGTCCATTTTGTTTGTTTGTCATCCAACTCTAAAATGAATGAAACCATTGAAACCTGACAAGGTGTAGTAGTATTGCCACAAACTCTAATACATGCATAATTCTACGTTCTTGCACAAATTATTCTTTCTACTTCTACCTATTTAGTAATTAAAAGGGGGGAAAGATTTACAGATGGGGCAATGCTATCGGCTAAGAGTTGACCGGCAGGTTCATGTACATCATGGTCCATATGGTTGGCTTGAATGACTAGTTGAATAGCAAGACCCCATTTTGGGTGACAATGGCAACCAAAACCGAGGTAAAGGTGCTCAGTGTGGCATGTGATGCAAAGATGTGTCCTGGTTTTCATTTTCATTATTGGCATAACCAACTCTGCCACCTTGGTATTGTTAAGCCAATGAAGCCTCACTGGATTATGGGTGTGCAAAAAGTCGGGACCAAAGTGTGAAACCAAGGAAGCGTACAGAAACCAGTAACGTACAGTTCGGTTCTTAGTTTTGCTTGTTTCAAATCTTTGGTTTTGGCACAATTTGTATATATCTTTGTAAAAATTCGGGAAAAACATTTAACCGGATCCACAATTCGGTTGTGAGCTTCTTGAGTTTTTGGTTCCGTTGGTGTGGTTTTGGATCGTTGCATGCCCCTAGACTGGATAGGTCTTTTGTGTACATGGATTGTCAAGCATTGGCAACCTGCCATTCAACTAGTGCTGAGATATACTAATTTTGACATTCATAGTTATTGATAGCTGGCAATCCGGGTGTGCAAAATGCCAAAATCTGTATGGACTGACAAAACCGGAAATCTGAACCCGGACTAGACCAAAACCGGCTATATTCAGTGTGGTTCACAGTTCTAAAGTTTTAAATAAACCAGTTTTCACTGTGTACTCAGTTTACTGGTTTTGGTTTCCAGAACTGGTTCTGTAACCAAGTTGGTCTGTATTTGAAAAATATTATCTTTCAATTTTTAAACAACTTTATATATATTTATATTAGAAAACCCCAGGTTCCGTTTGGGACTGTGCCACTTCCAAACCAGAATCACGCTAGTACCATATTGGTTTACTGGTTTAGATCAATCTGGTTTCAGTTACATTAATTTAAGTTTATTGTTTTTATAGTCCAGGACTCCAGTGTGGTTTTGTCTCGATGAACACCCCTAGCCTGGCAATCACTCTTCCATCTTAATATCACCACCTTAATAACATAGCCCATCAGTTATCACCTTCATGATTCACGACCTCCATCCAGTTCCCAAATGCTGCCCGTGGCACAATAAACACCAAGATCCATCGCTAGATATTTGCTTGAAACACATACACCACCATTTCAACCAAATAATGTACACAAATGTTGATTAATTTTGATTGATGATGATGTTAATTTTTGGACTAGTATGGTCTGAGGCCATTATGCAAACTGGGTTATATGGTTCAACTTGATTCGGAGCGTTTTAATTTCTTTATATATTTGAGCTAACAAGCTCAATTACAAAAGTTGATGGACTCTAATGTGTATCATTAATGTTCATAAAGTAAAAGGTATTTTGGAGTTTTCAGAGTTGGTCAATAAATCCTAGTCACCATGGAATTCTACGTGCAATGGTGATCAAAAAGTCTAACAGCTGGCTCAATAATTATTGTTTGTTTGCTAATTAGTACAGTGGGATGATATAATGCAATATTGTCGAAAGCTCTGTGGGTTTTGAAGCTATTTTATCTCATGTATCTGGTGGCTATTCATATAGAACTTTATAATAATTGATCAACATTTTCTTTTTATCGGACAGACATCGGGAGCTGCAGGCTATTCAAAATTTGTAAGCCGTGAGATGAGCAAAGCAGAAGCACTCTTGAAGGTGAATGATTGAATCAGTCAGTTCGCTCCCGGGAAAAGTGTGTTCCACGTGTTTACTTACTCTCCTATATACAGGTTATATTGTCCCCTATTGATTCCGTTGCAGATACATATGGAGCACTTTTACCTGAGGGAACACCTTCAGAGTTTCAACGAATTCTTGAGCTCAAGGTTGTAGTCAATCATCACTACCTGACTAACTGTTACTATAAGTCTTTGTATAAGCCTATAGCTCGTCCCCATAACATCATAAATGCATCTACATTTTTCGTTCGAATTCTGCCATGCTCCAGTTATAATTGGTAAAGTTGCAAAGAAAGGCCTTGTGTGTTACGGAGAACGTACTTTTAAAATTGTGTATAAAGTAATGTACTTAAAGATTTTTCAAAAAGGTAAAAAAAAAAAAAAATTGTTCTTGTTCATCAGAAGTATAAAATGTCAAGCCATGTTTGTTTTTTTAAGATCTTCGAATCTCTTATGTCTGTGAACTCGAAGACGCGGGAAGAGGTTTTATATGGAAGTGCGTTTGTTTTTTTTTCGTCTGCCTGCGTCTGCAAAGGTTCCCGCGTCTACGAAGGTCGCGGACCTTTAGGTCATCTCTTCTGACCGCAGATTTCTACAGCTAAGTCCGCAAACCGCAAACATCAACCTCTTAAAAAACAAGCAACATTTTGGTTTCCTTATGATTATCCGAGGGAATGGCCAATCGGACCTACAAATGGAGAAGGAGAAGAGAGGAAATTTGGCGATCCAATCATGCTATATGCTTAGCTTTCTCTTCTTGCCAATCATACTTTTCCATGTTAGCTAGAGCATAACAAGATCGTCCACTAACACTATCATTTAATCGCACAGGGACTGAAAAAAGCAGACCAGCAAACTATACTGGACGATTTCAACAAACGTGGGTCTGGGATTTCTGAGTCACCCATTGCCACTCAAGCCGCAGGCCAGGTGGTGGTGACTCCTATGCCTCCTCCCATGGCCAGTCCACCTACAGCTGCAGTCATCACCTCGAGAGAAGACGTGCTTACCAGAGCAGCAGCACTTGGTAGAGGTGCCGCCACAACTGGATTCAAAAGGTTTCTTGCTTTGACTGAAGCAGCAAAAGACCGGAAAGATGGGCCTTTCCGGAAACTTTTCAATGCCTGAGCATTGATAAACTCCTCAATTCCGTACGCTATCAGGTTCTTTATGTTCGTACCAGTTTCTTCCATTTTCAGTTGTTCATTTTATGAGTCCCATAAAGGCAAGATATTTAAAATTATCGCGAAACTTTCATCATTCATCACCAGTAGTATGAAAAGTAATTATCAATCACATACATAGATTCTCACTACCAAATCAGTTATATCCCTTCTAGACGGCGAGAGTTTTATTAGTTTTTAAATTGAAAGATGCATATGAACAACATTTATGGGTGTTTGGATGTACTGCAAACCTGAAGTCGTAAAAATCAGTTTTGCAGTGTTTTGGCAAATCAGATTCTCAATTTGATTTTCTGTTTCCTTGGGCCAAAATAATCGGATTTGTTGAGTAGCAGGTAAGGAGTTGTGGCTACGAAACTAATTTACTGCAAACTTCTAATTTCCTAGACGTATATTCGATCCAAGCTTAGCAAATGCTTAAGTTGCTATTTTGACAAAGTGTTACATATTCAAAATACAGTGTTTGAAGATTTTCTTACAGTAAAGATACAGATGTGTAGTTATATGAAACTACATGTTCTTATCACTATGTGCTTGCTAATTGTGACAGTTTCTGCCATCGAGCAGCTTCAAGTAATGGCTTCATAACGACAGTATAAAGAGGCAGCTGCCCAGCTAGAGGTATGCAAGCTGGTTAGAAATTAGTTCCAGTTAACATATTACATGAGAGATACTTTTATCTCACGTAGTATAATCTTTTTAGGATTTTTTTTTGGATATGTGACTTTAATCCAACAATTCAAAGGGCAATTTTGTACTTCCACTCTGTACTTATTAGTTTTCTTTTTTAGTTAGCAGTTATTTGCTGTTGTAATTAGTATAATTAGAAGATGCAGGAGCTCCTAGAATTAGATTTGAGTTCAGTAGAAAATGTAAAATCAGTTCTCTCTCTAGTTATTGAATTTGATTGAATAATATATCCGTTTGAATTTTCTCTCAATTTGTGTCTGATCTCGTTCCTGTGCTTGGGGAAATGCACAACAGGAATTGAATTGCATGCACCGTCTGTCATCAATAATCTGAAATTCAGGGGCGGATCCAGAAATTTTTGTTATGGGTGTCACTTTTTTTAGAGCAAGTTTAATACTTAGATTTTTGAAATATTTTCTAATATGGATCGGGTCACCGAAACGGATTGCCACATAAAAGTAACAAATAACAATATTTTTCTAATTAAAAAAGTACATAGTACAATACCATTAAAACTTTTATTTCAGATATTTAGCTTTTTTATGTTTTTTATGATTAAAACTCAGTATTATTTCAATAAATCTGAGTAATAAAAACAACAAATATAAATTAAATATGTTAATTATAATTTCATAAATTTTTTGTAGGTGTCATTCAAAAAAAATCTTAGGTGTCACTCGAGTTTTTGATACATACGTAACTCAGTATTTTGAAAATTTATCGGTGTCGAGTGACACCCGTGTATATAACCTAGGTCCGCCCATGCTGAAATTATAGGAATTGACACATAAAAAGTCTCCCTATTTCCTAACTGCTAATGGATAAACTGGGTAGCAGGATGCACTAATCTTATCCATTTCTTACTTTAGGTCCAGTTTATTTTACCCTACTATTACTTAATATTTTGCCAATAGAAAATTGTGTTGCAGTGTCTAATATAGTAATGTATATAATTTTATTTGTTTTAGGCTGTCAACCAGTTATGTAGTCATTTTGATGCCTGTAGAGATATTCAGAAGATCACTGAGCTAAGAGACAAGTTCAAGAACATTAAACAAATTCTCAAGTCTCACGTGTTTTCTGATTTCTCCAGGTAATCTTTTTCGTTATTTGAAGTTTTCTTGGAAAACAGAGGTAGCAATCTTGACCATTTACTCATGAATGTGTCGATTTGCATTGCGTTTTCTCTAACTTGTCAAATGGGTTAGTTAATTTTTTTTTTGGTTCTTCAATGAATATTGTAATCTCGCTTATTCATTGCAACATGTGGCAATGGGCATTCAGGTCAAACGTATTTAAACTCACCCAAGGTACATTTTAAATGCATAACCGTAACCTCTGATTAATGCAATTTTGGGGTTTTTCTAACTATATTTAACACACTAATTATTTATATAAAAACAAAAACAGATACAAAATCCGTAGAAGTTGCCTGTTTTGACCCATTACCCATTTTACCCATTTTGCCACCTCTGAATAATACTAATCATCAGTAATTCAGTACATTCAGACAATAGATATCTATAGCTTAAGCTATTACCTTTAAATATTTTTATTATAAATTTTAATCCCAAGTTTGTTTATCACCCACTCCCTGGTTTTAGTTTTTACATCATTCTTCATGCTATTCTAAGAAGTCTTTTGGCTAACCCCTCCAGACACACTCTTTTGATGTCTTACTAGGTTAATACCCATGTATTACATGGGTTAATTTTAGAAATTGATATTTATATATATATATAATATAATAATTATATGAATAATAAAGTTTGTTTAATTTTAGTTAGTTAGTTATTAAACTAATCCATATTAGATTTACATAGATTTGATTTGCTTTAAAATTTAAAAATAAAATCAGTAAATGACGTGACAAAAGAAGGGAGCGACATGTGGCAAATTAAATGAGAGCATGTCATGTGACATTTAAATAGTCTTTTAATAGTATAGATAGATTCAGAGCACAATTATGCATTTCATGGCCCAGAGTATATATTTTCAAACTTATGTGTACCATGGCAAGTTTCATATTCCTTTTTTCTTTCATTTCAGCTTACGTACAGGAAAAGAGGCAGAGGAAAGTAATTTGCTGCAGCAACTATCAGATGCATGCTTGGTTGTTGATGCACTCGAGCCATCAGTGAGGGAAGAATTGGTGAAGAACTTCTACAACAGGGAGCTTATTTCTTATCAACAGATATTTGAAGGAGATCTATTTTCCTAGTAGTACTTTGGAAGGAAAGGAAGAGCACAAATTCAAAAGATGAATACATATATACGCTTTCCATATTTGAAAAGTCCCGGGGACCTGATATCACATTTTCACAATTAATATCCACTTAACTCATTTAAATCCACAAACTCATAAACACGATTAGTCCACTAGTATCATAACCCGATGACACGCAACTCGCAATCACGACACGTATGATCCACTAAGCAGGAGTTAATTGGACCAACATAATATTATTAAATTGAACATCCACTAGAATAATTCCACGTATCAACTCAGAAAACGGGATGTTACAGTCATTCAGGAAAATAAATGGGATAGAAAGACCATTTTTGCAAGGAAACAATGTAAATAAGGACCGTTTATGCAAAATTGAAACCACAGAGACCGAATTCTAAAATTATATGCAAACCACAGGGATATTTTTGTAATTTACTCTAAATAATATCAAGTCTTTTATTTATTATTAGATATTAAAATAAAAGATACATTTATTTGAACTTGAATTATCCACTAATTATTGGATAATATAAGATAGTATTTGAAAACATGAATTCTACATGAAGAATCATCAAGTATAACATACGATAAGTAACCGTAAAAGCTTTAAATTTTATACCTTGGATGTGATTAACCTAAGTATTTGAAAACATTGCGTTAATCGTTTAATGTTTATAATTTATGAAAAACCACGCGAATTAACAATATAACTTTTTGAAAACTTGTTACTATTCCATGAACAATAAAGCAAGCTGACAGACAGCTGAAGCAGGCAGACAAGCAACTGACTTATTATATTAATTTATATATATTACATAACATTTCTGTTTTTCTATGATAACTTTTGATATATTGTATTTTATTAAAATTTGAATATGTTTTTACGATCGCATTATTTTTGTCTACATTTTGATAAAATTTATTATCGTCGGAACCATTTTTTTAAGCTGGCGGGCATGCAACTAGCTAAATATTTTATTTTATATATGATATATAATTGTTTTTTTTTCCTATTATAATGTTTGATGTATCATATTTTATAAAAAATCAAATATATCATCATGATCGTTTTTTCTTTTATCTACATTTTAACATAAAATTCTATTTCGTGTCAGCTATTTTAAAATGACAAAATTTATATTATTTAGTTGATTGATCGATCGCACTCTTTCACTGTTCACCGTATAATAAAGCTAGTTAGTAGGCAGATATACGACTAACTTTTTTTTTACTTTATATATGATATATAACATTTTTGTGTTTTCTGTGATAACCTTTGCTATAATATATTTTTTTAAATTTTAAATATATTATTATGATCGCATTATTTTAATCTACATTCTGATATAAAGTTTGTTATCATCGGAACTATTTTTATTATGCAAGTAGGTATGCAACTAACTAATTATTTTATTTCATATATAATATATAATTGTTTTATTTATGTGTCATAATGTTTGATATATTATATACAAAAGGACGAATATATCATTATGATCATATTCTTTTTTTCTACATTCCAACATAAAATTCTTTGTCGTCCCAACTATTTTTAAAATGTCATTTATTTTTTTATTTAGTTGGTAGATCAATCACATTTTTTCATTTTCTAAACTTAGATTGAAAGCAATGAGTAATCCTCAAGTGAGTATCAAGACGGGTAACTAATGTTATTTTATTATTTTAAAGTAATATACTTATAAAAAATATGATTTATGATCCTGTTGCAGCGGGTTAAACAAACTAGTTCCAAATATAATTAAACCTCCAATGCTTTTTAAAACTGAATAATTATTCATTTTCAAATTAAAATACATCCACTATTAATACTTTAGACAAAACGAACTGATGGATCATTCATTTTCATAAACTACAATGGATCTTTATGAAATATAAGAAATTAATCATACAAAATAAAATATCCAAAGATTAAATTATTTACTTTTAGTTATAAAATCTAAAACCTTGATCAATGAAAAATATTCAGACTTAAGAAAAACAACCTGAGTTTTTTTTATTCTTAACCATATTCCATAAACACATGACATGTAACATACATGTTTATTTCAAACCATTAATCAATTACTTTTTCTATCAAATCAAAATTGGTTTTTACAAAATTTAAGCCATCAAAATTAAATGATCAATAAACCCTAACTCTACAACAACAAAACATGACCTATCCACATATCTTACCTTTATAATTCTATGATCATCAAGCAAATACCTCTTGGGACTCCATAGGAGATGACCAGTACCTCACAAGTGATTCAACGGTCAACCTTCGAGTTGCGTTAAGCATCGAGATGAAAAATCGACAACCATCTATTTTATATTCCTCGAGCGGATCCCTGTGACCAAAACTCCTCACGTTCACCTGCACCGAAGTAGTAAGTTAAACTTCATGCTTAACAAATTCGCCATCCAACAAGATGAAGAGAAATAGAATGATGAACTTCTGAACCATGGTTTGTACATAGTTGCAAAATAACCATTATACTTGCTAAAATAAAAGGGTCATTACCGTTTATAGCAAAATTAAATAATTTTTATTACAAATATCATTAAATTTTGTATTTTTTATAATTGATAGCATCAACTTTTATCCTTTTTATCATCAATAGCATCAAATTTTGTATTTTTTTACCATTTATAGCATCAACTTTTTTAACTTTTTGCTATAAAGAGTGAAATATATAAGTTGATGCTCTTAATAATAATAAAAATATAATGTTACTATAAACGGTAGGAAAGCATAAAAGAATTGTTACTTTTTTCAATTGACCCAGAATAAAATCATCACCATAATTAGCTTTTATTGTGATTTCAAACATCATCGTACTTAAGGGTGTGCGGAACTCAAGACAGTACCAAAAAACCGTTTGGGTGTACCGGGACCAAAATTTATCAACCCCAACTATATGGTATGGTACCTGGTACCGCTTTTACCACTAATTTGGTTTTGAGGATGGTATGGTAGTACTAGTAAAAACAATGATTAAACCAGAACCATACAAAAACCATAAACTACAATTTAGGGGTAGCAATTTAAGCTCATTCAAGCAAACGGGTTCACGACCAAAAATCATAAATTTTACATAATTTTCAAACTTTTTTCAAAGAACAATTTGTTTAATACACCGTTTTAAAAATTTTCATTTCTAAAAACAAAGTCATGTTCTATCTTAGTTTTTTACAATAGATCAATTAACTGTTCGGCTCAGTTGATTCCCCCCCCCCCCCAAAATTCGGATTTGCAAACCCCTAAATCCATACGTAAGTACCAATCTTTGATTAAAAAAACAGGTAACACGGTGGTAAAACTGAAAATTAAAATGCTTCAGTGCATTGTTTAAACTCTATTTTAGCAATTACGGTGGTTATTTTAAAAGTAAGTCAAAAGTACCATGATTTAAAATCTCGTTAACTTCCTTCTTTGATGATCACAAATTCACAATGACAGGAATAACGGACAAATTATGATAGTACCATACCGCAGAATTGAGTCTGTTCATGTTCACAAGATGATCCCTCCAATAACAATCTAGGGACTTCACAAGAACTGCTCTCTGGATTCAAGATTGAAACCATTTTATGTAGAGAAGAAAAAGGAAAAAGAGGTAAGTGATAAAATAGCATTAGATAATAATTACCTCAATTTCTTTCACGTATTCTTCAGCATAACCAGACTCTTGAATTACGTTCATATACGACGTAATTAATAAATCACCAAGGTACTTGCGGAGAAGATTGGCAGCAACTCGATATCTTCCATCTCTGCAGTTATCACAAGTGAAAACCGGTTGTATTTAAATTACAGATAGAAAATTGATACTGAGTCAATCGAAAATGTTTATTGTACACACTTGAGTGAATCATCGGAGCATATGGCTAGCCAGCGCTTCAGTGAAGAAGTCTTCTTACGTATACCTCTGAACGCATTTGGAGTTTGAGGTAAATGTGGAAAGCAGAAGTCGATATCTACGTCGCTCAGTTCATGAACATTGACAAGTGATTGCATTAAAGAATCCACTGTAATTCCGGTACACGAGTCTAGAGAAACCACAGATATGATTTAGATACAAAAAAAAAGTTCGCAAATTAATCTGTGGTTCAAATTAGGACAAAAACTAAACCTCACCATCCAAAATATTTTCAGAAATTGCAACAAAGTCCTTTAAGAGTTTGTCAAAGCTCCAGCTGCTTGGATGCTGTTAAAAATATAGACTCTGGAGATCAGAAGACGAAACTGATTGAAATTGAAATTAGGTTAAAGAAATTCATTACCTTCAACGGATTAACATTTTCCAAAACAATTTCATCAACAACTGCTTGCATGTACCTGATATGCACGCACAGAACGGATGCAAATGACAAAACTAACAAAATAACTTTTCAAAATGGTTCACTTTTTCAAAAAAAATAATAAATGCGTAAAATAGCAATCTACTAATACTTTTTTCCATGTATAGCAATGCATATCCATATTTTTCCTGACTACATCAATGTATCATCACCGTTTTACTGTTTATGATACTTTTGGATATTTTGCATAAACTCGCCTACTTTCACTTTTGCCATGTTTATAACATATCTTTCTTGTTTTTAGTCACAATGATGTATTCGTAAACTTTTATAAAGTACATTGCTCAGAATGGCAAAAGACAAAGGAAGTTGCTACTTTACGCATTTAATCAGTAGAAAAAGCAGATTCAATTTCTTGACCGATTTCATTCCTTCAGAAAACATTTGGAAAACCAAACAGCACCTTAAGGCCTATTCTTTTTCGAAGATAAAGAATATCCAAGGGCAATGGATCTCAACAGTTCCATCAATATTCAACAAGTCTTTCTATTATTGGTTTGATTATAAAAAAATTAAAGGTGGCATTGCCTAAGTAAATGTGGTTTGAATTAAGGTACTAATTATCTTAGTTAAGAACACACTCACTGGAATATGTGATGTGAACAACTCTCAGAATCACCAGTTAAAATTAGCTGACGAAGATCATATACATGCTTCCTTTGCACCTGTAACCAGAAATTTTGTGTGATTAGACATACAACCGTAAAAAGGCAAACATGCCAATATGTCCATATTACTCTGAAATAAGCATACAATAATACAGTCAAACAAAATAAAAGAACAATAAGATATCAAATAGACAATTTGAGCACATTTCAGAGTACTTTTCCTTCATATAGAAACAAATTTTCCAGCTCAACATGACGATGGCAACTTTAAACATTATATACATACAAATATGAACTAGAAAAACAAAAACTGAAAACAACAATCAACACCAAGAACCCTAGTTCAAAGAACGAACAAAATAATAATGATGAACATCATGATGTACTTTATAAAATTTTTACCTCTAACACTTCGTCAAACTCTACAAGGCTCTTTCTTATGTTGAAGAAATACTTTTCTGCCGAAACTTGGAGTGATAGAAGCTGAAAATTGTTACAAATTGAATTAACAGTTAGAAGTAAAAGTATGTTAAAACAGGTTGACGGTAAATAAATTCAGGAAACAAATATGACACTTGAGATGATGATACGACCCTCAAGGTTTACACGCGAAGAAAGACACGAAAGGTGGCTGAGGAAGAGCAGCAACAATTTAATTCCATGTTCGGGTTATGGTTGGATCCGCTGGGTCAGGAGATAGGAGGGAAAATTTGAAGGGACAGAAGTAGTTTGGGGGTCCTACATGTTAGGAGCAGTTAATTTATGGTTTTAAGATAATAGTAATCTTTTTCATTTGGTAGGTGGTACACTGGTACGTATATCAGATGAACACAGATATGATGAACTTTAGCACTTCCCCTCCCTCAAAGTGACCTAAATGCTCTGATTATATCTCGTTAGCAAGCTAAAGTCTACTTTTGCTGTAAAATTCTGTAAGAGGGGACATTTCTAATCTTGTTTCTAAATGCATATGATCAAAAGAATTTATCATTCGAAGAGAAATCCAGAATATAAACACGCTTGTGTGTCTGAATAAACAAACGTAACTTATTAAGACATCGATTAATTAAAGAATATTCTTTTATGGTGAACACGAACAAATATTACATGTGGTATGCCTGTACGTATGAAGAGATAGAGGTAACAAAACCTAATAACCTTCTAATATATTGAACTGGATGCAAAATTAAATCTTCCTACTTCAAACATGGCAGGATGAGAAAGGAAATTATTAAATAAAAGGACATTAGTGCCCAGACTATGTAATCACCTGTCGAACAATTGAATCACCTTCAATAGGTACATCCTCATCATTGGTTATCCTTGATATGAGTTTCACCGCCCACTCAGTGTCGAAGTTAAATTTCTGAAACATTTCATCCTGTAAACTGTAACATTGATAGATTGAAATTACTACATCACCTTTAATGAAACTCAGTAGCAGGAAAAAAAATGGCAAACACTTTATAGGGGTGTGCAGAAAGACCAGACAAGACTGGACCAGTAGTACCAAAAGAGAATGATGTTGTACAGTGCTAGTAATAGCAAACATGTAGATGATCATGTAGTTCTGGTAATAGCATGATCCACCAAATCAAGAATGATGTTTGGTTGTAATCTTGTAGATTGACAATTAAGAGCATGCTACACATTATAGAAAATCATGTAATCTCCGAAAGATGAACAATCATATGGTAAAAAGTTGTGGAATATTGGACAAATGTTAGATGATTGACTGAAGTTTTCATTTTTTTTATTTGACACGAATATAAGTGACTAAGATTCTAAGAATGAACTCTGTCGCAATCATCTTTGTTATGAAATATGTGTAGGTCGTAAAAGTATCTCAAGGTTCCTGTAGAGGGTGAATACAGCTAATTAAAAATCATGGAGACTTCCCCCTTCGAATTGAAAAATGATTCAAAACTCTCGTCAAATTCTCAATATCTCTGTCTTATTTTTGTCTTCAACATTGATAAGGTCAGTTTTCACAAGGAATAACTGAGGATCATTGAGTTCATCTTTCCTAGTCCTCAACTCCTTCAGCAGTGCCTTCTTCCAAGCAACAAAGTAACAAACTCCGTCATGCGTGCAACCATCAGTTTGAGAGCAACCAGCTGTTAGTGCCTGCTGACAACACTCTTTGAAAGCTCATCTTCTCTGTCAGAGGATTAGTTGAATAAAAAATTATTGGTGGACCAGAAAGAAATTATTGACCTTGATACAACCCCTGAAGATGATTCACTCACCAAGAAGACCGTCTACTCGAGCAGTAAAAGTTGATTCAATTGCCAACAGAAGACCGTCTTTAAAGAACACTACAGCTTCTGGTTTCTCAATATATTCACCATTAATAGGTTGTGCGCCAGAAGGCTGTAATTGATCTTTTTTGGATTCCACAGGAAGGAATCCAGTTTGATTATGGCAATGTGCTGCAACTCTGTTTCAGGTTTGGATTTCTTCCTCTCCTTGATGACTGAACTGACAAGTGTTGTTCGTTTGAGAATGTCTACAGAATCAAATCCAGGAACATCACCCTTTCCATCAGCTTTTTCAAGTAATCCCTCACAGCCTAGGTAAAATCAGACTTGGAACCACTTAGAGCTACTACAAGCTTTACCCACTCAGTCTCAGTGTAGCCCATTCTAGCTACATCTTGGAAGTCATATCCCCTGACGCTAGTCTACTGATGGACAACTTCCAAAACTTTGTCTTGCTTCCGAGTGGCTACAGCCTTGACTATCATTTCCTTGAAGAGACTCCTTTCAGCAACATCATTGAACACTTTTCTTAATAGAGCATCTAAATGTTCTGTGTTCTTATGCTTTTGAGAGCTAATTCCTTCTCTTCCTCTTTCTTCTTCCTTTCCTTCTAAACGAGCTCCATCATTTTCTGTTAAGCTTTGAATAGAGCTAGCTTAGTCTCATGTGCCTCTTCCTGAGCAAATTGCATTGCAAGCTTTGCATGCTCAGCCTCCGGTTGAGCTTTGTATCTCTCAACATTCCTTGATTGCTCTTCCTCCTCTCTGAAGTTATACAATTGTTCCAGAGAGATCTTCCACTCCTTAACCAGCAGCTAGTTTTCTCTTTCTTTCCTCCTCATCTGACCCCTAACCAATTGTGGCAACTGCTTCGCCTACGGACTTTCAAACTTCAGGGTCAGTGGTCATGAGTTCAACCTTTTCTTCTTCTTCATCTGAGGATTCAGCTAGACTAAGCTCTCTCTTCCTTGAAGGTTGATCAAATTTGGAAACAAGGCTTGGTTCCTCCCCTTGAATTTGTGGGTTTGGTTCCTCCCCTGAGCTTTTGCAACAGATGCAATTGCTTGATCATTAGAAGTACCTCCAATACCAACGCTCGTTATCGGTGGTTCCACTACTGAAGGCCAGTGCCTCCAGCCTGAACAGCAGACTTAGGCACAGAGCCATTAGCACCCGATGGTGATGTGACTGTTTTCTCCCCCTTTGAAGAAGATAACACAGAGCCTTCAACAGTCACACCAGGCACAAAGCCTTCGGGTGTAGGTGTAACAGCTGTTGGAACAAGCCTAGCAGAAGAAGAGTCATACTCTTCATTAACAACTTATCCCGATAAAATATTCATTCAAACTTGTAGATTCATTAGTCAATTTGTTCATCTAGATGTTATCCTGAATTACAGAAGTCCTTGTTTTAAAGAAAGAGCCATTCTTGGCACACCGATGTCATAAATAATAGGTTGCTTGAATCTTTTAAAGGGGAAAAAATGTGCATTTGAGTTCTAATAGTGTGTGTAAATCAGAGTCTAGTCAAAATAACTGTGATAAAGCCTTATACTCGCTTAATGGGCTAAATGTTTGAAGCATCCATGCTTCCAAATCACAAATTGGTTTAAAAAGTTGGTGTTCCTGTCATGTTGCTTTGGAAGGCAATTAATAAACGCAACACTAGAAGACTACAAGTGGTAAAACGTGGTGAACATATTATCGAAGCCAAGATCACATCCGAAAGCAACAATGATGAGAGACTTTATACCAAGACGTGTTATAACTCTACATAGAATACGCGATACTCTACATAGAATACTTGGTATCTACATAGATTACGTTCATCTGGTCGTGGGGGTTCTGGTTCGTAATGGTTGTGTATTTCATGGTTCTGCGTCTTTATGTATTCTATGTAGATTTTGTTTGTATTTTTATATAGAATATATGATACTTTATATACAATAAATAGTATTCTATACGGAATTGATTGTAGCTAGTTTATATCTATGTAAATATTGTTATTGTTGTACTAGTTAATTTGTTATTGTTGTATCTATATAGAATACATGAGACTCTACATAGAATACATAATAATCTACACAGAAAACGTTCACAGTTAATTTGTTAAAACTGCGTGTTGGTGTATTTCTACATAGAATACATGATAATCTACATAAAATACGTTATCCAGTTAATTTGTTATAAGTTGTGTTTTTGGTGTATTTCTACATAGAATACATGACTTACTACATAGAGTACATGATAATCTACATAAAAATACGTTCTCCAATTAATTTGTTAAAAGTTGTGTTTTTGGTGTATTTCTACATAGAATACGCAATACTCTACATAGAATACATGATAATCTATAAAGAATACGTTCAGCAATTTATTTGTTATTGTTGTATCTATGTAGCATCCATATCATTTTATCTAGAATATTGTTATTGTTGTACAAGTTAATTTATTTTTATATAGAATATACGTAATGTATAGAAAACACAACATTCTACATAGATTATGAATAATGATTTTAATCTACAGAAAAATATATAGGATCATATAGCATTCTATATATATTACATAATATTTCTATATAGAATGTTATTAATTTTGAGCAGTAAAATAATTTCCTATACTAAAAAATACATTTATAAAAAACGTTTTTAATTCTTAAAAAAGAAAATCAATGCTCACGAAGGAGAGACAAAAAGATTAAAAAAATGAAAAAAAAGAAGTGAGAGAGAAAAAAACAGATTTATTTTCTTCCAAAAATACTCTTTGCACGTCTTTTCAAGATTCCCCACCATCAAAAGTCTAAATAATTACAAAAATGTCATCTGCCAATTTTCAGCCATAGATCATCTAAAGGCTACATATTGTTCCTAGGTTCTCATGATATTTAATGTTTCCGAAGAGCCCTTCCATATACATACATACATATATATATATATATATATATATATATATATATATATATATATATATATATATATATATATATATATATATATATATATATATATACATACACATATATATATATAGAGAGAGAGAGAGACACACACACACACACACATATATATATATATATATAGGTTCAAGTGAGTACCACCTATTACATAGCGCACCCGAAGGTACCACTCTTTAAAAAAAAATTTCACATCATTCTTAAGGAGTTTGGAGATGTGAATGTATGTGAAATTGACATATCATCTGTATAATGTTAATTAAAACATGTTTGTGAAAAAAAAATTTTCAAAAAAAAAATATTTTTAAGCGTTGTACCTTCTGGTGCGCCGCGTAACAGGTGGTACTGTCTCGAACCATATTCTATACACACACACACACACACATACATGGAATGGGAGAATGGGTTCATTTGAAACTGCAGTCCTACCATCAGCATTTGTTTACAGCAGATCTTTCGATAAGCTGGCCGAAAGGTACTAGGCTCTATGAAATCTTCAATAAGGTGGGAACCATAACATATGAGTTGAGTTTACCCCTGGAAGCCAAGATACCACGTGTTTCATGTATCTCTCCTAAAGAAAACTTTGGGTCTTATGTTGCAAGTGTTCTGCCTCCACTGATGATAAGAGTTCCAACCAATACCCTTGAAGATCATTGATAACAGAATGATGAAGAATAAAAATTGTATTTCACCAGAAGTCTTAGGCCAATGGAGCACAGAGATGCCAATATCTCCAGATTGTTAAATACCCTCCAAATCAAATCTCTCTCACATTGGTCCAATGGGAATTAGAAGAATGTAGACCTCTCAACTCTTAACGCTTCCAACAGTTAGGCACGCGCTAGCACATATGACCAGATCAATGGGATTGCACTATCAGAAATCAGATGAGTTGTCTATTTGGGGAATGATTTCAACTACTACAGGGATTATCTATGTAGTACAACATGAAGAATATTCCAAGAAAATATTTGACTTGCAGTTTTATTAAAAAATTTTAAAATTTACCTGACCATGAAGCGTGTGGATCCAGGATCTCCTTGCCTTCCTGCTCTGCCACGAAGCTTTGTAAATCAAAAAGAAAATATACACCAGTCAGTGGCATCCATGCATATCTATCGAGTTTCTAGTTTATCCTACAAACAGATGTACCAGGCGTGCGCAAACTCACAAGAGTTTTTGTTAAGTATGGAAAGAATTGTTTGTTACTACAGTTTTGCCATGATTTAATATGGGTCCCTTCATTGACACCTTTGGACTTAAAAAATCTCCAGACATCGGTAACGGTAACAAGTAATGATATTTAGATTTAGATGGTAAGAACACCTATATCATACAAGTATTCCAAACATGTTGCAACCAGCTGACTTGTGGCTAGTATGAGGCGAGAATGGCCAAGAAATACACAAACTGAACAGAGTTCATGATAGGATTTTACTATTGGTAATAGGATTTTACTATTAGTATATTCTAGAAGGGGCATTATAGTAATAATAGTTGTAGTTAGTTATTTGGGAATTCTATAAATAAGGGAGGAGGGAAAGGAAGAGGTGTGCAGAATTATTGTTAGAATTGTTAGATTCAATAGCTTAATTGCTTTGAAGGGTCTCCAATCATCCGATTGAGAGAAAGGGAGGTTTCCCTGGAATTTATATTTCTGTTTTGTAATTCTTCTTCATCAATATCAGATCTATTCCTCTGTTTTAATCAATATAAGTTTCTGTTTCGCATCATTGGTCCGACCTGCCTCCTTCTGCTCTACTGTGATCTCTTCTTCTTCTCTGCTGTTCTGTTCATTTCGTGATCATGGAATCACGTTCTGTCCTCTCTCGATTGGCACTTCACGAGGAGCAACTTCAACGCCTCCACTCTGATTTTACCGAAATTAAATCAACTTTGTCATCCTTAGTAGCCGATCGGATTGAAGAGGCTGCGTTTCGAAAGCTTATGTTGGGATGGATCGCACAACACGGTAAGACACACAATTCGGATGGGGAATCTGGATCAGGATTTATCATCGAGTTTGGTGGTGGGAGTAATTGTTCTGGAGGCGGCGATGGTGTTGCACAATCTTCCCAAGATCAGAATCTCATCAGCCTCGCAAAAACTTATCCGGAGATCAATCAAGGGGAGAATGTTTTTCAACGATCTGACTGTGCAACAATGACAATTATGGGTGAAAATGAAGATGTCGTTATAAGTGGAGTTGTTGCTAACAAGGTGTTTGATGAAATGCCTACAAGAGACATCGATGAAAATAATTTCAATGCAGTACATGTTGTTGGATTTGTTTCTCCACAAAGTAATAGTGCTGAGTTTGTGTTAAACAACGACAATAGCACGGATCTGTCCAACATCATCAGTTTCGGCTGGATTTTTAGTTTGCAACGTTGGTCAACTACACTAGACAACATGCTTGATTCTTATCGCATTATGAAGCCAATTACAAGGGGCAACATAGTTGGAACTCCTACAGGAATCAACATTCATGATGATCAATTGGCTGCAAATGGGCAACAAGAATTGTTGATCAAGAACAAACCCGAAGTTGTGACAAAATGGTTAGTGAAGTGGAAGTGGAAGAATGTTGCCAGCAAGTCTTGAGGTCAAGACTTTCATATGGAGAGAGTATTGATAGGATTTTACTATTGGTAATAGGATTTTACTATTAGTATATTCTAGAAGGGGCATTATAGTAATAATAGTTGTAGTTAGTTATTTGGGAATTCTATAAATAAGGGAGGAGGGAAAGGAAGAGGTGTGCAGAATTATTGTTAGAATTGTTAGATTCAATAGCTTAATTGCTTTGAAGGGTCTCCAATCATCCGATTGAGAGAAAGGGAGGTTTCCCTGGAATTTATATTTCTGTTTTGTAATTCTTCTTCATCAATATCAGATCTATTCCTCTGTTTTAATCAATATAAGTTTCTGTTTCGCATCAGTTCAACAGAGAAAAAGCTTGATAGTTGGATACATATACTTGTGAAGTGCACTTAAAGCAAATATGAGATGACTAAAAAGTAAATTTACCCACACACGTCATTCGGAAGACAAAAGACGATGTTTACACTTCCAAATTTCTTGAACTAATAGACAAGAGATGACCATGGTTATTGATGATGATTATACCCACAAGAATAAAAATCATCTCCTACAGAAGTCTGGTTGACTTACCTGATTATCAATTCTTCGGGACTCGTGCAAAGATGTTCCAATCACATGGAGACCACCAAGACGTTTCACTTCCAATCCTTCATTGAAACAGTGAATTTCACAATCCTTTAGAACTGATAAATAAGCAATTGCAATGCAAGGACCAAGAGGGTACATCTCTGCCTGTTCCTCTACAAGTCTTTCGAGCTCATCTAAAGCCACCGATTGGCTCATCTCAATTGAGTCCGAAATTATAGACTTTGCCTTCTGATATGTCCAACTTTTATTCTCACTTTTGGCTACATATTTAGCTGCATTTTTTAATTAAAAAAGAACATTGCATCAACATGTAACTTGTGACGGTTCATTAACAGACATTTCGGAGTCATATGTCACTAACCCATTAGAGCAGTTTTTGCTAGCAATGCTAATGATGATGGTCCAATTTTCATTTTTGATAATACCTATACCATCAGAAGATTAAAAGAACCTGATTGTTATGATTGTTAGGGCATATCAAAAGACGCTTTGCAAATTACCTTTGGTGACTTTGGCTCCTCAACCTCAAGATCAGGAGTATCATGACTCATATGAGATAGTATGCTGTCCTCTATAACTTCTTTTGCAAGCATCTGAAATTACTAGCAACAACATGAGTAAAGTAATATGTACCTTGAATGAAAAACTACAATCATCAAATGAGTACCCCTAGTGACACTGAAAGAGAAGTTTGTTACAGGTGCAAGCATGCACAGAACTATAAGCAGAGGCCTTGGCTCCTTGCCACCAGTAGCTACTCATGCAAATTTGACATTCTGTGTGAGTTGTAATTTTGTTGTAAAATGGTCCCCACCTCAGGTAGAAAAGTAGAGATTTGTCTTATGTGATTTCTTGTAAAGCTTACAATGTTAAATTTGAAATTTTGCTACACACTAAGAATGTAACCTTTGAATCCATTATCATTTTATTTTGAAATTCATTTCATTTTCATATTTGAATTTTGACCTAAGATGTAGCTTTAAAAAAATTAGAATATCCTGAAAAAGGGCACAAAAGATTTCTCATTTTATACAAGTCATGAACGTTATCAGCAGCCTCTCCATATTTACCCACCTCTCATGCAAACAAACAAATGTCAATAAGGCACTGGCTTTAAAATTTTACACTGATCTCAGAATTGAAATTCCATCCACAAGAAAAAGCCAACCCACCTTTGGATTACCTCCCAATATAATGTCCGTGCCCCTTCCAGCCATATTTGTAGATATGGTGATAGCATATTTTCGTCCAGCTTGGGCCACAGTTTGAGCCTCTCTAGCAGCATACTGAAAGCAATAACAACAATTAAGTCACCATGTTACAAATACCGTTAACCCAAGATTTAAGCTCAAACTGAGCCTAATAAGCCTGTTTAACTGGCAGAAAACGTAACTCAATCCTATACGAAGTAAGCATGAACCTTTGGTCGTGCATTGAGGACATTGTGAGGGATGTTGCTAACCCTCAGCAGGGTAGACAAATATTCTGAATTTTCGACACTGCACCAACAAATGAAGGATCTAAAATTGATTTACTGGCACTTGTTTGCATAAAGATGCAAAAAGGTATTAAAATGGATTGATGTCTGATTAACAGAGAAGCTGAGCGAAAATAACTACATTGAATTATATTAATAAAGGAAAAATCACCAAGATAACACGGTCCATAATTTCATATTACCACAAAATCACAAGTGACTGAATGAAATTAAGACATAATGTCATTGTCTACCTAGTGGTTCCAACTAAAACAGGGCGGCCAACTCTGAACATACTTTCAACTTCTGCGCGGACATACTCCCATTTACCACGAGCAGTCTTCGAAATGAAAGCCATTTTAGGCATGGTTAACGATAATAAGAAGGTATTTTCCATTTAAAAAAAACAGAACGATCATAGAACTGAGTGTCTTACTGCAAAAGCTTGGATGGGTAAATCATTACGAATATTTGGCATATTTGTGGGCACTTCAATAACAGGCATCTGGAACATTTTCAAAAACTCCTTTTCCTGACACAGTGTAATAAATAAATATTGGCAAAAATAGTCAAGATATCTAGTAGTTGATTAAACTTTAGAACAATATGTTAAGTCACAATTTGTCAATACTTCAGTTTTTGCAGTCCCCGTCATCCCAGAAAGCTTCGGATATAGCTTAAACAGTGATTGGTACGTGATTTGCGCCACTACAACTGAATCAGCCTAAAAAGTCCAAGAGTAGAAGTCGGTAACTCTATAGTAGAGCTATCAAGAAGAATGATAAAGTTGTCCGCCAGAAATACCTATCATCAAACACTACTTTATACCTGTATTTGTAGACCTTCTTTGGCCTCCACAGCCTGGTGAATCCCCTCTGACCATCGTCTTTTTTCTTCCACTCTCCCCGTCAACTTGAAAAAATTAAAAGAGAACTTATCATTTAATGTCAATATTTAAAAAAAAAAAGTATCCAAAATACAAGGCTGCAAGTTGGTTCAATACACTAACACCTGGAAGATTTAAGGTTTTTGACTGCTGGGTATCACCAGTGTATTGTGAATTTTAGAGAGAGAGAGAGAGAGAGAGAGAGGGGGGGGGGGTGTTAAAATAGGCATAGATTAAAAGTGCACTAGTCATTATACGCCAAATCAATGTACTAATGTACTATGGTAGTTTTCTATGGTTTCTACAGCAAATAGTTTCCTGAAGTTTCAAAAGCATGCAATTTTTTCCTTGTCGAATGTCAAGTAATGGATTAAAAATACAAAATGAAGATAAGTAGATAACCTAACAACAAAAATACTTGACACCTACCAAAATAAGATCAAGACAACAAGGTAAGACATGAAAATGTGAATATTACCTCATTTATTATGAGAGCTTTCCCATTTTTAACGATGTATTGGACATCTTGGCGATAGAACTCTTTGGCTTTCAAAGCATTCATGACAAATCTACATTATGTTATTATTATTATTATTAAGAAAATCTAATTAAATAACAAGCTTAGTGGTTAGTTGGTTGCTAGATGAAAATCTGTGTATGAATGTATGATACAATGAAGTTACCTAGCCCATGGGTCATTCTCATCCCACAGATCTTTTGTTTCCAGAGCCATCTCTGCTAGTGCAATTCCTTCTTCCGTCAACTCCACTGAATTATCCTTAAGCTCTATATTGTAATGCTGTGTAGTGAAAGATATGGTGAGACAAGACAGTGATGAATATCGAGAATTAAACATCAAAAAAAATTAGAAAGGCAAGAAACTAAGGTACAAGGCCACGCATGAGTAGTTCGGCCACTTTGGCAGCAACTGGATAACGTGCAGCATCCTTACTAGCCTGAGATTCAGATCAAGTATCAAAGCTTTTACATTACCGCTTTGGTTTGGAACCCGAAGGTATACTCAGCTCTCCTTCTATGCAAATAGAGCCACAACTTAAAG
Organism: Centrapalus pauciflorus; assembly: GCA_020465985.1. Taxonomy (NCBI): domain Eukaryota; kingdom Viridiplantae; phylum Streptophyta; class Magnoliopsida; order Asterales; family Asteraceae; genus Centrapalus; species Centrapalus pauciflorus. The sequence continues at coordinate 607,879 of JAANYP010001141.1, forward strand.
TAAGAAATTGTACCTCACCACTTATCAGCAATGGATTTCTCCCCTCGTCAATTAGGACGGAGTCAACTTCATCAACAATTGCAAAATGGAATGGTTTTGGCCTAATAAACATTGTGCCATTAATCCCATAGACAATTCAAATCAAATCATCCCACTAGCCCAGTATGATAAGAAAAAGAAAAGGCAGCAATACCATCTCATAACAAGTTGTCCACTGCTTCCAGCAAGATTGTCTCTCAGATAGTCAAAACCAAGTTCCTAGCATAATTAGATTTACTGCAATATTGAGTAACAGCACCACCCGAATACACTTGTATTAGAAAGTTAAGTGACAACAATTGCAGTGCAAAACTGGTAAGGATACATACGGAATTGTTGGTGTATGTAATATCACATCGATAATTAGACCTCCTTTCCTCAGCTTTCATGCCTCTCTATATGTGGTAATACAGAAGCAAAAAAAATCAAAAGTTATCAGAAGTAGCTTATGCATGATATCGAATATGGCTTCATGGCTTCACAACATACTTGGATAAGACCAACAGAAAGGCCTAAGAAGCGATGAACACGACCCATCCACTCAGCATCACGTTGAGCAAGGTAATCATTGACAGTTACCACTGTGAGGAGGCAGACACAGTAAATCAGCATATTGTGGGTGTTAGTTGTGCTCCTTGCCAATCAAATCATATCTTTTTAAAAATTTTGGCATGCTTAATTGTAATTTTGGACAAATTCAGCTTACCCAAGAACAGAGGCAACAAATTTAAAATAACAAAGAGGTAACTGTGATAACCGAAAGACAAAAATGAAAAACAGATAAACAATTACACAAAGTCTAATATACAACCATCTATAATACTCATACCATGAACACCCTCGCCAGTCAAGGCGTTAAGATATGCAGCTAATGTCGAAACCAGTGTTTTCCCCTCTCCAGTTTTCATCTCGGCAATCGACCCGTCATTAAGCACTGCCCCGCCAATTATCTAGCAATTGCAACACCAAATTTAATCGAGTAAATCACAAACTAAACATTGAACTTTCTCTGATTTGGTTTAACACGTCTACTTCGAATTACTCCAATTACAATAAACAAATATGGTGGGGGAGAGAGAGAGAGAGAGAGAGAGAGAGAGAGAGAGAGAGAGAGAGAGAGAGAGAGAGAGAGAGAGACCCACCTGCACATCAAAATGGCGCATACCAAGCTTCCTCTTGGCAGCCTCACGAACAACAGCAAATGCCTCTATGGTATAATTATGTAAAGTAAATATCTACATTCAATTATTACATACAAAAGAAACAAACTTTAATGCCATAAACTTGAGAGCAAATATGTAACAACCAGCTTGAATATCAGCAAGTGTCTCTCCTTTACCCAAGCGACCGCGGAACTCAGCAGTTTTTCCAGTTAACTGATTGACCATTTAAAATAAATCAGAATACTTGACATACAAAAAGGATCATGCCATGGAGGTGCAAAAAAAAAAAAGTCAGTCAAGTCATGTAAAAAAAATTCAAACCTGTTCATCAGAGAGCTTCTGTACTCGAGGCTCAAAGGATTTAACGAGCTCTACAAGACGATAATAATCCCGAACAACCCAATAATTTAAGCTAGTAAAATCCCCCCATGTTTGCATAACGCGGCCCAAATTTTCCTAAAAATAATAACAAACAACCAACCAAAGACATTTTAACAAACAGGTAGTATGCATATAGGTGTATGATGATTTTGGATGCAAAAAATAGAAGGAAAAAGGAATAAGGATATGGATGTACCTTGAGAGATGCTGTGGGGGTGAAGCGATGGCGTCGAGTACGAAAAGAAAGAAGGGGGAAAGCAGTGGTGGGTAATGTACAGAAGAAGTTAGAGGGTAGAGAAGAGGATTGATGACGGTTTGTGATTCGGGTGGAAAAAAAGGTATTTGAGATTGAAGAGGAAAAAGCCGCCATTGTTGGGTGGTTTTGCAGTGCAGTAGTGCTCAATGTTGGTGTTTCAATCAGCAGTAACTGTGTGCTTGTTCTCCCTCATGTGATGTGCGAATGTGGTTTAACAAGTATACAAACCTCGAGCGAAGTACAGCCAAACCTTTCTATAAAAATTCAGAAGACGATGGAGGTTGTTGTTGCGCCGGCGAGCGGCGGCGGTCGCCGGCCGGAGGGGAGACAGAGAGCAGAGAGTAGAGAGTGTGTGTGAGATCGTGTGTGTGCGCTGTGTGAGTTGTCCGAAAAAAAGGGTGGAGAAAGAAAAGCTACCCCTAACTTAAATAATTAATAAAGAAAGAATTTTATACATACTCCTCCAAAACTTTATAATATCATATATACCCAACTTAAAATTTTAATATCATATATATCCCTTCTAAACATCATAATATCATATATACCTAATTTTAATAATTAATATCACATATATTCCTCTTAAACATCATTAATATCATATATACTCAAATTCATTAATTTAATTATTTTTAGAACATTTAAAACTCATATTTAATATTGATCATTAATTAATGACCATTATACCCTTATTTATATCTTCTTTCAACTAAACCTTAAAATATCATATTTATCCAACTTAAATAAAAATATCATATCCCTTTAAATAATTTTATATAATTTATTTTTGTAAACTTTACCATGTAAGTTCTTCATAGTAAATATTAGAATTAAAAAATTGTATTATATTTTTGTTCGTTTGTAATCAAATTGTATTTAGTTATTATATTTTCTTATTTGTTTTTTTCCTGCAGTTTTCTATATACGGTTAACTGATTATATATTATGTTCTTTCTTTTCTTTTTCTTTTCGAGTTTATAGTTGTATTGCATTTTTTTAAATTTAGTATATATATTTTGTTTTCTATATACATTAGTTTCTATATTTTTCAAGTTTGCTTTCATATTATAATTATTGTTTTTTCTAGTTTAGTTAATTTAATTTTTTATATTTAATCTAGTATTTGAATTATAACTTGTTATCCAATTTTATTACTTGTGTATATTTTGTGTATAATATATAGTATAAAAGCTACATAATTTTATTGTTAAGATTATTATATCAACTTCCAATGTTATTTTATATGTTTAAATATATAGGATAAAACATATATAATCTTATTATTTACACAAAACATACACAACTAATAAAATTGGATAACAAGTTATAAATCAAATATTAGATTAAATATAAAAAAGTAAACTAGAAAAAACAATAATTATAAAACGAAAGCAAACTTGAAAAAAAAAATAGAAACTAATGTATATAGAAAATAAAAGATATATACTAAATTAAAAAAATGCAATACAACTATAAATACGAAAAGAAAAAGAAAAGATTTAACATAATATAATCAGTTAATTGTATATAAAAAAGTAAAGGAAAATAACAAATAAGAAAGTATAATAGGTCGATACGATTTGATTACAAACGAACAAAAATATAATACAAATTTTTTATTGTTAATTTTAATTTGTTCTACTATGAAGAATTTACATAGTAAAGTTTACAAAAACTAAATTATATAAAATTATTTAAAGGGATATGCTATTTTAATTTAAGTCGGATAAATATGATATTTTGAAGGTTTAGTTGTAAGAAGGTATAAATAAGGGTATAATGGTCAATAATTAATAATCAATATTAAATATGAGTTTTAAATGTTCTAAAAATAATTAAATTAATGAATTTGGGTATATATGATATTAATGATGTTTAAAAGGGATATATGTGATATTAATTATTAAAATTGGGTATATATGATATTATGATGTTTAGAAGGGATATATATAATATTAAAATTTTAAGTTCGGCATGTATGATATTATGAAGTTTTGTAGGGGTATATATGAAATTCTCCCATTAATAAACATATAATAAACTTTTGAAATTGTTATTCCTGTTGATTAATAATTAGTTTGAAACCTATTTAATAAACCTAGGGGTCATTTGGTTCGCGGATTTCCTGGGATTTCCTGGGATTTGCATTTAAAATCCTGCTTGGTTCGCAGATTTCAGTAAGGATTTAAAATCCCAGGATTTCTTAAATCCTTCCATTCTTTGTTATTTAAAATCCCAGTCTCCCCCCTAGGATTTTAAATCCCAGTTACCTTGCATTTTTCAGATTAACAAATTATTCTATAAGATAATGCAAATTTTTTGACAAAATCCTGACAAATGCAAATGCTGCATAATGCAAATCCTTTGAAAAAATGCAAATGCCAGGTAAAAAATCCGCAAACCAAACGCCCCCTAGTATATATTTTGAAACTCACTCTAAATAAATTAATTAATAGGTAACTAATTAATTAGTTATTCACATTTATATCTACGATTAATCTATCTATTTTATTAAAAGAGTAAATAGATGTCGTTTGACACCTAATTAGAATGTCAATTGGCGTAACCTGGAAGCGACACGTGTAATATTCGACAATTTCTATTTTAAAAGATAATTAAAATAATTTAGGAAAAAAAACTTCTGCCTATTATCTTGAAATTTTGTTTTAGATTCGAGTCCACAACTTATGTTTTACACTAGCTTCTTATCCAAATTTTAAAAATATTAAAATAAATAATTAAATTGATTTAGAAAAAAAGGACTATTTATTAGATTTCTATAAATTTTTTCTTTCTTTATTATTATTTAATTCTTGGTTATGTATATTACTTTTAGTTACCTGGTTTATATATGTAACATCCACGGATTCAATTTGATGTATTTTGACTAATTAAGTGGAAAATTTATATTTAAAGTTGAATTTGGGTGATTATTATGTATTTGGATATTTAGCAAAGTTTGTTGTTATTTTTAAGAAAATTGAACTCAGAATCAATTTTGTGGATTATTATAAATTTAAAAGTTATTTATGATAAATTTAAGATTAAATCGGTATTTTATGGAACCGGTTAAGTCGGGTGATGAAATGTGCAAAATGACGAAAGTAGTATATAAAGGGCAATAGGCTTCATTTTCTAGTTTACACTCTCTCTCTCTACTCTATCTCTCTAGAAATTTTCTCTCTACATCTCTCTAAGATAAATCACAAACCGACCGTTGGATTTTCGAGAATTATACGTCATCGGAAAGGTATCGAGGAGTACAACAGTAATCTACAAACGGATTTCAGATTTCGTGCGAATTGAGGTAAGAATCGATCCTTTTTTAAGTTATGGTTTCGGTTTTGAAGAACAAGAATCTCGAATCTATCATTTTATGCATATTTAAGCTTGTTTTTGATTGAAATATTGCTGGAATATGAAAGTATATGCATAGTCGAATCGAATCTAGGTATTATACATGATATATTAGTGATTTTTGCCTTAGAAATGAAGGATTTAAGTTGAAATGATGAACAGACTCGAATGGGTCAAGAACAGAGTCGAAATGCAAGAACAAACTCGAGTTTGGTGCTAGATTCGAAGGTGTACCATTAGATTCTAAGGGGAGGGCTTCGAATCTAGGCATAGACTCGAAGTGAGGTTCGAATCTACCCTAGATTCGAAGGGTAGTTCGAATCTGTTGATAAGGGGTTCGAATCTGATGCTAAGGGTTCGAATCTGATGCATATGATTCGAATCTGATGCATGGTTTCGAATCTAACCCATTAAATTCGAGTTTAATGCCTAAAATTGAGAAATATACTCTCTAAACTTGAGTATTTTGAATGGAATTTATAAACAACACATAAAATGGGTTTCAAACTTAGTTATGGTTTAAATTTGAATGTAGACCCGAAATGGGGGAAAACGTTGCAAAACATACGAGACTTGATTTTTATGAGTTAAACGGATAATGATATGAGGAATTTGTTGTAATTGATATAACAGGTCCCTTGTGGTGTTGTTTAACCCACAGTGGGGTACTTGGTGGAATCCGGTTGAAAGCCCGAAGAGAAATAATATCGGTTTAAAGATAATACGCACCCACTGTGAGTACAGTAGATTTCGCATGATTATATCTGTTTTATGTTAAGCTTTGCCTGCTGAGACCTGTTGTTTCATTTGTTTGGTTGGAATTCTACTAACTTGCGTAGATTTAGATGCACATTCTTTCTTGTTGCATGTCCGTTCGATTGTTGTGCATCTAGTGATGGACCGGTGGGTCGCATCGATAACTCTGATGTTACTGTGCTATATGACGCTGGAGCTGATCCCTCCAGGTCCGGTAGGCAGTATGTCATCCCCGATCGTACGTTTGTCTCAGATGGTATGTGTAAATGCCGAGCTTTGGGCTCGAAGGGGCTGCGGCTCTGGTCTGTACTTGGTGTACGAAGAGAGTATACGACGTTTGTCGTCGGGGTTACTCTTGGGCTTCATAAAGATTTATAATGTGCGCAATCTATGTATTCACTAAGCATTCGCTTACGTTTTAGTTGTTGTATTTTTATTTTACAGGAAAAGGGAAGTCTACTGCTGGACCTTCTAGTTAGGTCGATTTGGAAGATTTGGAAGATATCTGCTACTTAATCGGTAATTATATTGTGGGACAAATGTTGTAATATATTCTGGATGATTGTAATAAATGTATGGGTGTGTAGACCTAGACTTGGTACCTGATAGCACCGTAGGGTGTTTAACACTTGTTGCACTACGTATTTATGTTTTAAATGCTTCCGCACTTAATTTAGGTTATCAGATCATTATGTTAATGTATGTGGGTGATTAATCCTGGGTGTATTGTAATTGGTGGTTGTTGTGGCAAGGGTGTCACACGAGATGGTATCAGAGCAGTTGTTTGAGATTCAAGTGTCCGTGAGGTCTTAATCTCAAACATTAGGTGATGATATGTAGTGATGTTAAGTAATGATCTGAACTAAGATAGGTTATGATCTAGTAATTATAAGAAATTGACTATCATACGGGACAAATGAATGGTGTCTTTAAATTTATGACATGTTGCTAAATAAGTTATATGTTTCGTATTTCAGAACATGTCTGGAGGAGGAATGACACCTGAGGAAGCCAGAGAGATGATGCTAGCCATGATGGCTGAGCAGAATCGAATGATTCAAGAACAGTTTAGGGCTCGAGATGAGGCCGATGCTAAAAGAAGAGAGGAAAAGAGAAAGAACAAGGAGAAGGAAGGGGGTAACAATGAGGAACAAGATGACAACACTGGGTCATCTAACAAACCCCGAGGTTGTCGTTTTAAGGACTTTAAAGGAAATGGGGCTGTGGAGTTTAATGGACTAGGAGATGCTGTTGCCGCGCTGGAATGGATAACAGCAACTGAACGAACATTCCGAATCAGCGACTGTGCTGAGAAGGACATGGTTCGCTATGCTACTGCTATGTTCACTAATGACGCAATTATGTGGTGGAATGCCATGGTGAACGCTTTGACATTGGAGAAGATTTCTGTTATGACTTGGGCTGAGTTCAAGGATCTGTTCACTCAGCAGTACTGTCCGGTTGATGAGCGCCGGAGGTTGGAAGCAAAGTTCATGGCACTGGTACAGGGGACTAAGACGGTGTCCCAATATGCTGTGGAGTTCACGAGGTTAAGTCTGTTCGCACCTCATCAGGTGGACACTGAAGAGAGGAAAGTGACCAGGTTCGAGGCTGGTCTTGACATTGAAATAAGGAGAGTTATGAGCAACGTCCGCTACCCTACATTTACTGGCTTACTTGAGGCTGCCAGAAATGTAGAGCAGATTCTGATCATGTCGGGCTACTCTGTTGGGTCTGCTGCTGCTTCCACCAATCCGACACAGCCGTCACCGCCGAAGCGCCAAAGGGAGGGAGGATACTCGGGATCTTCCCGGTCTTCACAATACTCGTCACAGCAGTCTTTTCGCCGACCATCTGGTTCTTCTGATCGCGGTCGTGCTCGTGCATACTCTATCAACACCGAACCACAATACTGCAACAAATGTCACCTGGAGCATTTTGGCAAATGCCCTAACGGACGTGCTTGTTTTTGCTGTGGGGAGCTGGGACATTTTCAGAATGACTGCCCAAGGAAGGGTGATGCTTGCTATAAGTGTGGGGTGTGGGGTCACTATAGCAGGAATTGTAGAAAGAATGCTCCAACGGCTGCTGTCCCATCATCAACACGCTCGTCTGGAGGTTCAGTTAACCGCCGGGGTCAGTCTCAAAGGGCACCTGCTCGTGCTTTCCAGATAACTGCAGAGGAGGCAAGGGAAAATCCGGAGGTCGTCACGGGTACGTTCATAGTTAATTCTATGCCTGCACGAGTTTTATTTGATTCGGGTGCCAATAGGTCGTTTGTTTCTACTATGTTTGCACAAAGAATTGCCATGCCATTATCTAGATTATCTGATGTTCTTGATATAGAAACTGCTAGCAACACTCTAGTAAAAGTAGATCATGTCTACCGTAACTGCACGTTAGTAATTGAAGATGTAGTCTTCAATTTGGACTTGATACCGATAGAATTCAGTGAGTTTGATGTCATAGTCGGGATGGACTGGTTGATCGAGAATGAAGCCCACATAGTGTGTAAGAGCCGAATGATAAAGATAACTACCCCGGAGGGGCGTGAGATATGTATATATGGGGATAGGAGAAGCGGGGATCTGTGTTTGCTGACTATTGCAAAAGCTCGAAAGCTTGTTGCAAAGGGATGTGATGCATACTTAGCATATGCGATTGATGCTAAGGCAGAGAAGAGAACTTTGGCCGATGTGCCGGTTGTTTCACAATTCCCGGATGTGTTTCCGGAAGACTTGTCTGGCGTGCCGCCTGAGAGACAAGTTGAGTTTCGAATTGATCTGATCCCCGGAGCTGCACCGGTAGCTCGTTCTCCTTATCGTCTTGCCCCAACCGAGATGAAAGAAATGATGACACAACTTCAGGAGTTATTGGACAAGGGCTTCATTCGGCCGAGTTCATCGCCGTGGGGAGCCCCGGTGCTATTTGTGAAGAAGAAAGATGGCACGATGAGGATGTGCATAGATTACCGGGAGCTGAATAAATTGACGATTAAGAACAAGTATCCTCTGCCGAGGATAGACGACTTATTTGATCAGTTACATGGGGCTAGTGTATTTTCTAAGATTGATCTTAGATCGGGGTACCATCAACTGAAAGTTCGAGAAGAGGATGTGCCTAAGACAGCATTTAGGACACGTTATGGGCATTACGAGTTCTTGGTTATGCCTTTTGGGTTAACCAATGCCCCGGCTGTCTTTATGGACTTGATGAATAGGGTTTGTAGACCGATGTTGGATAAGTCGGTGATAGTGTTTATTGATGATATACTGGTATATTCTAAGTCTGAAGCAGAACATGCTGAACATCTGAGAGAACTGTTGGAGTTGTTAAGAAAAGAAAGGTTGTACGCCAAGTTCTCAAAGTGCGAGTTTTGGCTACAACAGATACAGTTTCTAGGACATGTTATATCTGGAGCCGGGATTTCGGTAGATCCGGCTAAGGTTGAAGCAATAAAGAACTGGGAGCCGCCGTGTTCAGCTACTGAGGTTAGAAGTTTCCTGGGGTTGGCAGGATACTATCGGAGATTTATCAAAGATTTTTCTAAGGTTGCAGTTCCTTTGACTGCTTTAACGAAGAAGAATGCGCCTTTTGTTTGGGAGACTGTGCAGCAAGAGGCGTTTGACGTTTTAAAGAAGACTTTGAGTGAGGCACCGATACTTGCCTTACCTGAGGGCAATGATGACTTTGTGGTGTATACCGATGCTTCGAGGTTAGGGTTAGGCGCTGTATTGATGCAGCGTGGGAAGGTTATAGCGTATGCTTCAAGACAGTTGAAGCAGCATGAGAAGAATTATTCGACTCATGATCTCGAGTTGACTGCAGTAACGTTTGCATTGAAATTATGGAGGCACTACCTGTACGGTACTAAGTGTCAACTTTATACGGACCATAAGAGCTTGAAGTATATCTTTAGCCAGAAGGAACTTAATATGAGACAACGTAGGTCTATGGAGCTTATTAAAGACTACGATTGTGAGATACTGTACCATCCCGGAAAGGCTAATGTAGTAGCCGATGCCTTGAGCCGGAAAGCGTATGCTAAGGATTTCTGTTATGTGATGACTTCTACAATGTTGACCTCCACGATAATTGATGATGTCAAGGCTGCTCAGAAAGAAGCCTTGAAAGAGGAGAATATTGGAGCTGAGGATGTTAGGATACATTTAAAGAATATGGAAACGAGCGAGTCTGGTATAAAAGGTGTGTACGGAAGAATTTGGGTGCCGAAATATGGTGGTATGAGAAATGTGATCGTTGAGGAGGCACATCAATCTAAGTTTTCTGTACATCCCGGGAGCACAAAGATGTACAACGACTTAAAGGCAGACTTTTGGTGGCCGGGATTGAAAAAGGACATAGGGCAGTATGTGGAACGATGTAGGACTTGCTGGTTGGTAAAGGCTGAGCATCAACAACCTTATGGCAGTCTGCAACCGCTTCACATTCCGGAATGGAAGTGGGAGCACATTACAATGGATTTTGTTACAAAGCTGCCAAAGACTAAGCGACAGCATGATGCAGTTTGGGTGATAGTCGATAGATTAACTAAGTCGGCTCATTTTATACCAATTAGAGAAAGTTACTCACTTGAAAGATTGGCTCAAATTTACATGAACGAGATAGTTTCTAGGCATGGAGTGCCTAAGTCCATAGTGTCGGATAGAGATAGCCGATTTACTTCAAATTTTTGGTCGGCACTACAAGAAGGGTTAGGGACAAGGATAGCAATGAGTACAGCTTACCGCCCGCAAACTGATGGTCAGAGTGAGCGGACCATCTTAACGCTTGAAGACATGATGAGATCGTGTGTGTTAGATCTCGGTGGTAATTGGGACGATCATCTGCCACTCATAGAGTTTTCGTATAACAACAGTTACCACGCTACGATTAAGAAAGCTCCGTTCGAGGCTTTGTATGGAAGGAAATGTAGGACTCCTACATGTTGGAGAGAAACGGGTGAAACACCAATCGCTGGGCCGGCCTTGCTTCAGGAAACAAACGAGAAGATACAGTTGATTAGGCAGAACATGAAAGCGGCCCAGGATCGTCAGAAAAGTTAATATGATCGGAGGCACAAGCCGATCAATTTTGAAGTGAATGACTGGGTCTACTTGAAAGTATCACCCATGAGGGGTGTTACTCGTTTTGTTAAGAGGGGCAAATTGGCTCCGAGATTTGTCGGACCCTTTAAGATTGTTGAAAAAGTTGGAAATCAGTCATATCGATTAGAATTGCCTGAAGGGATGTCGGGCGTACATCCAGTATTTCACGTTGGGAATCTTCGAAAATCGTTTAACACTGGAAACGAGGATTGGGCCGATCATACTGAACTGCAAGTTGATGAAAGGCTCCGATATGTTGAAGAGTCGGAGTGTGTGTTAGACACTAAGATGAAGAAATTGAGAAGTAAGGAGATAGAAATGGTGCTTGTACGTTGGAAGCATCATAAAGGAGCAAATCATACATGGGAAACTAAGTCAGAAATGTTAAGAAAATATCCGAAACTGTTTGAGTCCGAGTAACTTCGAGGACGAAGTTGAGCGTGGTGGAGCCCATGTTGTAACATCCACGGATTCAATTTGATGTATTTTGACTAATTAAGTGGAAAATTTATATTTAAAGTTGAATTTGGGTGATTATTATGTATTTGGATATTTAGCAAAGTTTGTTGTTATTTTTAAGAAAATTGAACTCAGAATCAATTTTGTGGATTATTATAAATTTAAAAGTTATTTATGATAAATTTAAGATTAAATCGGTATTTTATGGAACCGGTTAAGTCGGGTGATGAAATGTGCAAAATGACGAAAGTAGTATATAAAGGGCAATAGGCTTCATTTTCTAGTTTACACTCTCTCTCTCTACTCTATCTCTCTAGAAATTTTCTCTCTACATCTCTCTAAGATAAATCACAAACCGACCGTTGGATTTTCGAGAATTATACGTCATCGGAAAGGTATCGAGGAGTACAACAGTAATCTACAAACGGATTTCAGATTTCGTGCGAATTGAGGTAAGAATCGATCCTTTTTTAAGTTATGGTTTCGGTTTTGAAGAACAAGAATCTCGAATCTATCATTTTATGCATATTTAAGCTTGTTTTTGATTGAAATATTGTTGGAATATGAAAGTATATGCATAGTCGAATCGAATCTAGGTATTATACATGATATATTAGTGATTTTTGCCTTAGAAATGAAGGATTTAAGTTGAAATGATGAACAGACTCGAATGGGTCAAGAACAGAGTCGAAATGCAAGAACAAACTCGAGTTTGGTGCTAGATTCGAAGGTGTACCATTAGATTCTAAGGGGAGGGCTTCGAATCTAGGCATAGACTCGAAGTGAGGTTCGAATCTACCCTAGATTCGAAGGGTAGTTCGAATCTGTTGATAAGGGGTTCGAATCTGATGCTAAGGGTTCGAATCTGATGCATATGATTCGAATCTGATGCATGGTTTCGAATCTAACCCATTAAATTCGAGTTTAATGCCTAAAATTGAGAAATATACTCTCTAAACTTGAGTATTTTGAATGGAATTTATAAACAACACATAAAATGGGTTTCAAACTTAGTTATGGTTTAAATTTGAATGTAGACCCGAAATGGGGGAAAACGTTGCAAAACATACGAGACTTGATTTTTATGAGTTAAACGGATAATGATATGAGGAATTTGTTGTAATTGATATAACAGGTCCCTTGTGGTGTTGTTTAACCCACAGTGGGGTACTTGGTGGAATCCGGTTGAAAGCCCGAAGAGAAATAATATCGGTTTAAAGATAATACGCACCCACTGTGAGTACAGTAGATTTCGCATGATTATATCTGTTTTATGTTAAGCTTTGCCTGCTGAGACCTGTTGTTTCATTTGTTTGGTTGGAATTCTACTAACTTGCGTAGATTTAGATGCACATTCTTTCTTGTTGCATGTTCGTTCGATTGTTGTGCATCTAGTGATGGACCGGTGGGTCGCATCGATAACTCTGATGTTACTGTGCTATATGACGCTGGAGCTGATCCCTCCAGGTCCGGTAGGCAGTATGTCATCCCCGATCGTACGTTTGTCTCAGATGGTATGTGTAAATGTCGAGCTTTGGGCTCGAAGGGGCTGCGGCTCTGGTCTGTACTTGGTGTACGAAGAGAGTATACGACGTTTGTCGTCGGGGTTACTCTTGGGCTTCATAAAGATTTATAATGTGCGCAATCTATGTATTCACTAAGCATTCGCTTACGTTTTAGTTGTTGTATTTTTATTTTACAGGAAAAGGGAAGTCTACTGCTGGACCTTCTAGTTAGGTCGATTTGGAAGATTTGGAAGATATCTGCTACTTAATCGGTAATTATATTGTGGGACAAATGTTGTAATATATTCTGGATGATTGTAATAAATGTATGGGTGTGTAGACCTAGACTTGGTACCTGATAGCACCGTAGGGTGTTTAACACTTGTTGCACTACGTATTTATGTTTTAAATGCTTCCGCACTTAATTTAGGTTATCAGATCATTATGTTAATGTATGTGGGTGATTAATCCTGGGTGTATTGTAATTGGTGGTTGTTGTGGCAAGGGTGTCACAATATATTTTCAATAATCTTTTTAACGATATAATATTATTTTATTTTATTTGTTGTTTCTAAAATAATTTTTAAATTTATACAAATTAAAAAATAATAATTTTAAAAGTATCACGTGTAACACACGGGTAATAAACTAGTATCAATTAAATTTATTACTAGTTATTAATGTCAAAACCTCCCCTTACGGGGCAGTCCTGAATGACTAGGTCCCATGGAACAATACAACGTCAATCAAAACTAATCTATCTATACTTCTATACTATATATAATAAGAAAAACCACTTGGAGTTTCTGGAGCATTGGATGGAAAGAAATCAATGGTCCAGATTAATGACAACTCATAATTATTTATGAAATGTCTCTTATACCCTTAATTAAAATCAATAATTATACTCATGCCATTATTTTAATTCATTTTCCAAATTTACTACATTACCTTAATTACATTAAATTTTGAATTTAATTTTTTCATTAATGAATTAATATTTACCTAAAATAAATATGTGTCATTATTATCCTTAATGATCATAGTTAAATTCAAATGTAAAAATTTGAATTTAAACGTAGAAGTGTAGTAAATAAAGTTAAAATTTTTTGTTAATTGTTTTGCTAACAAGATTTAAAATTTAATTGATAAAACTTCAATTGTGAATATGATAAATTTTGATTGTTGATTTTCAGATATTTCATTTTTATATTTTATCATTTTCAAAATATATACACATTCACATAATTGAAGTTTTTTGTTTCTTACATTGATATTTTATATTTGAAGTTAATAAAAATTAAAAGAAAACATTTTTTGCAAACACATATTATCTGTTTTAATAATACAACTTAATAATATTTTTTTAATTAATATCAAACAACTAAGTATTTTTTTTATCTTAAATTTAACTAGCTTTCAATTTTTTTTATTTTAATTATATATAAAATTTATAATAATTTATTTAAATATAAAAAAATATGTATTTTCTAAGTCAACCCATGTAATACATGGGTTGATTAACCTATATATTATAATAAAACAAAACAATTCATGTCACATGTCACTTCTACAATACAAGAAAATTTTATTTTTCCACATCTTTTTCCAAATTTAACACCTTAACTTAATTGCATTAAATTTTAACTTTATTTTTTTCATTAATTAATTAGTAATACATTAGATTTTTTAACATTTAAAATTAATGTTTACCTAAAATAAATATCTATCATTATTATCCATAATAATCATAATTAGATCCAAATGTAATAATTTGAATTAGTTGTGGAAATTATTATTATTATGTATAATAAAGGAAAACATCAAATGTCACGTGTCACCTCAACGTTCACCAAAAAGATAATTACAACTTATAAAAAATAAAAGATAAATATAATTTAATATTTCTAAAAAAGATAAATATCCTCTATTTTTTAATATGTAAATAATAAAAAATAAACACAATTATTATTTTTGTATGTTTTTATTTTTACTCATATACATTTTATATAAATAAATTTAATTAAAAATATCCACGTAATACGCGGGTTATAAACTAGTATAGACTAATAAAGTGCAGAATTAAGTCATATTACAGAAGTTAGGAATAGATTACAACAAGTTTAAAACAAATCTAATAGGGCATAAGGTCACTAATCTATTACATAGCCACGATACATAATCCAACAACTACCCAACCACCATCATAATCGTCTTTATTCGATACCAATTTGCAGATAGCTAGTGGTCTAATGACTTCAAGTTCAGGCGCGCAGATCCTAAGGACTTGGTTCGGCTGGACATTTTCCTTTGATTAAACCTTTAAAAAGATTCAACAACAACTGTAATCGGTGCTTAGTGAGATTATAGATTTAATAGTTAACATGCCATGACAATTTTAACCGGAGACTTAACTTTGACTTTTGACTTTAATCTCTGACTTTGACTTTAAGCACGATTTTGACATGACTGCCGCTATCAGTCAGACATTGTGAGACATAGGACTTAAGATCGGATGATGTTTAATCCCACGCACACGCTTTTAATTGTGGGCATCAGCCACATACTGGGCTAACTACCAGTAAGACAACGTGGGCAAACATCGGAGTAGACTTAATCATGGACTGACATAGACTTACTCAGACTTGAATTGTGCAGAAGCATATGAAAGCATTGATATCAAGGCAAATGACTGAAAGCATTCAAGTAATGAATCAAGATAGCAACAATAATATATCCAAGACTAATTCAGACAGTAAAGACAAGTATGCATGATGATATATTAAAAGCTATCATGATCCACAGGGCATCATCGTACCAAGGTGTGCACAGGTCACATTCTAGCTGAGCATATAAGACTTTCAAATAAAGCTAGAACAACAATATGTCTCACAGGAAGACAACCATGTATACAGTTATATCTATAACTCATAGTTACTGGTTTTATGTGGTGCTGTTTTTTCCTCTATTTTTTTCACTTGGGATACCTATTTCCCTTTTTCACATGTGAAATGAGGTTTAACATTTCAATTCATGTAATCATATACTATTTTAGACTTGTCCATTGGATGCATTATTGTTGTTGTTTCTCCTATAAAAATTGCTTACCAGGTTATTGGAGCTCACCGACTGATGTCCTTGATATTAGGACCCAACTTATGGAGATCTTTGAAAACTTGAAAGAGAAGCCAGACGTTGGAACACTACTTATGGTAAATGCTGAAGTCAACCTGATATGTCATTCTGACATTATTTGTTCACTAAAATACTTAATTATATGAAAAATATTTTAGATAAAAGTAAATAATCTTAATGAGGAGAGATCAAGAGTAGTGACAAATTAAGAAACGGATAAACCCAATTAACACGATAATATTGTGTTGAATCTAGTGGTACAAATTTTTGTTATAGATCTATATAAATCGTTGTTGATAGATCATGGAAGGGGTATTTGAGCAAAAAAGCTTTAAGTTAGATCATTTTTTGATTAAAAACTCCAACCATTTTACATTGCATAAAAACCCTAACGGGGTGAAATCTCACAGAATTGAGATATTACCGGTTGTAACCAATTGAAGGCATAGGCCACCATCGACAACTCATTAGCGACCACCAGAATTCTATCGTAAAACTAAATTCTAACAAAAAAATGTAAATTTGAACAAAGAATAGGAATAGATTACAACAAGTTTAAAACAAATCTAATAGGGCATAAGGTCACTAATCTATTACATAGCCACGATACATAATCCAACAACTACCCAACCACCATCATAATCGTCTTTATTCGATACCAATTTGCAGATAGGTAGTGGTCTAATGACTTCAAGTTCAGGCGCGCAGATCCTAAGGACTTGGTTCGGCTGGACATTTTCCTTTGATTAAATCTTTAAAAATATTCAACAACAACTGTAATCGGTGCTTAGTGAGATTATAGATTTAACAGTTAACATGCCATGACAATTTTAACCAGAGACTTGACTTTGACTTTTGACTTTAATCTCTGACTTTGACTTTAAGCACGATTTTGACATGACTGCCGCTATCAGCCAGACATTGTGAGACATAGGACTTAAGATCGGATGATGTTTAATCCCACGCACACGCTTTTAATTGTGGGGATCAGCCACATACTGGGCTAACTACCAGTAAGACAACGTGGGCAAACATCGGAGTAGACTTAATCATGGACTGACGACATAGACTTACTCAGACTTGAATTGTGCAGAAGCATATGAAAGCATTGATATCAAGGCAAATGACTGAAAGCATTCACGTAATGAATCAAGATAGCAACAATAATATATCCAAGACTAATTCAGACTGTAAAGACAAGTATGCATGATGATATATTAAAAGCTATCATGATCCACAGGGCATCATCGTACCAAGGTGTGCACAGGTCACATTCTAGCTGAGCATATAAGACTTTCAAATAAAGCTAGAACAACAATATGTCTCACAGGAAGACAACCATGTATACAATTATATCTATAACTCATAGTTACTGGTTTTATGTGGTGCTGTTTTTTCCTCTATTTTTTTCACTTGGGATACCTATTTCCCTTTTTCACATGTGAAATGAGGTTTAACATTTCAATTCATGTAATCATATACTATTATATACTTGTCCATTGGATGCATTATTGTTGTTGTTTCTCCTATAAAAATTGCTTACCAGGTTATTGGAGCTCACCGACTGATGTCCTTGATATTAGGACCCAACTTATGGAGATCTTTGAAAACTTGAAAGAGAAGCCAGACGTTGGAACACTACTTATGGTAAATGCTGAAGTCAATCTGATTGTTATCTCTATTCTTGATATTAATTTCAACTCCGCACTCAGACTGCATTCCTTTGCTGTGGATTTTTGCGAATCCAGGATTTAAAGTCACTGGGTTCCAATTTAGTCGTGGCAACAAAATGAACGGTTCAGGCATCCAGAAAATTGGGTTGCAAATAATATTATCAAATACAAGTTTATCATTCATACTGGAACATCGAACTTAAACTGCTATTAAAGTTATTGCAATTGTTCAAGACAATTTTTCTAATTTATATTTGTAAAGAAATGTCACAATTAAACACTTTAAGTTCATATCGATGTTCTGATGATGAATGGGGTGGGGACGGGGGACCAATTCCCGTCCCGTTGCCATTCCTAACCTTAAGTTCATCTGTATGTGTGGACCAAATTATTTAATATTTACACTAAACCCTTTATTTTATTTAACAGTTTAACCTGTATTATGTTCGTGGTAATAAATTTTGTGGAGGATTGAGAATGTTGACATGTGATCAAAATTGGGGAGTGGAAAGGGGAGGATCAGTTTATACGACATTGTTAAAAAGATAGATATTGAAAAAAAAGGAAGTGACCAGTCTGCCTAAGGATCAAACGGAATGAAAATCCAAGGAATTGGTATTTAAATTTTTGAAACTTTTGATAACAAAGATAAAAGGTTAAATTTTATTTATTTTTCATCAAATTCTTTGTTTATAGGAATTTAATTTTCTATCAAATGATACATTAAGTAGATTTCAGCCTACATCATTAACCAATATTAAAAATTATTTTTAACTCATCACCATCAAATACACTATTAACTAAAATTCAAATTTTGTATTCATTTGAATTACATTTTGCGAACCAGATGTACTTCAGATTCTATTCCAATAAAATTTGAATGAGTATAAATGGTGTGTTAGTTTGTATGTTTCTATTGACTTTGAATCTTTGATTATATTGCAACTACATTTGGATTTAATGCAATTAATGGTAATTAACTTTGACAGCCTATGATTGACAATGCACTTTTTATGATAGACCTAAGCATTGTGTTTTCAAATTTTATTTACCAAAAGATAGTAGTTTCAAATTTAATTACTAAAAGATGGTAGTTTTGAATTTAATTACTAAAATATGATGAGTTTATCATTTGTTAGTTAATTTTTTTTACCCAAAAATAATCTCTTCTTTCTTTCTTACTTTTTTTTTTACTTTTATAAATAAAACCAACATTCATAAAAAAAGTTTAATAACGATATCAATAAATAATAATCATTTATAAAATATTGATTTTATAAAATGAAACGATATGAAATATCATTTTTATAAATTGTTACGAAACTTTATAACTCAAACTCAAATATTATATATTAATAAATAATAAAACAATCGATACAATAAGTTCAAAAGGTAAAAAATTAATTTCCAAATTAATTTACGACATAGTCATGAACATTTAAGATAAATAATATCCACATGAGTCTTTAACAAAATATCGATCACAAGTACCAAAAACATATTCGATCAATCAATTTAAAATAAAAAAACCAAAATATTAAATAAAACACAAGTTTTCTCCCGGTAAAAATGAATATTTGTCTTCATAATAGGTTGCATGTAATTCAATATGAAGACGAATATTTATTTTGACCGGAAGAAGACTTGTGTTTCATTTAATATTTTAGTTTTTTTAGTTTAAGTTCATTGATCGAATATGTTTTTGATACTTGTGATGGGTATTTTGTTAAATACTTATGTGGATATTATTTATTTTAAATGTTTATGACTATGTTGGAGATTTGGAATTTTTTACTTTTCGAACTTATTGTATCGATAATTTTATTATTTATTAATATATAATATTTGAGTTTGAGTTATAAAGTTTCGTAACAATTTATAAAAATGATATTTTATATCGTTTCATTTTATAAAATCAATATTTTATAAATGATTATTATTTATTGATATCGTTATTAAACTTTTTTATGAATGTTGGTTTTATTTATAAAAGTTAAAAAAAAAAAGTAAGAAAGAAAGAAGAGATTATTTTTTGGTAAAAAAAAAAATTAACTAACAAATGATAAATCCATCATATTTTAGTAATTAAATTCAAAACTACCATCTTTTAGTAATTAAATTTGAATCTACTATCTTTTGGTAAATAAAATTTGAAAATACAATGTTTAGGCAAATAACTCTTTTATGATAACCAGATTAGTTAATGGTAGTTATACCAAACATAAGATTAAAAAATAACCATAATAATAAAGAAGTTTGTATACTAAAAATAACCATAAATAATATTCATTACATGAGGGATGTTTTTCATTAAAGCTAAAATTGTTACTATTAACACCAAACAAAAAACAACCCTAAAAATATGCATCTATGCAACAACACTAGTTCAATATTCCTTCTTTGATTCTTCCATAAATTAACATCAACTCTTCAACCTCTGCTTTGTTCGTGTTCGTGTATGTACCAATCATATACTACCTCGTAGTAATCTGGGCATCCTTTAATTCGTCTTCCAAGGTTCGTAATAGTCCACAAAGAAGACAAGATCATTGAAGCTTCATATATATGTTCATTCATGATTGAACCAGATCCTGTTCTTCATCTTGATAAGGTCATCGGCGCTTTGCACTTTCCGTTGATTGCCCATTGCTACTGAAACTTGTATTGCACGAAGAAAAGAAGACGACATCATCAAAGCTTCAGTCACACGATTGACCCAAGCTTCTTTATATATCAAGACAACAATGCACTTCCAGTCTTCTACGCAGGCAAATAGGCAAAATCCATATGAGCTTTATATGCCAAGTCACAAGGATACTGGCTATTTGGCTAGTACTTTTATAATACGGTTTTCATAATATTTAACTATTTTAAGTTGGAATATTGGCTTATAATAGATGTGTATTTTCATATTTGTTTTCATTTATGAGTCGTATTTTTTTTTTCTATTTGCTAGTTATATTTTTTATTTTCTTTTTAAGTAGTTATATTAATTTAATTTCCGTTAGGTAGTTATATATTTTTTGGTTTGCAATAAATGCTTGTTAACCTATAAACCTTACATGAATGCTAAATTAATGTAAAATTAGAGGTGTGAAGAAGTTTGGACTGTCTCGGAAAACTGACAAATTGTTTTAAGAGAATTGGGTTTTCAATTAAGCGTTTGTCAATTTTTCGATTTAGTCTCAAATTCTATATAACCTTAAGTTTTTTAATCTATAAATATTAATAAATGAATAACTTATTTGTCACTCGTCATCCCTTCATAATGTCACCTCACAGTAGACATTGATTATTTATCTACTTTTATATATAAAATGTTAATTTATACATTTCTATGAATTATGTAAATATTAATTATGATTAAAAATCATTGACTATTTTAATTTTGGAAATCTGATTTGAAGTTGAATCTATTAGATCTAACATAATATTTATACATAATAAATTTGGAATTTTTATTATTAGATCATCAATAATGTATCATTAAATTTAAAAAAAATTAAAACGCTTTTATTAAAATTAACATTTTATTATAATAAGATATTTATTTATTTTACATAGTAGTTTTTAAATTTTACCATTTATTTTTTCATTGATTTGTATAATTTATTCATAAATAATGATAGATATCATACATTTATTATCATACTAGGCACTGTATCGGCTGTGCTAAGCACAGCCCATGGCCCTAAAGCTTGATAAAATTTCACTATAGAAATGCACATATTGTGTTAAAATGAGCCTTTGTTTTGAAATAACAAGTAGAAAACAAGAAGCGTAACTCCTTAAAAAAAACGATATAAAATTAATGTGTTATGTTCATATTGAGCCCATCATTCTTATAGTTCTTGATAATGTCTAAAATAAGGGTGTGTTTAGTACAGAGAATGAAATTATAAAGAAATGACATCAGAGAATGAAAATGCAAAGAATGAGAATTGGGGAGAAAGAGAATTGATTCATCTGTTTGGTAGAACAGATAATTCAATAAAGCAATGTAACAAAAAATCATGTTTCTTGTTTGGTACAACAGAAAATTCAACATAGAATTCTATAAAAATGTATTTTTTGTAATCATTATTAGTTTGTAAAAATTTCTTACAAACCCAAAATAATTAATAATTAAACGTTTCATTGATCAAACAAAAAAAATATCAACATAATTTACCCATTTAATATTAAATAAAGTACTACAATTTAATTCAAACCGAAACAAGATTATTTGACCAAGTACTACCTTTTGAAACTACAACATAATCAAACATAAAGAAAGTAGAATATAATCAAACATAATGAAATTCGTAACAAGTACTTGCTTTTAAACTAATGTAAATATCCTTGTTCCCTTTCATCATATGTTACTCGGTTCCATGACTTATCTGTACTAAATCGATGAAGCTGTTGAGTTCTGGTTGTAAAGTGCTTTTGAGGCGGCCCAGCAACTCTCCGTCTTTAGTTTGTGATGCAGCATCTACAGCTTCCTTTGCCATGTCTATTCGAGCATAAGCCTTTTTCCATATAAACACATGTTTTTATACCTACCTGCCATTCTAAGCATCAAGATTATTATGGAATGTAAATAAACCAAAAATACCATCATTTCTCCGAAACCTGATTCAAGCTTAGAATAATACCAAGATAAACATGTTGCAACATGAAGGCCACTGTACCCTACACATGACACATCAATTACTTTAAAGTTAGTATACCTTTATACAGTTACAAAGATTTGAAAGAGCAATTATTTTTACCTGTTTTTTTTTCATGGCTGAGAGGAGACTTGAAATGAACAAGCATGATTGTTCGACATTTCTTGACATGATGACAGATTCTGGTCAGCATATAGCTGTTCAACCTGTTTCAATCAAATGATAGATGGCAAGGCATTAATCTGTGATCAGTGGTGCATTGCATCATTATTCATGGCTTCTGACTTAAACTTGAATGCTTGCAATTCTTATTGCAAGTCTTTTAAGATTATTCAGGGAATAAAAGAATCTTTAAAGAATTAGATCCCATCTCTACAAGGCAACAATGATCTATCTATAGTTAATTAATGGGGTTTCATCAACCTGCGTAATCTAGCTACAATATAATTCTAAATTTCTAAGTTTAGAGTTCACATTTCAAAATTCAACAAAAAGAGAAGACATTTATCATCCGGTCACAAGATTAGAGCATCATTCCCTTATAATCACTTATAGGGCCCTCAAGCACATACTTTCTACATGACAAAAACGGAGTAATCATAATTGTTGTCAAGTATGGTCCACATAATTTCGCAGCGTATGATCAGACGGGAATAGAGGATCTTATGTTGCTAATTGTTATAAACCTTGAATCGATATCAAATCATAAAAGAAAAATCATGTAATGAGACTTTGAATGCACACATAGATATCAAAAGGATACAACAATAAGGTGAAGCTTCACATTTAAAGAGGCACAATTTAAGCCACCAGTGAAGTATTTGTGTTCACTTCCCTTGATCATACTTAATCCATCAAATGAAAAGTGAAACAATCACATATTGGCATGTAACAATCACAAACGCACTAAACATGATTCATGAAGGAAAAAATTTTATAACAAGAAGGAAAAAATGATAACAGGAAGCAGATCCGAAACAGTACATAAAAATTAAAATATACATACATACCTATGTGGCTATGTACACATAAACATGAAATACCTTAACAAGGTTACAATCTAGCCATGAACAGGTAATCCAACTGAAACTCCATCTATGAAGCTGTGGATGTGTTTCCTGCTTATTGCTTTTAAGCTATAAATAGAGCTTCATGTGTTTCCTGCTTATTGCTTTTAAGTAGTGATCTGAGGTCTTTTTCTAATGCTAGGTTTATGCAGTTTTGGCGATTGGGCTAGTGATTTTAAGTTATATGTTATTTCTTAAGTTATTGGATGGAACTTTAGGATGTTTATTCACATAGCAATTTGGTAGAATTTGATGCTTTTTTTTTCGGATTGGACACAAGGTTTTTTGGAATGTAACTCCATTGTTTTCAAGGGATTTCAAAACTTATTATCTCATGAATAGCGATATAATACTTAAAAATCAAAGTGAACGCAAATAAGCCAATCATCAAGGTTATATTTCACCAACCATTTGATGATGATAAGTCTTTTAAGTTGACTGAAGGAGCTATGACCCAAAAAAATTAAAATGGTAACATTAATATAGAAGAGACGGTGAAAAATGAAGAGAACATTTATGGATATAGGCCTCAACAGAGTTATGACTGCTAACAATGAGAAGGTGACATGGCACTATAGGAGACGAAAGTCTGTGGGTGAAATGGACATATTACATCAAAGTCCGAATTTAGGACTAATAAAAGATCAATTTCAAACAAGATGACAACTATTTATTAACAGTCGACTTCCTGGCATCATCAAAGATTTCTCAATTAATCAGAATGTCACTCATAGTATTGGTTAAACAGTACCCAAAAAAGAAAAGAAAATTGGAGATACAAAAAAATCACATATGTATTAAAAAGCCCAAAAACTTGATTAAACCCCTAGACCACCTAGGTTTCATTAAACCAAGATCAAACAAATGCAATTCCTCTAAAGCTAAACACAAAGTTAAACAAATGTAGACATGAAAAACATGCATCTTGTGGTTTTAGAATCTGTCTTAAACCCTTAAAATTCTGATATTTTAAACAATTGAACCTTAGTGAACTTAAACCCTAAAATTTCCCAAATTATAAACAAGAATTCATAAATATACATCTAAACACATTAAAAACATGAAAGCAATGATGAAAACTTACAAAGCAATCATCATCATGTATATGTGAGGTCCGAGAATCTGTACCATGCCAAGAGAGGAAGAACAGACAGATAGATAGGCCAGCAGCAACAGTAAAGGGAACCAATTGGTTCCTGACTCCTAGAGTTATTATATATACTTAAAGTTTGTGTATGTGTGTATTTGAAGTAGGTTAAGACTCCGAAAGTTGCCAAATCCCAGAGTCGAGTTGGCTGCAAAACAGAAAGAAATCAACAGCACGCCTGGTCAAAATAAACTAAATAATGTAAAGAAATTGAAAATAAAGTAAAAAAAGGAAGAATAATGCTCATAAGAATTCCATTGCTGCTAATGAAATATTGTAGTACCTTGTATTTGTCACCATTCATTATGTTTACACAAACAAGTAAACCAATTTTGTTCCATAAATAGAATATGTGGAAGGCAAGCAAGTGGCATATTATAATCTCACCTAAATTTTTAGTTTCAAAAGGAAGAGAAATAATATATATTAGAATGGATTTTATAGCTTACCAATCAAAGATATAAAGGCTCACATCTTTTTTCAAGAATAGGATCATATTCTTCTTCTTCTTCTTTCCCTAAATTTAAATTTTGATATTATAATTCAAATGTAACTACAATAAGTACTCACATGGTATAAAAGATTATTGTATATTAATTAAGTGTATGTTTGGATAATTGAAAAATCAGTAACAAACTGAACGTAAAAGAAGTAAACAAACAAACCTGGAAACTAAGTTTGGTAGGCGGCGGTGATGGTTCTGGTTCGGTGGGCAGCGGCGCCGTACCTGCGGCCGTTTCTGGTCAGCGGCGGCAGCAGTGGTTGTGGTAGCCGAGAGGGAGAAAGGTGTAGGTGAGGTGAGTGTCGAGGGAGTGAGGCTGAGCGATGGTGGCGGCAACGGTGCGTGGCGGCGGCGGCGGCTGCTTTAGGGTTTAGGCCGCCGTCGATTGGTTGTGAAAGTGAGAGAGACGAGCGAGCGAGGGAGGGAGGGAGGCAGAGTGAGAAAGAAAGCGACACAGACTGGCGAGAGGGAGATGGAGATGGAGGAGATGGTGGTGGTGTTGCTGCGTCGGTGAGGGGCGGTGGCGGCGGTCGCCGGCCGGAGGTGTAGAGACAGAGAGCAGAGGGTAGAGAGAGAAAGAAGAGAGAGGGGGTGATTTGTTGTGTTCTGTTGATAACGTGGGAGAAGAAAAAGAGAACGAATGGTGATAACGTGTAGAGAAGGATGATTGAATAGTTGTCTTCTGTTGCCTGCTGACATGTCAACTTAAAAGAGGGGTTCTCTTCTTTTTAGTATATAGAAGAGAAGATATATCGTGTACTA
Source organism: Centrapalus pauciflorus (assembly GCA_020465985.1). Lineage (NCBI taxonomy): Eukaryota > Viridiplantae > Streptophyta > Magnoliopsida > Asterales > Asteraceae > Centrapalus > Centrapalus pauciflorus. The sequence continues at coordinate 633,841 of JAANYP010001141.1, forward strand.
AATTCTATTATGTGACTGAAATGTGTATATAATGAAGTATTTAAATATCGAAATCTGTAACTAACCCTTTATTTTTTTATTTTATTTACATGTTATAAAATAAACCCTTGTTATTATTCATAAATCTTTACTATTAAACACTATCTGAATTTGTCTGTAGTAAAATAGTCATGCGGAAATTCTATCAGTTGCATATTATTTTGAAAAAGTTAACAAAACATTTATTAGAATAAAATATAAATACTTAATAAGAAATAAAAATAAAGTATAACTACTAAAGGTATAAAAAAAAAATATAATTACCAAATGAAAACAAATATATGTACAACGCATACATGTAAACAAAAATGAAAGTATGCATCCGTTGCATGTCATTTTCCATTTTTTAGGTTATGTTTGGTAGAGAACTTTTAAGACCTTTTAGTAGTTTTTATTTTTAATAAGCTCTACTAAAAAATAAAAGTTTTGTTTGGAAGGAAACATAGAGCTTTCATTTTCTAAAAAATATGGTCTTTTATAAAACGCTAGTAGAAGTACCGTTTGAAAAGCTCTGGAGCTTTTACTCAAACATATTTACTTTTTTATCATTTTATTAATCATAAACTACCACCTTTAATTATTATTAATGTTATTTTACGTAATTTAATACTAAAAACTACAACTACAACTACTTTCACCAAACACATTTATAAATTTAAAAGCTCCAACTCTTTTTAAAAAGCTTCAGCTACTAAAAACTCTACCTCTTTTAAAAAAACACAAAGCTACAGCTAGTTTTGCCAAACATAGAGTTAATATTAAAAAAACTCTACGAACATTCATGAATTATCGATTATGTCAATGTACTTTTTTTTCGAGTGTTTAAGTCCCTAGACAATTTTGTCTTATTCAAAACTATATATTTGACCTGTTTAGCAGGTCACTAACCGGTAAACGGTACATTGACTTGAACAAGAAAAAAAAAGTCCAATGACTTAATCGTGAAAATAGGAAAAAAAAGTTTTTTTTAATAATAAACTATTCGAGAAACTAAGTGTGTTACCTGTTAAGCAGGTAGCGAGTTAAAAATATATAGTTCTGAATAAAATAAACTTTGTTTTGGGATTTAAATACTCTGAAAAAAAGTTCAGTGACTTTATCAATAATTACATAAAAGTCTATGAGATTTTTTCAATATTAACCCCCAAACATACCCTAAGTTTAATTACTTTTTGTATGATTATTTATGTTTTAAGGGTGTCTCACGGTGACGATGACGGTTTCCAGTTATGGTAGTTGTGGCCGACAATGTTAAAATAGGGGATTTACGTCGGTTTTTTTATGAGCAATCGAGTTGAGGCAACGCTCTGTCAAGTACATAAACCTTAGAGAGATTAGACAAAAAAAAGGACAAAATTGACAACTTATCGTGGCGGTGCATGGTCAGAGATAACACGACGAAAATTTAGAGGTGGGTGTCAAGAGAGATGGCTAGCCGGCAGTGGTGGTGGTGTTGCTTTCGTCCTGTATACGTGACAAGTGGCTAGTGGCCGTTAGGTTTCTAACGGTGGCTAGGGCTTCTTGGTTCTGATACCATGTTAAACCAAAGAGTTTGTGTATGGATCGTACATATATTTGTGTTGGTGATTTATCACCAATATTATTTAAGTGTAATGGGATGAACTTGTTTGACTAAAATAATCTTATTACATAATGTACAAGTTGGGTTGGTGCGGAGTGCACACGTGTCCAATATTGTTTAAGATTAATTACCGGGGGTTCGGGGGCAGCGCCCCCGATAGCGGGGTTCCAGGGGCGGCAGCCCCTGGTAGCGGGGTCCAAGGGGCGGCAGCCCCTGGCGGGGTCCAAGGGGCAGAGCCCCTGGCGGGCGGTTGGCCATTTTGACGGTTAAAATGGCGGTTGGCCATTATGGCGGTTAAATTCGAATTATCGTTATTTTTGGCGGTTAAAATGGCGGTTGGCCATTTTGGCGGTTACCCGCCAAATAATTACCCGCCATTTTTGGTCATTGCATGGTACACGAAAATCAGTAACATTTTCATATTCTTTGTTCGTTATTTCTCTGAGTTTTATCCGATTGGGATTTCGATCGTACCGTCGAAATACTTCAATCTGAAAGTGTATCACGACTCTCAGATTATCCTAGTATTTTTGCAACCCGTATTTTCTACAAAGATTGAAGTATTCTGCAAAAATGGCGCACGCAGAATCTGTGAAGGATATGACGAGCAAGTTTGACAAATTGGCGAAGTTTGAAGGGCAAGATTTTAGACGTTGGCAGAAAAAGATGCATTTTTTGTTGACTACCCTGAAAGTGGTGTACGTTCTGAGTACCCCCATGCCTGAATTCGCTGAAGATGAAACCATGGAAAACACGAGGAAGAGATCAAAGTGGGAAAACGATGACTACATATGCCGTGGACACATTCTGAATGGTATGTCTGACTCTCTCTTTGATGTTTATCAAAATGTCGAATCTACAAAGGAACTATGGGATTTGTTGGAATCCAAATACATGGCAGAAGATGCATCTAGTAAGAAGTTCATGGTCGGAAATTTCATGAACTATAAGATGATTGATACTAGGCCTGTCATGGAACAATATCACGAATTGTTCAGGATCCTAGGACAGTTTGGTCAGCATAATCTGAAAATGGATGAAGCCATTTCGGTTGCTGTGATTATTGACAAACTGCCACCATCATGGAAAGAGTTTAAACATACTCTTAAGCATAAAAAGGAAGAACTGACTTTGGATCAACTTGGAAGTCATCTTAGGATTGAAGAGTCTTTAAGGACTCAAGAACTTGATAATAATCCTAAGGGTAAGAATAATATCGGAAGTTCTTCTGTTAATATGGTGGAAGGTGAAGGATCCAAGAATTCCAACAAGGGCAAAGGTAAAAGAAAATGCAGTGATGATGATGACAAGTTTTCCAACAAAAAGCCTAAACTTGCATGTTGGAGGTGTGGTAAAACTGGTCATTTCAAGAAGGATTGTCGAGTTAAGAAAGTAAACAAAGGTGCTGGTCCAAGTGGGACTAAGGCCGGTCCAAGTGGATCTAAGGATCCAGGAAAGCAACAAGGTCAGAATTATGATTTATTATCATATTGCAAATCTGTTCAGAATTATGTTTCAATAATTTCTGAGGCATTTTATGTGCAGGATGATGATATTGCTTGGTGGGTTGATTCGGGAGCAACAAGTCATGTTTGTAAAGATCTTCGTTGGTTTAAAGATTGTCAACCAATTGAAGATGGATCTGTTGTGAAGATGGGAAATGTTGCTACTGAACCAATCAAAGGAATAGGACGCATATCTATTATGTTTACTTCTGGAAAATGTATTATTCTAGACAATGTATTGTATGTACATGGGATTCGAAAGAATCTCATATCTGAAATAGTTCTAAGTAAGTCTGGTTACAGACAAGTACTTGAAAGTGACAAGTATATCTTGTCAAGACATGGTACCTTTATTGGATTTGGCTATGTATGTAATGGAATGATTAGGTTAAATCTTGATTATCCTTCTTTTATTAATTCGAATTGCATGATGATATCTAATATTGTAAGTAACTCAAAGAAGTCAGAATTATGGCATGCTAGACTAGGACATGTTAATTATAAAAGATTAAAAGACATGTCTAAAATGAGTTTAATACCTGCTTTTGACATGAATGTTGAAAAGTGTAAAACTTGTATGTTAACTAAGATAACTAGACAACCTTTTAAGGATGTTAACAGAGAAAGCAAAGTATTAGAACTCATTCATAGTGATTTATGTGATTTTCATGCGACACCTTCACTTGGAAATAAAAAGTATGTCATTACTTTTATCGATGATGCATCAAGATATTGCTATGTGTATTTGTTGCACTCAAAGGATGAAGCTCTTGATAAATTTGAAATTTATAAACAAGAAGTAGATCTACATAAAAATGAGTTGATAAAAGTTTTGCGTACTGATAGAGGTGGTGGGTATTATGATCCAGTTTATTTTCAATCAACTGGTATAATACATCAAACCACGGCTCCTTATACGCCACAACAAAATGGTGTGGCTGAAAGGAAGAATAGGACATTGAAAGAAATGGTTAATTCCATGTTATCCTATTCTGGTTTAAGTGATGGTTTTTGGGGTGAGGCTATGTTGACAGCCTGTTATATATTGAATAGGACTCCAAATAAAAGGAGTAAAAATACCCCTTATGAAATTTGGCATAAAAAGGTACCGAATTTGAGTTATGTTAGAGTTTGGGGCTGTAGAGCTGTTGTAAGACTCACAGAACCTAAAAGGAAAAATTTGGGTGAGAAAGGTATAGATTGTATCTTCATTGGCTATGCTGAGCATTCTAAAGCATATAGATTCTATGTTATAGATTCTAATGACTCAGTATCTGTAAATACTGTTATAGAGTCAAGAGATGCTATATTTGATGAAGAGAGATTTACATCTATACCTAGACCAAGGGACATGATCAATAAATCTTCAAGTAAAACCTTAACTCAAGCTGAAAATGCACCTGAACAGTCTGAACCTAGGAGAAGCACTAGAGCTAGAAAAGCCAAGTCTTTTGGATCTGATTTTCAACTTTATTTAGTTGAAGGAACAAGGAATGAGACTGTGTCTCAATATCAATATTGTTATATCATTGAGGAGGATCCTAAGACTATTAGTGAAGCTATGTCATCTCGTGATGCTGCTTTCTGGAAAGAAGCAATCCAAGATGAGTTTGATTCTATCATACATAATGATACTTGGGTTTTGACAGATTTGCCATCTGGTTGCAAAGCTTTAGGATGTAAATGGATCCTAAAGAGAAAGATGAAAGTGGATGGTACCATAGATAAGTATAAAGCCAGATTGGTTATCCAAGGCTTTAGACAAAAAGAAGGTATTGATTTCTTTGATACTTATGCTCCTGTTGCGAGGATTTCCACTATTAGATTATTATTAGCTCTAGCAGCTATACATAATCTTGTAATTCATCAAATGGATGTAAAAACCGCTTTTCTAAACGGTGACTTAGATGAAGAAATTTACATGAAACAACCAGAAGGGTATGTGATGACTGGACATGAAAACAAAGTGTGCAAACTAAAGAAGTCTTTATATGGTCTAAAACAAGCACCCAAACAATGACATCAAAAGTTTGATGATGTGGTCTTGTCTAATGGTTTTGTGTTAAACCAAGCTGACAAGTGTGTATATAGCAAATTTGATACTTCTGGTAAAGGAGTTATAATTTGTTTGTATGTGGATGACATGCTGATTTTTGGTACTGATCAAGATCAAGTTGATAGAACCAAGAAATTTTTGTCATCAAGTTTTGATATGAAAGACCTGGGGGAGGCTGAAGTGATTCTTGGTATAAGAATTAAACAATGGAACAATGGAATATATGTTTCTCAATCTCATTATATTGAGAAAATATTGAAAAAGTTTAACTTTGAATATTGTTCACCTGTTAGTACTCCTATCGATTCAAATCTTAAACTCCTTTCTAATAATGGAGTTCCAGTGTCTCAGCTTGAATACTCTAGAGCTATAGGATGTTTAATGTATGCCATGATAAGTACCAGGCCTGATATAGCTTATGCTGTAGGAAAGCTTAGTAGATATACTAGCAATCCTAGTTCACATAATTGGCAAGCATTAAATCGAGTATTCAAGTATTTGAAAGGAACCATGAATTTTGGTTTGACATATAGTGGATATCCTTCGGTGATAGAAGGATATTCTGATGCCAGTTGGATTACAAATTTAGAAGATCACTCCTCAACAAGTGGTTGGGTATTTCTACTTGGAGGAGGTGCTATTTCTTGGGCATCAAAGAAGCAGACTTGTATTACAAATTCAACAATGGAGTCTGAATTTGTGGCATTAGCTGCTGCTGGAAGAGAAGCTGAGTGACTTAGGGATTTGATATATGAAATTCCACTATGGCCTAAACCGATTTCTCCCATTTCAATCAGGTGTGATAGTGCTGCCACCTTGGCTAAGGCATATAGTCAAGTATATAATGGGAAGTCTAGACACTTAGGTGTTAGACATAGTATGATTCGTGATCTAATCATGAATGGAGTAATATCGGTAGAGTTTGTGAAAACTCAGCTTAATTTAGCCGATCATCTAACCAAAGGGTTAGCTAGGAATCTTGTGCACAAGGCGGCTATAGGGATGGGTTTAAAGTCCAATTAATCTTTAATATTAAGATACCCAATTCCCATCTAATTAAATATTAGATGCAGAATTCAATGTGGAAGGCTTGATATTTTGAGATTGGAACACATTAAAGAATTCATCCCAAGGTATGTGTTCAGATCTGCAAGTAAATGAAGTTGAAATTTATATTTCTTAATAGTTCTCTTGAAAAATTGCATTTTGCAGGTGCAAGAATAAGAGAACTACCTATATAAGCATGAAGATTAGCCGCTTCAAGAAGTTTGGACTTAGCTTTGATATGCTTATTGAAGGATAGGACACAGACTAGTAAAAATAAGGGAGAATTTCATATATGTCCCTCTAAAACTGCATAATATCATATATATCCAAGCCAAAAAAAGAATTTCATATATATCTTTCTAAAACTTCATAATATCATATTTACCCAATTTAAAACTTTAATATCATATATACCCTTTCAAACTTTTAAATATATCAAATATATCCAAATTATTTATTTATTCTTTTTTATTACTTTAAAACTCATAATAAATATTCATTAATAAAGAAATGACCATTCTACCCTTTTTATTTCTTAAACTTCATAATATCATATTACCCAATTGAAAACTTTAATATCATATATACCATTTTAAACTTTTAAATATATCATATATATATCCAAATTATTTATTTATGATCTTTAATTACTTTAAGATATTAAATCTTTTACTTCTTGACGGAATTCGGTGATTCAAATTTTAATTTGTTCGTTAAGTCAAAGCCTAGATAATTGAAGACTTAATCAAGGTAATTAACTTTTAAATCCCTTGATTTTACAGGTCCGGGTGCTCGTGGTAGGCTTTTACTTAAGGAACAAATGAAATTTGAATCACCGAATTCCATCAAGAAATAAAAGATTTGATATCTTAAAGTAATAAAAGATCATAAATGAATAATTTGGATATATTTAATATATTTAAAAGTTTAAATGTGTGTATATATAATATTAAAGTTTTCAATTGGGTAAATATGATATTATGAAGTTTAAGAAATAAGAAGGGTAGATTGGTCATTTCTTTATTAATGAATATTTATTATGAGTTTTAAAGTAATAAAAAAGAATAAATAAATAATTTGGATATATTTGATATATTTAAAAGTTTGAAAGGGTATATATGATATTAAAGTTTTTAATTGGGTAAATATGATATTATGAAGTTTTAGAAGGATATATATGAAATTCTTTTTTTGGCTTGGGTATATATGATATTATGCAGTTTTAGAGGGACATATATGAAATTCTCCCTAAAAATAATGTCAAGTAAGAACTTGAATATGTAAACTGTTGTGTATATTATTTTCATGTATTCAAAATGAATAGAAAGGGTTCAATCCTTTTGTGACACCCTGATATTCGAATATTTGAATTTGTAATATACTAATATGAAATTCAATCGTCACGATATTTCATTTATGCATCAGTTTGTTTGTTATGATTTTAATTTAAGTTAATCAAGATTACACTTAAATGGGGGAGGTTTGTTGGTGATTTATCACCAATATTATTAAGTGTAATGGGATGAACTTGTTTGACCAAAATAATCTTATTACATAATGTACAAGTTGGGTTGGTGCGGAGTGCACACTTGTCCAATATTGTTTAAGATTAATTACCGGGGGTTCGGGGGCAGCGCCCCCGATAGCGGGGTTCCAGGGGCGGCAGCCTCTGCTCACTATGTACATCAATCTAAATTACACTATATCTTCTAGGTTATATTAGTTACATTTTAGTTTAATATTCTTTTTTTAATAATAGGTAAAATCTCGTCCGAACAGGCTTTATTGACCTGACCTATCAAGTTAACGGTTCCAAATTTCTTTTCTTGATTTTTGGTTACAATTTTATTTTTTTGATATTCGATTCTAATTTTCTAAACTTCGGTTCCGTTTCGTTTGGTTTGGTTTAAAGTTTAAACCAACAATTCTCAGCCCAATTAAAAGGAAAAAAACCAAGAAAAAGTTAAGAAAAGATAAAAAAAACAGAGAAGTCTGCACTAATAAGCGTATCTGCATGCCAGGCAACGATTGCTAACGCTTCCGGCTCTCCCTCTCCGCTCTGAAATCGTCCCCTGCCGGTGCTTCTGCCTCTCATCTCTGGTTCTCGGATCTTTCATAACCTGGTCGGTTGACGCCTCGAAGGTCTGTCTCACTCCTTGATTTAGGTATTTTTCTTTTAATCTACTTTATAATTTAGGTTGATTTCAATATTTGTCAATTTTTTAATCAATGGAAAACAATATGCTTCAAACAAAGTAGCAAACACAGTTTTGATCCTCGATGACTTACCAATTAGGTATTCAAAATAGTCTCTGATGAATGTTTTAGAAATCCAACAGTTATTATCTATACTAGTGATAGCAGCATCTACCCCAAAAACTAATTGAATGAAGTGAGTGAGTCATTTTTAAGGGTTTACTTAAGTGATTGAGGATGTCTGTTGATATTTTGGGTGAACATATGGAAGGAAACAAGTTTTATGTAGGTCGGGGATGGTTATGGCAGCTAAGGAGGTTCTGAAAAATTGGATATAATCTGGTGGATTTGGGGGGTTTTAAACTCGGATTAACATTTAGGACAGTGATTTGATCACTCCTAAATTGGAATTGAGAAGTTTATTCACTTGCGGTGCTTGATCGATTAAGGTTCTGCTATCCAACGTGTGGATTATGTGCTCCTTCATTGATTGCTTAGGGTTTTTAGTTGGTAAGTGGTTTAGAATTTAGACATCACCTACTCATTTGACTCTTGCAAGTGCGTCTGCTCCTTCAAATCTAAATTGATTAAGTTTACTTTCTTCAAGTTCCTTGATTCAGTGAGTGATTTAGCTTCCAACTCTTCTATCGCTTCCTTAAAAACAATTGGGATCTGTTGAGCGTCTACTCAACTGAGTACCAACAAATCTTGGTTGTTTTGCTCATCTTCCACAACAGCCTATTTGTTTGTATGCTTGAACACCAACAAAAAATCAAACCCATTTTCTGTTAACAATAGCTTCATTATGTTTTTCAAGTCTGACATACTTTCAAGTTGCAAGTAAATCCTCTAGACTTTTTTAATTTCCAACTCCATGGACTTCTTCTTGCATTCTATTCTCCACAGGGATAGAATCAAAGCTAAAATCGATGGAAAACAATTAACAATATGATTCCAACAAATGACCGTATTGTGGAAATCAATGGCCTAGAGAGCAACTCTCAGGTCCTCAGTTTTGTTGAAGTTGATCATAATGATTTCCTAATGCTTGCTGGTAGGAATCTTATACAGTTATACTCCCCAAACAGAAATGTACAAGTCTATACTTCCTAACATACTGCATATTCTAAACCAGTAGAAAAAGAACATTTGGCAGCTAATTACTAAAACTAGAAACAAAAGGCTACTTATTTTAAATAACTAAGCAACACATATCAGTGGTATCAATTGTTTAAATGTTTAATTAGGTTACTTGATTAGTTGGTTTATTGTTAACTTAGGGTTATATATTTATCAATTTCAATTGTTTACTTGGTTACTGTTAAAATTGGGTAAATTTTTTTGTTAGTTGGTCATGGTTTAAGTGGTAGTTGTTAATCATTAAAAAGTTTAAGGTTAATAGAAAGCCTTTTGTGATATTGTACTTTATTAATTAGAAATTTTTGTTGTATTTGTTTTGGTGACTCGATCCGCCTAAAAAATTCTGAAAATTTAACCATTGAACTTTCTTTAAACAGTGACGGTGGTGGGAAAATTTTCTGAATCCGCCCCTGCCATTCAATTGAAGGCGAAGACCCAAATGGTGTGTTTAATCTCTTTTTTCTCTTACGAATTTTGTTGAACACATAATCTTCATCATAACATTACCTATACAAAAGTACTTCACATATTGTTTCTGTGATTTTATTGTGCTTTTTTATCAGTCAGTTACGCTCCACACTAATCTTGGTGACATCAAGTGTGAAATCGCTTGTGATGAAGTACCTAAAGCATCAGAGGTTAGTCATATGCTAGACCTACACTTGGCTTTATTTTACGTCAAACTTACTTCACTCAGATGTTTTTTCATAAGAAGTTCAAAACAACTATATTTATAGTATGTTTACGGCATGTAATAATTTTCCCTCAAAAGTATTGAAGTTCAAATTTCATAACATAATCTGACTGTTTAGAGATAACCTGTCTGTCGCTTGATCTAAGTGTAGCTCTTTTTTACTTATCTGGAAAATGTTTATTGGGGGCATCTGTTCTTTTTAAAATGTATCCGAGGGATTCCTTGAATATCCATAGGCATATGGAGTAATACTAATGGAGAATTAATGTGTTAGTTCTAAGACAGATTCGTCGTTAAATGGTTAGTATTTAATATACAAGATGACGGGGTGTTCTCTTAAGCAGTATATGCTGATATTGTGTTGATATATATTTGAATTTTGTATCATAACTTCTGTCAGGATATCTTGCTTTGATTTTGATAGACATGGGGTGTCTGTAATTTGGTATCTCCTCCCTAAAACCTAGACCTGGCAATTGGAGACATAAATACACGAGTTTGTGAGAGACACGACACAAATACACGACACGAATACATCTTAAAAGTTGAGATAAAACTTATTGCCCTTCGTGTATTCGTGTCGTTTCAAATTCGTGTCTGACAGAGAAAACGCAAGAATACACGAATTGTCAGGTCTACTAAAACCTTGATCTTCAAGATCATGTATATCCAAATCGTTCTTGGAATCTTGGAGCACTTCCTAGTTTCTTCAAAATCCTAGATCTTCAACCGTCTACGACACATGTATTTTTTAATATTTACATTTCCTGACTTACCTCTTTTTTGAATTTTCCATGATAAATTCCTTTCAATATAAATTTAAAACAACTACCCTAGAAGAATAGACAACAGTACTTAAAACCAAATTAATATATTAACCCCCTTGCATAATAGATATCAAAATTACTCAGGGTTACATGTAAGATAGTGTATGTTGACAGTAATCACTAATCGTCAGTAAATTGGTAGCTGCTATGGCATATTTTAAGGTTATATAACCAATCTTACAAAAATGATGTTAAGCTAAGACAATGAGTAAACATTGCATCTTGGATGCAACTGCTAAGGAGGTATAATACAGTAATACAAAACGTGGTGTACTTGTGCCGTGAAATTGCATGTCTTTAGTCTTTACTTATTCCTTAAGCTTCTGTCTAGTGTCTACTATTAAACATGCATAGTAACCAGAACACATTTATATATCTATTTAAATATTTTCACTCTATTTGTTACTAATGGATCCTAATACTTGATGGCAACAGAATTTTCTTGCATTATGTGCAAGTGGATACTATGATGGCACCATTTTTCACAGAAACATAAAGGGATTTATGATCCAAGGCGGAGATCCCACAGGGACAGGCAAAGGAGGGACAAGTATTTGGGGTAAAAAGTTCAGTGACGAGATACGCGAGTCTCTCAAGGTAAATTCGATTTGGAGTTGTTCATCATTTGGAATAAGACTTCCATCATATAGTGGTTGTTCCATCCGTAGGGTTGCTATTGATTTATATCACTATACCTTTGACCGTTGTATGATTATTCTCTCATCAATAATACTTTGAAAGTCTGATTATTATGTTAGATAATTAGAGATCACTATATTTATAGTTAAATACTCGAGTGTGTAAGTTTTGTAGACATGATGCCTATAACTAGTATCATATAATTTGCTGTTATGTGAATCATGTCAAATAACACTTGGCATAAGGCAGCCTGAGTATGCTGATGAGCTACTTGAGGTCTATTTTGGTCGAGTTTAAGTTATCAGATTATATTGATCATGATGATTATCCAACTTGATTTGAAGGTCTTCTGTTGATGATGCTTCTATCTGTTTTAATTCTTGTTAAACTTTTGTTTCACTGATTATAATTTTGGGTCTTTCACAGCATAATGCGAGAGGTATTCTAGCGATGGCTAATAGTGGACCCAACACGAATGGGAGCCAATTCTTCATCACTTACGCTAAACAACCACATCTCAATGGATTATATACTATCTTTGGCAAAGTGATTCATGGGTTTGAAGTTCTTGATCTCATGGAAAAGGTAAGAAATTACTTAACGTGTCTCGAAATTATATAGTTTTGTAAATATGAAATGGGTTAGGTCCGATTAACCCGGGTAAAAACATGAACCATCTTTGACCTAAACCCATGTGGGACTGAACCAGTGTTTGTTTTTCTTCTTATCAAGTCTGTCATTATGAACTCTCTCATGAATTTGAGATATTGTCAGACAGGTTTATACACAATATTACACATAAGCTATAATTTTGATTCCGTTGTTTTTTTTTTTTGTGAAGACTCCGACAGGTGCTGGAGATCGGCCGCTGGCAGAGATTAGGATCAATCGTATAACAATTCATGCTAACCCGCTTGCTGGCTAGCTTTCAGATCGATTCATGTTATCCAAGAAATCACTAATCAGCATGTTTGTAATGATAGAGATCCATAACTATGCCCGAATTGAATTTTTCTGGTTCTTTTTTCAATTTTAAAAGTTGAAATTTACTTGCTATGTGTATTTAAGAACCCTTGCTCTTGAAATGTGATTTATTTCATCTAATTTTACCATTCATGGGGTGTAAGGTGAAAACAATCTACCAGCAAAACCGAACCGGACCAAATAATGTTGCTTTTGTTTGGTTTTAGGCACTTTAGTTGATTATGATTGTTTTCAAAGAAACACATGGATATGTCCTCTAGATCTTGAATGTGGTGTGTTGGTAGCAAATCGATCATCAAATGGAAATCGAGCTTAATACTAATAAGGGTGGGGGTATACTCGCCTCGTCCATATTTTATCTTTTTTTAAGCCTGAATGACATCAACTTTTCTCTTTTCACTTTTTTCCATCTTTCTAAAACAAAAGTTATACACGTCTTTTTATCCCAATGCTCCAATAATATTCTTTTAAATAAAAAGTGATTGAGAGAGGAAGAGAGAAACAGAGAGCATCTTTTGGAAAAATAGTTATGCATTTATCGTTAAAATGGAGGTGACGTTCCTTGCAGGCGTAGCCCACATGGCAACCTTGACAGTGCTCGGTATGAATATACCCTTTCCTCTAACGTTTTGAGTAAATATTATTAGTTAGGGGAAATTGCTCTTTAATCATTTTTATCATGTGGAAAGGAGGGAAAATTTTGGTTCACTATATTGCATCCAAAAAAGGTCCATGACACATAATCGTTAAGGAAATTGATTTTGATGGTGCAAAAGATACGCTCTTAGCAATTTTGACTTTGACGATGACGATGGTTTGGAATCAGAAAATGATGCAATATTCAGTTGGTAAATGCGTTTGCAAGATCTTGAAAAAGTTCACTTGGTAATACAATTTGAGTTTAGAATCCAATGATCGAATATATATTTGATTTTTCATACATGGGGCAATTTCAGCATATAACAGAAAAGTTGCACTAAATTGGGAAGGAAAAAAAAAACTAATTTGGGTTTACTTGGCTGGTAAATCATTTACCGACCAAAACGGACCAAAATTGAATCTAGATCTATTCTTTGGGCCCATCAATAAAACACGGGTTTTAGTGTGAAAGTCTCGAATTTATCGTAAGAACTAGGGTGTAATTGAGCCGAGCTACTTGAGCTAGAATCGTTAAAAGGTTAAAAAAAAAAAATTTGAGTTAAACGAGCCCAAGTCTAAATTTGAGGTCATACAAGCTCGAGTCAAACTTCACATAATGAATTTGCAACCCTAAACTAGCTTAAATAAGCCCATATATAAATATGTTTGATATATATATATATATATGTATATATATATATGTATATATATATATATATATATGTATATATATATATGTATATATATATATATATATATATATATATATATATATATATATATATATATATATATATATATATATATATATATATATATATATGTATATATATATATATATATATATATATATATATATATGTATGTATATATATATATATATATATATATAGATTTAGGTTCAAGTGAGTACCACCTCTAATGCAGCGCACCAGAAGGTACCACCCTTAAAAGTAATTTTTTTGAAATTTTTTTTCATGAACATGTTCTAATTAACATTACACAGATCATATGTGAATTTGACGCAAATCCGAACACTCTAAGTGCATGAAAACACACATCACATAAATGCATGTTCACATGTCTTCAAAATTATGTAAGTGTGTGTTCACATCATTTTTTAGGAGCTAGGAGATATGAATGTATGTGAAATTTACATACGATCTTCATAATGTTAATTAAAACATGTTTATGAAAAAAAAATTTTAAAAAGTTTTTTTAAAGGTGGTACCTTCTGGTGCGCTGCATTTGGGTGGTACTCTCTCGAACCATATTCTATATATATATATAATAAATATAAAATATATTAAAAAAAATAAAAAATGCCATACACCATATGTAATTATATTAAATATTAATTAAAATAATAATATATATATCACAGATTCAAGATCAATGAAAAATCATATATAGATTAGGGAACTGGAGAACCAATTCTAATTAAATTATATGCATATGTGCGTTAGATGTATGTATTTGTGCATTAAATATAACTAGAGATGTGTAACCTGCGCGTTGCAGCGGAATCATAAATTGTATTTTTATAAAATAACATTAGCTACCGATCGTGAATCTCAATTGAGGATCATTTTATGCTTTCAATCTAAGTTTATAAATGGAAAGAATGTGATTGATCAACCAACTAAATAATAAAAAATTTGTAATTCTAAAAATAGTTGAGACAAAAAAAAAAATTTACGTTGGAATGTAGAAAAGAAGAAGACGATCATAATGATATATTCTCATTTTGTATAATATAATATATCAAATGTTATAACACAGAAACAAAACAATTATATATTATGGATGAAATAAAATAATTAGTTACTTGTATTACCTGCCTAATAAAAATAGTGCTGACGATAACAAATTATCAGACTGTAGATTAAAATAATGCAATCATAATAATATATTCAAATTTTAATAAAATATAATATATCAAAGGTTATCACAGGGAAACAAAAATGTTAAGTATCATATATAAAGTAATAAAAAAAGTAATCGTTTACATGCCAGCCAGCTAGCTTTGTCATTCGGTGAACGAAAGAGTGCGATCGATTAATCAACTAAATAATAAAAAAAATTCATTTTAAAATAGCTTGAGACGAAATACAAATTTATGTTAAAATGTAGTTTAAAGGAAAGTGATCATAACGATATATTTTAATATTTATAAAATATAACAAACGTTTTAATAGAACAACAAAACAATTATATATTATATATAAAGTCATATATTTAGACAGTTGCATGTCTGGCTGCTTAACGAAAATTGTTCAAACGATGATAAATTTTATATCAGAATGTAGCAAAAATAATGCAATCGTAATAATATATTCAAATTTTTAATAAAATACAATATATCAAAAGTTATAACAGGATAACAAAAATCTTATATAATATATATAAAGTAATAAAATAAGGCAGCTGCTCACCTGTCAGGTTGAGCTCCTTGGCAGCCTGCTTAAGATAGCGTAAAAGGTACGCATGTTGGTAATTGTTATATATGTCATTTATCTTGGTTATTTGGTTATATTGTCTAAATTGGTTCTCTATTGAACCCAACTCATATATCATAAATGTAACATCCGTTAATTTGACCTGGTACGTGGAATTATTTTAGTGGATAAATATTCTGTTAATACTGGGTTGGTCCAATTATATCCCGTTTCGTGGATTGATACGTGTCGGGATTGGGGCTTGCGTGTCACCGGGTTATAATTTTAATGAACGGATTATATTTTCGGGATCGTGGGATTAAATGGGTTAAATGGGCATAAATATTGAAAATGCGATATCGGGTTCGGGTTAATGGGTTCGGGACCGGGTTAAATAGAAGCGTATAAGTTTGAGCTCCTTCTTTTCTCCCTTATCCATTGTGTGAACCCTAAGTGTGTGTACTTATAGGTGTTGTGTGTGTGTATTGAGAGAATCCAGCAGCAAGATCATCATCTTCAGTTCCAAACTTGATTGTGGGGATTGATATTCAGCCTTATCATCATCATCCTCTTCATCTTTGTGTTTAAAGCTCAACAAGGTAAGGGATTTTGATTTGAGTCTCCAAATTTGTGATATGTGTTATGAGATGATGCAAATTGAGTCCCAAATCTGTAGAGGCTCTTGTGTGGTGTAATTATGTGTATGTATGTTGCTGAATTCGTGTATGTGAGGAGTGGTATACTCCTGGGCAGAGCTGAAAATCGCAGGGCATCTATGGAGTTTTCGCGGGGTCGCGGCGCGACCACCAGGGTCCCCGCGGCGCGACCATTAACCTGTTGGAGAAATCCGAGTTTAGTCTTGTAAATTGAGTTTGGGTCGAATTGTGTCGGGTTTTCTTCGGGATTGCTCGGGCTGTGTTTTGTTGGGGTTGGGGTCTTGTTTGGGATTGCCTTGAGTCGGGTTTGAGTCGAGTTTCGGGTATTAATCGAGTTTCGGTTTCGTGGGACTATCGGGTTTGAATTGAGTCCGAATTGTTGTAATCATGTGATATGTGTTAATTGGGAATTGCGATTGATTGTTGGGCTATCCGTGTGATTACAGGGACTAGTGGATCTCGAGCAGGGTTCAATCAGGGAGGTCAGACTTCGGGGAATCAATCAGGTGAGTACTCGAGACTTTTCCAAACGCGCGCCGTCTTTATGATTTTAGCTGTGTTGCTATCTTGTGCGTGTTATATCTATGTGAGACAGGGACGTGAACCTCAGGTATGCTCTATTCCTTATACGTGTTATGTATGAGATGCGAGACCGATCCAGGGGTCCGTGATGAGTTCCATACGGACGATAAGTCGCGAAGGGGAATCGCGCGGGTTGACTGTCCCTTACAGTCCTTGGGGCGTATATATACGGCAGGGCCTGTAGCCGGGTAGCTTCCGTGCTACAGGGTATTACCGACCATTGCTGTGTGCGATGTGTCCATCGGGGAGGGGTCCCCACAGGGCTGTGTACTCCGATCTCATACTTGTGCTTTATACCTGAGATGTGTGTTGGGTTATCGGGACAGGGACAGGGACAGGGATTGCGTGCTATGTGCTATGTGTTCTGTGCAGTGTCAACCCTCGCGTGCTCACGGGC
The DNA here is from genome assembly GCA_020465985.1 of Centrapalus pauciflorus. Taxonomy (NCBI): domain Eukaryota; kingdom Viridiplantae; phylum Streptophyta; class Magnoliopsida; order Asterales; family Asteraceae; genus Centrapalus; species Centrapalus pauciflorus. Next base: position 651,262 of record JAANYP010001141.1, read on the forward strand.
TTTATAGCTCACGTTATCGAGTCTAACATGTTCAGGGAATCAGAAAGGATCTCAGCCGCAGCCGAGATAGAGTCAAGGTTGAATCGAAGATCCGTAGTAGTTTCATATGTTGTATAGAACTGGTATAATGTTGTTTTGGGTTCGATGTATCCAGTGACCGGGATTTGTACGTTTGTCAATCTGGGATTTGAATGTATTAACTTTGTGTTTAAAGTTTTTAATTAGCCGTAACCTGCATTATCCCATGACACGTGCGTTATGGATCCGTTGCGTTATTGCCACATATGATATTGTATTGACGTGGCATTTCCGGGATCGGGAGGGGTGTTACAGCATGGTATCAGAGCTTGTGGTTTGAAGCTTGAGTATCATTAGTGGATGCTTAACTTAGACCTTGTTCCGGTCCATGGGGGATCGTTTTGCGATTATATAGTGGATTAACCGACCTGGCTTAGTGTATAACGCTGGATGATTTATCCCTTGTGCTTAATCATTTTGCTTTGTGCAGATTATCATGGCAGATCAGGGAGAGGGTTCGGGCGCGGGTAAGCCGCCCAGTGACGAGTATATTCGTAAATCTGAGTTGCTAGATGTTCTTACCGAGTTTTACAGGAAGCAGAAAGAGCAAGAGCGTGAGCAGGGTCAGAGTTTGGGGCCAGTTGTTCAGCGTGCCGAGACTGAGTCTAGGGGTGGTGCTTCGTCATCTTCTCAGCGGGGCGGGTCCTTCAAGGATTTTATGACAGGAGCTCCGCCGCAGTTTCGGGGTGACGGTGAGCCGGGGGCGGCCATCGCATGGGAGCGTGAGATTGAGGGCGCGTTCCGAGTGGCCCACGTGGATCCTAGAGATATGGTTGGATACGCCGCATATCAGTTACGAGGCGGTGCTTTGCAGTGGTGGAAATCGATTGAGTCGTCGATGACTGAGTCCGCCGCTTATGCTATGACCTGGGAGCAGTTCAGGGCTATGTTTGAGTTACAGTACATTCCGAGGGATGAGAGACGGGAGATGGAGCGCCGATTCCTCCATTTGCAGCAGGGTAATATGACGGTCCAGCAGTATGTCGACCGATTTAATGAGTACTCACAGTTCGCGCCTCAGCATGTGGATACCGAGAGCCGTAAAGCAGACGCGTTTATTGATGGGCTCCGATCTGATATCCGGGAGTTTGTGGGACTGCACGATACTCCGACATTTGCTAGAGCCCTTGAGATGGCCCGCATGAGGGAGCGAGAGATCCTCAAGCAGAGGGAGCAGCCCTCTTCCCAGAGGCAGCGTACTGGGACTTTTGATCAGCCGTCCAGTGTATGGAGGTCTTCCGGGGACGCCCCTAGTGATCAGCGTCCGGATCAGTGGCAGTTTACAGGTCAGGGTTTTGGGCAGACTTCAGGGCAAGGGTCGGGTCAGAGACGGGATAGGGACCGGGGTCGAGATCGTCGATCGAGACGTCAGGGTCAGGGCCAGAGTCAGGGGTCGGGAGTACAGAGCCAGGGTAGTGTGGGACAGGGGTCCCAGGCGTCCGGTAGCCGTATCGAGAGTTCTTATGGTGATCGGGAGTGCCCGAAATGTCACCGGCGCCATTCCGGACAGTGTTTATCGGAGCAGCCACGTTGTTTCCGGTGCGGCCAGCGGGGCCACGCCGCTTCAGTTTGTACGGTGCCTGAGCCGTTGTGTTTCAGATGTGGGCGACCAGGGCATCGGGTTAGGGATTGTCCAGAGCCGGGGCCGGCAGTACAGGGGGCTAGCTTAAGTGGGACCAGGGCAGAGCCGTCGTCGTCCAGCCGCCGTGAGTCAGTTCCGAGAGGCCGCGGACGAGTGTTTCAGGCTACCGCAGAGGAGGCACGGGATGCTACAGACGTTGTTTCGGGTACGTACATCCTTAACGGACTTCGAGCTCGTGTGTTATTTGATTCCGGGGCAGATCGCTCCTATGTGTCTGTTATATTTTGTGCGTATTTTAGTATGTCTGCTTCTCCTTTGTCTGTTCCGTTGATTGTCGAGAGGGTTGATGGGAGTTCAATGTTAGTGAGTCGTGTTTATCGGGGCTGTGTGTTAGAAATAGATTCCCATCAGTTTGCGATCGATTTGCTGCCGATTGAGATCAGTAGCTTTGATGTGATTGTGGGTATGGACTGGTTGACTGCCAGACGGGCTGATATTCTGTGTGCCAAGAAGATCATCCGTATACCCATTTCTGACAGTGAGAGTGTGATTGTGTATGGGGAACGCCGTAAGGGAGATATCGGGATCGTATCTATGGCCAGGGCTCAGAGATATGTCTCTAAAGGATGCGAGACCTTCCTAGCTTATGTAGTTGACGCGAGGAAGGAAAAGAAGACCTTAGAGGATATTCCGGTGATTCGTGAGTTCCCTGAGGTATTCCCAGAGGAGTTGCCTGGGTTACCGCCAGATCGCCAAGTGGAATTCCGGATCGATCTTGTTCCTGGGGCGGTGCCGATTGCTAAGACGCCTTATAGGCTGGCACCGACAGAGATGCGAGAGCTGATGTCACAGTTGCAGGAACTTCTAGATCGTGGATTTATCCGTCCTAGTTCGTCGCCTTGGGGTGCGCCAGTGCTTTTCGTGAAAAAGAAGGACGGTAGTATGCGGATGTGTATCGACTATCGGGAATTGAATAAAGTGACTGTGAAGAATCGTTATCCGCTTCCACGTATTGATGACCTGTTCGATCAGCTCCAGGGTTCGAGCTATTTCTCCAAGATCGACTTGCGATCGGGTTATCATCAGTTGAGGGTCAGGGACGAGGATGTGCCGAAAACCGCGTTTCGGACTCGTTATGGGCATTACGAGTTCCTTGTAATGCCGTTCGGCTTGACTAACGCACCCGCCGCTTTCATGGATTTAATGAACCGGGTGTGTAGAACTATGTTGGATAGGTTCGTGATCGTGTTCATTGACGACATCCTTATCTACTCGCGGAGTGCCGAGGACCACGAGCAGCACCTCCGAGAGGTTTTATCTGTGCTGCGCAGGGAGAAGTTGTATGCGAAGCTGTCCAAATGTGAATTTTGGCTTCGGGAAGTGCAGTTTTTGGGTCACGTGGTCAGTGCCGAGGGTATAAAAGTGGATCCAGCTAAGATTGAGGCAGTGATGAGTTGGGAGCCTCCGAGATCAGTGCCTGAGATTCGTAGTTTTCTGGGTCTCGCCGGGTACTATAGACGCTTCATCCAGGATTTCTCGAGGATTGCCTTGCCGTTGACGAGATTGACACGGCAGTCCGTTCCGTTTGAGTGGTCCGAGGATCAGGAGCGTGCGTTCAGAGAGCTAAAGACCCGATTGTGTCAGGCTCCAGTGTTGGCCTTGCCGGAGGGTACCGATGATTTCGTGGTTTATTGTGATGCTTCGGGGTCAGGGTTGGGCTGTGTTCTGATGCAGCGAGGGAAAGTGATCGCTTATGCCTCGCGCCAGCTGAAGACTTACGAGGAGAACCATACCGTGCACGATTTAGAGTTGGACGCCATTGTGTTTGCGTTGAAGATTTGGCGTCATTATCTGTATGGGTCTCGGTTTATTGTGTATACCGATCATAAGAGTCTTCAGTATTTGTTCAGCCAGAAAGATCTTAATATGCGACAGCGCCGTAGCCTTGAGTTGCTTAAGGACTACGATTGCGAGATTCAGTACCACCCGGGTCGGGCTAATGTGGTAGCTGACGCGCTGAGCCGTAGGGCATGCGGCCAGATTGTAATTTCCAGAGCCTCGAGGCTTGAGATCACCTCGACCTTGATCGATAGTCTGAGGTTAGCACAGCAGGAGGGCCTGCGAGGTGATAATGTGAAGCGTGAACGATTGATCGGGCAGCTTGAGTCATTGATCAGGGACGATCGTGGGTTGCTTGTATTCCATGATAGGGTTTGGGTCCCAAGGGTTGGGAATCTGCGGCAGTTGATTCTTGATGAGTCGCATCGGTCAAGGCTATCTGTGCATCCGGGGAATACTAAGATGTATCGTGATCTCCGTGACTTCTACTGGTGGCCGGGAATGAAAAGAGATGTGGGCCGATATGTCGAACAGTGTATGACGTGTCTCAGGGTCAAAGCCGAGCATCAGAAGCCGCACGGGCATCTACAGCCGTTGGAAATCCCCGAGTGGAAGTGGTATCACATCACGATGGATTTCATTGTGAGACTTCCACGCACAGTCCGCGGGAACGATATGATCTGGGTTATAGTGGATCGACTAACGAAGAGTGCGCACTTCTTAGCCGTTCGAGGTACCATCACCATGGATCAGTCCGATGTCGATTACTTCGGACAGGGATACACGGTTTACGTCTCGTTTCTGGCAGAGTTTCCAGCGGGAATTGGGTACCAGGGTTCAGCTAAGTACGGCGTATAGACCGCAGACTGACGGGCAGACCGAGCGCACTAATCAAACCCTCGAGGATATGTTGCGAGCGTGTGCTATCGACTTCAGCGGCAATTGGGATGTGCATTTACCATTGGTCGAGTTCGCGTATAATAATAGCTATCACGCCACGATTAAAATGGCTCCGTTTGAGGCACTATATGGGCGTAAGTGCCTGACCCCAGTGTGTTGGGGCGAGGTCGGTGAGCGACCTATTAGCGGGCCGGAGCTACTCCAGGAGACTAGTGACAAAGTGGCCGTGATTCGGGAGCATATGAAGGTCGCCCAGAGCCGTCAGAAGAGCTATGCAGATCGCCGTCTGAAAGAGTTAGAGTTCAGTGTCGGGGACCGCGTGTTGCTTAAGGTGTCGCCGTGGAAAGGGGTTATCCGGTTTAGACATCGTGGGAAGCTGAGTCCGCGGTATATTGGGCCGTTCGAGATTGTTGAGAGAGTCCGGGATCAGGCCTATCGACTGCGATTGCCTCCGGAGTTGGCCGGTGTGCACGATACATTTCATGTGAGTCATCTCCGGAAGTGTCTGGCTATAGATGATCAGTATGTGCCCTTATCCGAGATTACAGTCGATGACCAGCTGCGATATGTGGAGCAGCCCGAGGCTGTGACTGACCGAAAGATCAAGAAGCTGCGAAATAAAGAGATTGCCTTGGTACTCGTTCAGTGGAGACACCATAAGGGTACCAACGCTACCTGGGAGCCCGAGTCAGAAATGCGATCGAGATATCCTCACCTATTCCAGAATTCGAGTTAGATTCCGGGACGGAATCTCTCTAAGAGGGGAGGATTTGTAACATCCGTTAATTTGACCTGGTACGTGGAATTATTTTAGTGGATAAATATTCTGTTAATACTGGGTTGGTCCAATTATATCCCGTTTCGTGGATTGATACGTGTCGGGATTGGGGCTTGCGTGTCACCGGGTTATAATTTTAATGAACGGATTATATTTTCGGGATCGTGGGATTAAATGGGTTAAATGGGCATAAATATTGAAAATGCGATATCGGGTTCGGGTTAATGGGTTCGGGACCGGGTTAAATAGAAGCGTATAAGTTTGAGCTCCTTCTTTTCTCCCTTATCCATTGTGTGAACCCTAAGTGTGTGTACTTATAGGTGTTGTGTGTGTGTATTGAGAGAATCCAGCAGCAAGATCATCATCTTCAGTTCCAAACTTGATTGTGGGGATTGATATTCAGCCTTATCATCATCATCCTCTTCATCTTTGTGTTTAAAGCTCAACAAGGTAAGGGATTTTGATTTGAGTCTCCAAATTTGTGATATGTGTTATGAGATGATGCAAATTGAGTCCCAAATCTGTAGAGGCTCTTGTGTGGTGTAATTATGTGTATGTATGTTGCTGAATTCGTGTATGTGAGGAGTGGTATACTCCTGGGCAGAGCTGAAAATCGCAGGGCATCTATGGAGTTTTCGCGGGGTCGCGGCGCGACCACCAGGGTCCCCGCGGCGCGACCATTAACCTGTTGGAGAAATCCGAGTTTAGTCTTGTAAATTGAGTTTGGGTCGAATTGTGTCGGGTTTTCTTCGGGATTGCTCGGGCTGTGTTTTGTTGGGGTTGGGGTCTTGTTTGGGATTGCCTTGAGTCGGGTTTGAGTCGAGTTTCGGGTATTAATCGAGTTTCGGTTTCGTGGGACTATCGGGTTTGAATTGAGTCCGAATTGTTGTAATCATGTGATATGTGTTAATTGGGAATTGCGATTGATTGTTGGGCTATCCGTGTGATTACAGGGACTAGTGGATCTCGAGCAGGGTTCAATCAGGGAGGTCAGACTTCGGGGAATCAATCAGGTGAGTACTCGAGACTTTTCCAAACGCGCGCCGTCTTTATGATTTTAGCTGTGTTGCTATCTTGTGCGTGTTATATCTATGTGAGACAGGGACGTGAACCTCAGGTATGCTCTATTCCTTATACGTGTTATGTATGAGATGCGAGATTGGTTCAGGGGTCCGTGATGAGTTCCATACGGACGATAAGTCGCGAAGGGGAATCGCGCGGGTTGACTGTCCCTTACAGTCCTTGGGGCGTATATATACGGCAGGGCCTGTAGCCGGGTAGCTTCCGTGCTACAGGGTATTACCGACCATTGCTGTGTGCAATGTGTCCACCGGGGAGGGGTCCCCGCAGGGCTATGTGTACTCCGATCTCATACTTGTGCTTTATACCTGAGATGTGTGTTGGGTTATCGGGACAGGGACAGGGACAGGGATTGTGTGTTATGTGCTTATGTGCAGTGTCAACCCTCGCGTGCTCACGGGCTTTATAGCTCACGTTATCGAGTCTAACATGTTCAGGGAATCAGAAAGGATCTCAGCCGCAGCCGAGATAGAGTCAAGGTTGAATCGAAGATCCGTAGTAGTTTCATATGTTGTATAGAACTGGTATAATGTTGTTTTGGGTTCGATGTATCCAGTGACCGGGATTTGTACGTTTGTCAATCTGGGATTTGAATGTATTAACTTTGTGTTTAAAGTTTTTAATTAGCCGTAACCTGCATTATCCCATGACACGTGCGTTATGGATCCGTTGCGTTATTGCCACATATGATATTGTATTGACGTGGCATTTCCGGGATCGGGAGGGGTGTTACAATAAATGAGTCAAGCCCCATCACTATACCCTAACTCTACTATGACAGAGTCAATTTCATGAACCGAAAATAAATCCATATCCACCAAGTCTATATTAGTGATTTTACCCCTCACACCTCCTCCCTGAAAATTTCATGAAAATCTCATCACGATGAAGCTTTATAGAAAACATATTCTCTTGATCCATTATAAGAAACTGAAAATAAACCAGATAATTAAAGCATAGAAGATTAATGTGCAATTTGTTCAACTTCAAGCAAAATCAAAAGAAACTTACAATAGAATACATTAGTGTACACCATTTGTTTGAAGATCTATCAAAGAATTCAACTTGGAATTTAAGACTGCCTTTTGATCAAGGGAGAACGAATTAGTTGAAGATGAGTTTCTAATTAAACACGTAAATGGGTAGTCATATAATTAATTTAGCGGCACAGGTAAAAAGACCTTTTTGCCCTCACGTGGAAAGCATGTGAGGGCAATTAACGTCTTCCACAAACATCCGTTTGAACAAAGGATAATTGATATTCAAATTTTCTATTTAAAATACAACCGGAGTAATTTCAAAGTTAAATAATAAACCAGTCATACTATGTAAATTTAAGGGAGAATCATATATATCATTGTAAACTTTAAATATTACGCATATATCATTACAAACTTTCTTATATATATATATATATATATATATATATATATATATATATATATATATATATATATATATATATATAATTTTAAACCTTTAAATCTTACATATATATCCAAATGACTACTTTAAATTTAATTACATCATTTAAAAAAATATTAAAAAATATTTTTGAATTAATTTATTATTGAATTAAATTAGAAAATGAAATGATAAAATAAATTTAAAATAGTCATTTGAATACATACATGAGATTTAAAGATTTAGAAGAACATATAAGGAATTTTACAACAACATATCTATATCTATAAATACTATTAAATGAGTAACTATACTCTTTTATGGTGAAGCCACATGTCATCACACGTGGCAGTTATAGTTTTTAAAAACAATTAATAAATAAATAAATTTGAATTATATCTATCCAAATCTAATATAATCTACATCTAAATTCAAATCAAATCTAATAAAAAAAATCTAATACTCTAATAAATTATTAATTATATTATAATAAAAGTTTTAAAAAAATTTAAAAAATAATTACTATTCATATATATTTAGAAATATATAATTTAATATGTCATAATAAATAATAATATCAATTCAATATATCTTTGTTTAAAAATAATATTTTTATCTTTGACTTTTAATTTATTATAATTTATATATATTAAAAATATCCACGTAATACGCGGGTTAATAAACTAGTTTATAATATTTAGGGGGCGTTTGGTTTGTGGATTTCCTGGGATTAACTGGGATTTGCATTTAAAATCCTGTGTTTGGTTTACATATTTTAGTAATGATTTAAAATCACAGGATTTCATAAATCCATTCATTCTTTGTAATTTAAAAACCTAGCCTCCCCCTAAGATTTTAAATCCTAATATCCTTGCATTCTTCAGATTAGCAAATTTTTCTATAAGATAATGCAGATTTTTTAATAAAATCCTGACAAATGCAAATGCTGCATAATACAAATCATTTGAAAAAATGCAAATCCCAAAGGAAAACATCTGCGAACCAAAGCCCCTTTAAAGTTTATAAGGGTATATATATGAAATTTTCTTAAATTTAAAGGACCAACCTGACTAATTTTCACCGACTTAGAAATAAATGCAAAGCCATCTTCCTTTGACCTTTTTTGACTGAAATACTGGTACAGAGTGGGCAGATAGAAGAGGAAGGAAGGCTAAAAGCTAAAAGCAAACTCACTGTAACTGTAAACTGCCTGCGAATGAAAGTCAATAGCCTTCTCATGAGACTCAGTTGATAATCTTGCTCTGCTGGGAACACTTTTTTGGGGGAACCTCTCACAAATCACACAATCCATTCATCCTTGCCTCTTCAACGCCAATCAGGTCTGTCCTCTCGATCTTACGCTCTCTTCGTCTCTAGATCTCACTCTAAACTCTTGTTTTTTCTTCAATTTCTCTTTTTCCATCTGATTTTGCTTAGGGTTTTGTGGAATTTCTATTGCAGTAAGACATTCATCTGAAGTTGCTTAATCTGTGTAGTTTTTTGAAGTTCAATGATTACTTGGAAGTTTGCTGCTTGTTAATTTTGGATTTTGATTTCACCATACCACTTTGGATTCTTTATCTAACTGATTGTTTGTTTTACTTCTTGTGTAAAAACCCTTTTTCATGGAACTATGCCGTCTAATCAGTATGCATTCTGGAAGTTTTGTTTTTAGACCTGTTTGGCTGATTATCCAACTCTCGAATAATTTGATTTTGCGTACGAGATGAATTTGGATTTAAATACTGGATAAAAGTTAATACTTCCAGACGAATTGAAAGAGGGATTTGAAGGAAACAAATTTGAATATGTATTTGCCTCAATAATTGAAGGTAAAAAAGATGTTAGGTATTGACAAGTGACTAATGAGCATGCTTCCAAGAATGAGATAAAGAATGCACATGTTCCATTCGTTCAAGAATCTCAGATCTTTAATGGTGCTTCTAAGTCTGTACTCTGTATTCCATCCCATGCCTCCTTATTTGATGACTCTTTGAATTTAGTTTAAACATAGCTTTCAATTCAGTGGTGATAGCTTCTAAGTTTTTCTTCTTTGATTTTTAAGTGTAATATGAATTTAGTTTATAATTGTAATATCTAGTATGCATTGTAATTATATTATAGTAGCCACTTTTTAAGTTTGAAGGCTTTTAAGGCAATTGAAAAGCCAAATTTGGCTTGTTGATTGAATTTATAAAAGACATAAAATGTCAATGTTATGTTCTAAGAAATATTGAAAGCCCTTTGATCAAATTAATAAAAATATAGTTTAACAAATAAAAAAAAGGGAAAATGACACCAAAAAGCTATGTTATGTAGTGTACTTTTTTTGTACACATTTATGTTGTGTACTTTTAAAAGTGTTTCAATCAGGTAATTAGGTGACCCAACTACCAAATTGAAATACTTTTAAAAGTTTGACTACCAAATGTGCACAAAAGAAAAAGTACACTATATAAATGTGTACAAAAAGAAAGTTTGACTAAGCACGGTAAGTCGGTAACCTGTTGTACCGGTCACTCAACTACCTAATTGAAAAACATTTAAAAGTTTGACCACCAAATGTGCACAAATAAAAGCACACTGCATAAATATACACAAATTTAAAAGTATATATTTATATGGTGCCATTATCTCGTAAAAAAAATATAGAAGCGGCCCGTTTCTTGTGGCCCATTTGGCTGGTTTTATAAACGGCTCGTTTGGGCCCGTGGTCCGTTTGCCCTGTGACCCGTTTGGCCCATTACCAATTCCAGCCCGCCCCGCCCATTTTGACGCCTCTAGTTTTTTCATAATTTCAACTATTCTATTTAACAAAGGCAAATTTCACATTTCCACATATTTTTTAGTGTCATTGGTAAAGGAGCCATTTACTAAAAGTCAATTTCTATCTTTAGCTAACCAAATCTATATTTGATTATAAACTTATAACATATGCCACTAAAGTTGATTTTGAAAGAAGGACTCCGACTTTCCCTATTAAACAAATTAGCTGAAAGTTCGTTCCTTTTACATGCAATTTACATGTTTAACATTATCTACTTGCATCACTTGGTGTTATCAATGATGTTTCAGTCTATGCTAATCTTAACAGGATAAATTCATGACAGATGTAAATAAAATTCGACTGTGTGACCATTTTTTATTCATGCTTTCAAAGAAGAATGTTCTGATAGTTGAACCAAATCATTAGCAACGATTTCCTTCACAAATGGAGCTAATATTCGTACTTCTAGTGTTGGGAAATTTGCATTTGGTAGCGCCTGATGCCCAAGGTATATCTTGTTGTACTTTTGTTGCCACAAAACATTGTAATTGGTTAATGTGTTGTTTTATATCAATTGTAATAAATTGCAGGCGATGCACTATTTGATCTGAGAACTTCGCTTAAGGCTTCACCCGATCAACTCACAGATTGGAACCAGAATCAAGTTAATCCATGCACTTGGTCTAAAGTTAGTTGTGATGCCAATAACAATGTTTTCTCCGTGTAAGCGGTTGTTATATACTTATTATATGTGTTAAGTCCACTTATCATTTGTTATTGATGGCACAAATTCTGAGTGTGAGAATAATTTTATGTGTATTTGCAGATCTATGTCCTTCATGGGGTTTACCGGAACCTTATCGCCAAGAATACGGGTTTTATCAAAGCTTACCATACTGTCCGTATAGGAGATTTGAACAGTATTATCATATGATTTTTATTTGCCAAAAATCTTTTCTTATGCCCCTTCCTAATTTGGCAGTTACGGTTGCAAATAAAATAGTGTCCCCAATAGGAATTAGCTTTTTTGTTAATGTGGAAAAAGTTTATGATCTTCTAGTGTTTTGCTATGAAAGTCATTTACGACTCATGGTTGGTATGCTATTTAAAACAATTAAAATTCATTTCATTTCATCAGAAAGCATATACTTTTTATTTTTGTTATAGAAAGATTGCACTTGTCTTGCTAATATTTGATGAAAAAAATATTGTGATCGCAAATATTGATGACTATATGGAGTATATTTGTGAAGAGAAAGTAGAATTATTGTTACTTCCAATCAAAGGTTTCAGACCCTAGTCCCTACACTCACAAAGTTTAAATGACGAATTATTATTTTGTTTCTAGCAAATATTTCAACTTGCCAAAACAGTGAAACACACACACACACTTAAGAAGTAGGTGTGTTTTTTGTGAATCGTTAACGAAACCAAAATCTAATTTGATATGGAACAAGGACATGATATTTCCAAAGAGTTGCACTAAGACAAGTATGGTAAAAATATTAATTTGGGTTTTGGTGAAATTTGGTGAATTTTTGTTTGCATTTCAGTTCTTTGCAAGGGAATCAAATAACAGGGGGGATACCCGAAGAGTATGGGAACTTGACTAGCCTGACAATGTTAAATTTGGAAAGCAATCGTTTAACGGGACAAATACCATCTTCGCTTGGAAATCTAAAAAATCTTCAGTTTTTGTAAGTAACAGTTTATTCACATAGCATATTATTAATATTGTTTGCTTGTTTTTATGTGTTCTGTTTTCTAATTGTGCAAGTAGGATCTTGAGCCAAAACAATCTTGAAGGGCCTATTCCAGACTCACTTTCAAGTCTTCCTAACTTGACTAGCATGTAAGTGAGTAGTCCCTGTTAATGAGGATGCTCTAACGACTAATGACATTGACAAGTTGCACGTAAAAGGAACATACTTTTGATGAATTTATGTTTTTCTAGAACATATGTTCAAAATCAACGAGCAAAAGAGTCTATGCAAGTATATAATCAAATAGGGAACTGTTTACCAAAAGTCAATTTCCTTTTTTAATTGACTGCATCCTTTATTTGAATATAATGCTTATAACATGGGCTACTACACGTTGATGTTCAAAGTATGTTTCTCTTGCATGCAATTTGCACTGAGCTTCTAGTTATTTATCACATTTTTTTTCATTATTCTTACTTTGTGCAGTTTACTTGGTTCTAACAACCTCAGTGGTCCAATACCTGATCGGTTATTTCAAGTTTCTAAGTTCAAGTACGTATACTTAAAATTGATGATAGAATCTTGACTTTGGTTGAGGATGTTTTATCTTTACTCTCTATTACAGTTTTACAGGGAACAGATTGAACTGTGGATCTAATAGTACTCGGCCTTGCATGTCTGGTTCAGGAGGTACTTTATCTATGACTCTGTTATAATATCAAATTATGGGAAAAATCCTTAAAAGCACAACAAACATTTTGTTCTTGAGCGATTAAATTCGTAGACCTTATTTTTGAATGATTAATTAGTCCTTGGACTTTTTAATGAATGATTAAATACCTGGATATTTTGTTTGAATGGGTAAATCCTTTCACCTTTATAAAAAGTGAACAATTAAGTCCTTGCACTTTAAAAAATGAACAAGTCACTCCACTTTATAAAATGAATGATTAAATTTCATGATTAACAGGCTTTACGATTTAGATCATTTAATCATTCATTTTCATAAGGTGCAATAATATAATCATTCATTTTTGAAAGTGACAACCTAGCCACTGTAACAAAATGTCCATGGGCTTAGGGCCTAAGGGGTGTTTGGATTTGCATTTTGGGAACCTGTATATATAATTGCGAGTGTTTGGCAAACCAAAAATGAAAAGTGCTTGTTTACGCTTGATGCACTTTTGAAGAAGTTGTAAATTGATGTGTTTTTGAGAATGCACTTATAGGGTGTTTGGTTTTGCATTATGTCGGAGATTATTAGATTATTTCGTTACAATAATGTAAATAATTTGTTTAAAGTGTTTGGATTGCATTCATTGATAATTGATTAGTTGCGTTTTGTATTAATTCTACCACACTTTTTTAAAAGCTAAAAAATGTAGCATATTTGCTTAATAATTGATTATTTGGTAATTTTACAAGTTAAAACGCAAATCCAAACACTTTAAAAACTGTTTTTTTTTTTATAATTGTGATAGCAAAGCAGAAGCTAAATCAAACACTAAATATCCGGCAGCACTTTTTGTTACAACTATTATCATTTTCCAAAACGCTGCAACACTTTTTCAAATGCAATTCCAAACACCTCCTTAATCACGTTTTTGAAAATGCATAATCACTTCCGCAGACGCAAATACAAACACCCCTAAATCGTTCATTTTTATAAAGTCCAACAACTTAATCATTGAAGACAAAAAAGGTTCATGGACTATTCACTCAAAAAGTGAAAGTCCGTTGGATTTTTCTGAATTTTTCCCTTTTAATTATTCATATGAGTAGCAGCCTGATGACTTCAAATTTTGCATATGGAAATGTTATATGAAAAGATGCGTCAAAGAAATCGAAGGCAGGGATTATAATTGGGGCCGTTGGCGGAGTCCTTGGTTTCCTTCTGGTTGGATGCTTGTTGCTATTTTTGTTGAGAGGCAGGCACAAAGGCTATAAGCGTGAGGTATTTGTTGATGTTGCAGGTAAGCTTGCTTCTTTACCTTCTTTTTTACTTCTGAGGAGATGGGACATTCTGTTCAAAAAAATATACACTATAAAACCTGTCTTTATTTGTAAGATTTATATGGTATTTTACGGGTCTCCTAATTCATGGAAGGTTACTGTAGAGATGGGTTAATGACGTATAATAGCTATGTCCTTTTGCTGATGTTTTGATTTATGCGACATACACTTTTTATACTCATTTAGTCATTGAACTTCTTTGTGTTGTTCCATTTGATACTTTTGCAACCGAGATCCAGTTGAATTTGGTAAAGAACTTCTATAACCTATCTAGTGTGAGCAGGGACACCAATTTCATATGGTAAATTTGGTTAGACAATACCTACGGGTTTATACGAGTGAAATTGCGATAAACAAGCCATATAATCTAATTTACTGTATACAGATAGTGTATGGGTCACCACTAATCGGGGCATAAAAGTTTTTTACTGGATTCAACTGGTTTTCGAGTTACGAAAGTACTAAACTGGATCGGCCAAAAAGGTACGATGACTAAATAAGTACAAAAAAAGTGTATGTGAAGTATATCAAAACATTGATAAAAAACCATAGGTATTACACATCATTAACCCTTCACATATCGTCCTTTAATTTTTAGTCACGTGTTACATGACTTCGGTGTTATTCTTTAAAATAAGTGATAAGTGACTAAAAGCTTATTGCAGTACTTATTAATCAATGGTGGGCTGGTGGCTCTGAATAGTGAATATTGAATCATCAGGATTGTTTCTATAATAAAACTTGTATGAATGACTAAATTTGTTAAATAAAGTAATCACAATTACAAAGCTGACAGTTCGTTTTAACTTAAAATCATGAATACCCCAATGTAACATAATATAACATCATAATTTAAGAAGAGAAATGATACTCAATAGTTCGTGAGGAAGTGACAACAAATTGACAAAAAAAAAAAGAAGAAAAGAAATCAAGAAAATCAGTGATGAAGCCATATTCTAGAAGAAACAAACTCATATTCAAGGACAAAAAAACCTATATGCCAAATAAACCCATATTCAAATTTCAAAAAAGCAGCTATAGGGATGAGCACTATGGACCAAAAAAGCCAAAATCCCGGCCCCGCCCAGAATTGGTATTACATAATTTGGTCCAGTTTCGGTTTCAACAATAGCCCCAAATCGGTTTTCGATTTTCCGGGTTTGGGTCATCGGTTTTGGTTTTAACCCGACCCTAACCGGAATTTAAAAAGGCAATAGAATTTAAATAAAATTAAAGAATCCCTACCTCCCCTAACTCGTAGAAGTCGACGACAAATGGTAACAATACCTTCATATTGGGTTTATATATAATTCACTCTCTTTGTCGATTTCAAACTTTGTGTTATACTGTCATTTGTTTGTTGTCCATCCCGCAATGGAACTTTACCGGTTTGAGGACCAGAAAACCAGGACCTTTTACAAACGTTGGGCCGATTTTGTTTTTTCTCATCCCTAAGCTGCTACTTAGCTAAGTATTTAAGCTACAATGAAAAGTAGAAAACTGATAATATCAGACATTGGATTTATACAGATTAGGACATAATCAAGAGTAAGCAACAAAACGATATACTATCTCGGTCTATTCATGTATACAAATTGGGTTAGTTGTTCTTGAACAAAGATATAAACTCATACATAGGTCACAAATCAGAAAACATGGGATATAGATTGAGCTTCGTCTATTCCACATCACACCAAATTGAGCTTCAAATCTTCATCTCTTCCGTTAGCAACACCAAGGTAAGAAGTCAAGAGGGTATTAGGGATCAAGATTCAAGGTGTGAGAGATTAAGAGGTTGCGAGAGATATCAGTGTAGAGAGATCGAGATGCTGTCAGAGATTTAGAAGATATGGAGGAATTGAGAGGATAGGGATGAAGAATTATAAAGAGAAGCGACCAGGATTTATTATTATCTTGGAAAAGCTTACTATACAATGAAAGAAAAGGAACAATATATAGAGAAAACCTAATATAGAAAAAGGACGAAATGACCATTAATATAGAAAACATAATAAAATATAGTTCTATGCTAATATTCCCCTTCAAACTCACATTGCAACTATGATAAGCATTAAGAGTTTGTCACACAAGAAACAGAAATGAGCAATTGAGTGTGCTTTAGTAAAAATATTACAATCTGCGAAGCGGATGGAACGAAAGGCAATGAGATGGTCCCTAGTTGAAGATGATAACGAGTGAAATGATAGTCTATCTCAATATGCTTTGTACGTTCTTGGAAAACAGAGTGACGAGCAATCTAAATCGCACTTTGATTGTCACACGCAAGCCAGTGTGGGCTGAGAAACATCAACACCCATATCTGCAAGTAACCAACACAACCAAACAATCTCATAATTAGTCACGACCATAGCACGATACCCAGCCTCTATGGAGGAACGATAAACATCTTGTTCCTTACTTTTCCATGAGACGAGTGAGCCGCCAAGAAAATTACAGAAACAAATAGTAGATTTATGATCATTAGAATTGTCTGACCAATCAAGATCATTGTAAGCATGCAACTCTAGAGATGACATGGAGGGAAACAGTAGACTCTGAAACTGAGCACCATGTAAGAATCTCAAGATGCGAAGTATTGCTCCCCCATGAATAGTAGAAGGGGCGGAAACAAACTGACAAACCACATGAAATGCATGCGCAATGTCACGATGAGTAATCGTGAGATAAACCAAACTCCTGACTATAGTACGATATAAGCTCAAATCAGATGAAGGAACACCATTAATCTAAGAATAATGAGCATTAGTTTCAAGGGGAGTTTCAACACTCCTGTTATCAGATAACATAACATGTTTAAAAAAAAATAGATATATATTTTGAATGAGATAAAAGAGAACCCTTCTTAGAGTGTGCAACCTCTATGCCTGGAAAATATCGTAGCGTTCTTAAATCTTTCATAGCAAAACGATGAGCCAAATCATGTATTAGGTTCTCAATCCCATCATAGTCATCCCCAATGATAATCATGTCATCTACATAAAAAGATAAGAATCCGACTTGCAGTTGTGTTTCTGACAAACAATGCCGAGTCATGATAACTTGAACGAAAACCAAGACAGACCAAGCACGAGAAGCTTGTTTGAGACCGTATAGAGCTTTGAAGCCGGAAAACTTCTTCAGTCTATGACCAATGCTCGGAGGAGGGGTCATATATGCCTCCTCATGAAGTTAGACGTTTAAGAATGCGTTCTTTACACTCGTTTTAGAAATATTCCATTGGCGAACAGAATCCACTACAATCAGAGTGCGGACAGTCATCATTTTCACAACCGGGGTAAAAGTCTCTTATAATCCATACTTTACTCATATGAGTTCCTTTTTGCAACAACTCTAGCCCTATATTAGCTCAATGGCCATCAAATTTCGTTTTAGTCATACAGATTCGGGACCGAACCGGATCTGCCTAGACTGATTGTATTTATATTCACAAAGTTTGGTTCTTTGTCATTCTGTTGATTTATTCTTCTGAGATTGTTTTCTTTTACTCGATATTATTATCATTTCTATTCAATTCTAGCTTTCTATTGTTCGTTTCTATCAATGAGAACTAATGGTATGCTTTCGAGAAGGAAGCGGGGCTAAATAAGAGGAGTAAGCAAAATCAGGATGTTCAGTGGACTTACGTGGTGTAGGCATTGTCGTGGTCTCAACAGGTGTGGGAGTGGTCGTTGATGTAGAGTGAGGATCTAATGCGGTAGATGTCTCAGGTGCAGAAGTATATGACGTTGTAGATGTCTCAAACATATGTAACAGGTGAAGAGTTATTAGTGTCAATACTAAATGGATCAATAGACAAAAGATCATATTGTGTTAGGGGTGGGATCGGTTCTGTTCCGAATTTTTTTTGGCATAATATTAGTACCGAGTATCGAACCGATTATAGAATTTCAGTACCGGTATCGATACCAGTTAGAACCGATTTTTTTTATTTATCACAAAAAGTTGATATAAAAGTAATATCAAAACCAATAAACAAATTAAATATCAAAGCAAATAAATGTAGTTAAAATCAAAACCAACAAATAAAGTTAATATCAAAAGCAACAATGAATGTTACTATCGAAACAAATAAGCGAAATTAATATCAAAACCGACAAACAAAGTTAACAATTCGTGTGTGTGTGTATGTGTGTGTGTATGCATGCATGCATGCATATGTATGTAAATTGTTAATAAAAATAACAAATGTCAATCTTAAATATATATTTTTTAATCGGTTTGAATCAAACCGGTACGGTACCGTTACCGATTTTTTTTAAAAAAGTAATATTAGTAGTAGCGAACCGATTATAGAATTTCGGCATCGGTACGGTACCGTTTCGGTTTCCGGAAATTAGTAAAAAATCTCACCCCTATATTGTGTCATATCAAGAAAGGAGCGTCTCTGAAAAGGTGACGTGGAGTGAGACATGTAGTTGTTGACTTATCGGATCAAAGCAACTATTCTTTTTGACCAACCCCATACCCTAAAAAGACTCATAAAGCAGACTTAGACAACTTGTTGCGCTCAACATTGGGTGATGGAGACGAAGGAGAAAGCAATTACAGCCAAAGACACGTAATGAGGAGTACTCAGGTTTGTGTCCGTAAAGTTTCTCAATAGGAGACATACCAGAATTATGTGAGATGAGAATTTAATTAAGAGCGGTAAGAAGTGCTTCACCTGAGAACATATGGGAACCCAAAAGGCAACAACAATGACTCCAAAGATGATGATTTTTTCTTTCGGCAACACCGTCTCGTTGAGGAGTGTCGGTGCATAAGGTTTGTTATATGGTTCCATTAGACGCAAGCAACTGAGTAAATGCATTAGAGGCATAATCTCCTCCTAAGTCGCATCGAAAGCATTATATGGAAGCTGAATGTTGAGTTTTAACAAAAGCTTTATAATAACTAAAAATGGATAAAAATTCAGATTTACATTTCATGAGATAAACCCAAGTGTAACAAACGTAATCATCAATAAAGGGTACATAATATTGTGAGCCTCCCTTAGCAGTCACTGTTGAAGCTCCCAGAACGGCTAGGGTTAATTATCATCTTGGAAAAGGTTACTCTATACATGAAAGAAAAAGAACAATATATAGAGAAAACCTAAAATAGAAAAAAGGACTAAATAAACCCTTAATATACTAAAGATAATAAAATATATGTCTAGGGGACACCAATGGTGGTGCGGCGGAGGTGTGTCGGTGGTGCAACAAGGGCGGTGGTGCAAAATGCTGTGACAGCGAAGAGACAGTGGGGGGAGTGGAAGGCGGGGAGTGGTACATGAAAGAGACGAGTCAAGGAGCTGAGGGGTGGGGTGGTCAGCAGCGGGGAGGGGGGATGGGGAGGATCGAAGTTGTCTTGATAGGGTTGGACACTTGGGATGCTACTAATGGACAATAAGTATTACAATCTTGCTTACCAAATCAGTTAGTAATAACTAATAAGCAGTGTTGTAAAATCATCTTAGGCGGCCGATAACTGATACGAGTCGGCCCTAGTCGGGGTTAATTAGTAGGAATCGGAAAATGTCGGTCAAAATCAGCCAAGATGGCCAAAATCGGACAAAAATCGGTTTAGTCAGTCAAAATCGGTCAAGTTAGTCAAAATCTAATATTGATATTAATGAAATTAAACATATTTCTTGGATGCTATGAACAATTATATTAATAATTGATTATTTATTAACATGTTGTAACTTGTATGTATAATTCAAATTCTACACACACAAAATTTCAATCTTACTACTCCCAGCCTAGACCGATTAATCACTACTCCCTGGCCCGTTGGCCGACTACCTAGCTAGTTTTGCAACATTGCTAACAAGTAAAAATATGCACTTACCACTTAATTTAAAAGAAGAGACTAATTGGGTTTTTTCACGTATCGAATAAGTGATACCCTGTAATAATTGGTAAGTGAGAAAGAAAGACCCGCTTACTTTCCAGGGTGGAATACTCAAATCTCTTTCCAATCATGTGGACTGTGGACCACATTGATTCCTCCTTCGGCCATTCTCTCTAGAGTCTAGACTATTGTTAGAATGTGTCATAGATCCAACACAATAGTGTTTATTGCAATGAGTTGTCAATTTGCTTAAAATTAGACAAGGTTAATTGTCTTGTTCATTTTTACACCTGAAATAATATCCATGATCTGATAGGTAAATTTTAAGGCATTTAAGTACCATCAATTCTTACAAATCTAAAGAACAGAAGTATAACATATACTAGCATTCAAACTATTCATGCAAAAAAAAGTCAATCCTAATGTACAAGCTCCAAAACGTTAAGTCTAAGTAGTAATACACTAATGTTAGACTGTATAAAGGTGAAAGTAGGTAGCTATTTTACACATTTAAACCTAACAATAGTAATAATAAATGGATAATACGCCTTTTATAATCTTGATATCTTTCTTCTCAGTTCTCGCTATTGCTTTGGCCTTCACTAATTGAGTTTTGCTCATTTAGGGGAAGTTGACCGTAGAATTGCCTTTGGTCAACTGAAGCGATTTGCATGGAGGGAGCTACAGCTTGCTACGGATAACTTTAACGAGAGAAATGTGCTTGGACAAGGAGGTTTTGGAAAGGTTTATAAAGGAGTCCTTTCAGACAATACAAAAGTCGCTGTTAAACGGTTAACTGACTACGAAAGTCCTGGTGGGGATGCAGCATTCCAGCGTGAAGTTGAGATGATAAGTGTGGCTGTCCATAGGAATCTCTTACGTCTCATCGGGTTCTGCACCACACCTACGGAACGTTTGTTGGTGTATCCATACATGCAGAACTTAAGTGTCGCCTATCGCCTGCGAGGTACTTTTCTCTCATGTTATTTGCTTTCCGCACTTTTTCATTGATTAGTTTCTGTTTTGTTTTGTTCTTTTAATTTCCTTTGTATAGAATGGAATTTCTTGTTTTTAGTTGATCTATAATCTATTTCTAATCTTATGATTTACTGTTCAACCATATGTACCATCCTAATCTGCGGTTTTGAAAATGAGGGTGAAAACATGATGTTTTGTAGGAACGAGTGATTTTTGATAAATTGTGGGAAGATAAATGCAAGAGCAAACAACTCGTAAAAAGAACCTATTTTCAGTAATTCCTATTTTAGGGAACATACTTTCAAAATCAATGTTTAATTTGATGTTTAATGTCTATGTAATAATTAGTTTTTATAATCAAATAAGGGGTCTACCCACCTAATGTAAAACTGGAATTTTGGTAAATGGTCCCATGTATGGTAACAGAGTCCTTGATTATAAACTTATAAAATAGGCGCTTAACTATTGATATTAAAGTGCATTTTCTTAAATAGAAATTTATTGAAAGTATGTTACATTTTTATGCAATTTTCTGTAAGGGTAATGAAAATGGTCTTTGGCATCTTTTGATCAAAATCACTGATTCTAGTATAGTGTAAGATTATAGGTAAATAATCATTATTGTAAGAATAATGGTTTCTTTTCTAGTTTTCTTCAGTAGGATGTTTGATTCTTATGCTACAATTTTGCAGAATTAAAACCTGGTGAGGCTGTTTTAGATTGGGTTACACGGAAAAGGGTAGCTTTAGGCACTGCTCGTGGACTTGAATACCTTCATGAACATTGTAATCCTAAAATAATCCATCGGGATGTTAAGGCAGCTAATGTATTACTCGATGAAGATTTTGAAGCTGTTGTAGGTGACTTCGGCTTGGCAAAGTTGGTTGATGTTAGAAAGACGAATGTGACTACTCAGGTTCGTGGAACTATGGGACACATAGCTCCCGAATATCTTTCTACCGGGAAATCGTCAGAAAGGACAGATATTTTTGGCTACGGTATCATGCTTCTTGAACTTGTAACAGGACAAAGGGCTATTGATTTTTCACGCCTCGAAGAAGAAGACGATGTCTTGTTGCTTGACCATGTAAGCTAACGTTCTTCGGCATATCATTTACTAGTCTATAATAGGGGTGTGCCATGTGCGTTAGGGTCGAGACCGGATTAAAACGGAACTAGAAGAAAACAAAGGAACAAAACCCATTTGATCACAACCCGGATCGTGAACCGAATACAAACTTCTGAGTTTTATAATTTGGAAGTGGTTGGTAGTGGTGTGGAAAGTGCGAAAATGAATCGGAACTGAAAAATCAATAAAATCAAACTGAAGGAATCGGTTCAGTCCGGTTCTCTGGTTTTATTGTTTTTCCTTAAATTTTGCATTAAAAAGTACAAAACCGAACCGTAACAAATCAAAACCAAAAAATCCATAAAATCAACGCCGAAAGCTGAACCGTATTGGTTTGGGGCCGATTTGTTTGGTTCAGTTCTTCAGTTTTATGGTTTGGTATTGACTTTCTGCACACCCCTAGTGGTTTGTTTTGGTATTTTTAGGTCTGGTTTGATTTTTATACACACCCCTCGTCTATATGGCATCTTGTTCTTGTTCTTATGCACTATGCTCGTTGTCTGAAGGTCAAAAAACTAGAACGGGAGAAAAGATTAGATGCTATCGTTGACCGCAATTTGCATAAGAACTACAACATGCAAGAAGTTGAAATGATGATAAAAGTAGCATTATTGTGTACCCAAGGGTCACCCGAGGACCGACCAGCAATGTCAGAAGTGGTACGAATGTTGGAAGGAGAAGGCCTTGCTGAACGATGGGAAGAATGGCAGAACGTTGAAGTTACACGCAGGCAAGAATACGAGCGGTTACAAAGAAGATTCGACTGGGGTGAAGACTCGATTTACAATCAAGATGCTATAGAGTTATCGGGTGGAAGATGAAAGTTCGATTCACCACAAGGTACATACATGTTTTTTTTATTGTGTACTTGTGTTAAAAGGGTTTCATTTTGTTGTGTGAGAGTCAACTGACAAAAGGCATTTTGCAATCTTTGAGTCTTGTATGATCTTGATGTGATTATGAGCAGAGAATGCATACAAAATTCATGGATTGCATAGTGTTGATTTTGTTATTTTGTTTCTGTATATGTGTGTTGTTCATTTGGATATGAAAATAAGCATGTTGGAATGGAGGTGATGTATTTTTAGTTGATTTTTATTGGGTTTAATATGAAAAAAACCAACATGTTTTTCATGTTTTGCTGTTTAGTCCATCCGTGTTATCTTTTACCAATAAAATCCTTAAGTAATATATTTGTTTGTGATTTTTAGAATAATTCTTTATTTTTTTCAAAAGAGTCTTCAAGTTTGTGGGCTTTTCGGAGAAAAATAATGAAAATATGTTTGTTTTTTGTGGAAAAAGACGGGGTTATTATGAAAAAAAAAAACAAAACTTTTTCGAAAACCAGATCGAAAACAATAATTTGATGACTTTCTTGGTAAAAAATAACACGGAGGAGTAAATCGCAAAAACGTGAAACCATGTTGGGTTTTTTTATATAATATGAAAAACACCAACATGTTTTCGTGTTTTTTTGCGGTTTAGTCCCTCCGTGTTATTTTTTAACAACAAAATCCTTAAGTAATATATTTGGATCGATCAATCTTATAAATTATTAGTTTTCTTTTTAATATCAAGTATAAGTAGATTGATTATTTAGTAAAATGTTTGGAAAAACAGATTAGTAATTTTAAAAAAGAAAACCATTAATCCTTTTTATTTTTGGGTTTATTGTTTTTTTTTTTTTTCCTTCTTTTTTTACCAAACAAAGGGGTAAAAAGTAAACTACCCATTTACTCATCACTAATGCAATTTTTGGTGGTTGTTATTGAAGGAGTAGGAAAGACCTCAGTGTAAAGAAGGTACATTTAAAGGATTGTGAATGTGAAGAACAACATGTGAAAAGCTAGGGTTTAATCTTGCATGATTTGTTACTAATGTATTGTTTAAAAATGGTGGTTGTTATACTTCCATTTCATTGATGTTGAAAAGCAATAAATGCATGATATTGTAAATGTTTAATTTGATTTAGGGTTTTTATAGACTGACATATAGTTCTGTTGATACTCAAATGATTTATCATCACATTGGTATATTTGGAATCAACCACAAGTTTGATTTTGAGGAGGTTAAATCGTTTGAAAGTGTTAGATTCCTAGAACAGATTGATTTTCTAGAGAATGATATAAACACGCTATTTTATGGTATTTATTATTTTGTTCATAGTAAACTCATGCAAAGTTTAAGAAAGATAACATGTGATGTAGATATAAAGAAATATGTTGATCATGATCTCAAAAACAAGGATAAATGATTGTTTTTTTATCATGCTGGTGAAGATTAGACTGAATTTGTAAGTGAAGATGAGATTGTGTATGAAGAAAATGTTTAATATAATGATGGTGATAATACGAGTGGCTATGCCGTGGACTATGACAATGATGCAACATCCTTGGATCATATTTCTAAAGGTGAGAATTGTTGACCGAATTTCATGATAAAAAAATTTAATGGCTCAACTCATATATAGTTGCATGATGTCTGTGAGAGGTTTTTAATTTATCAGGTCCGGTCCATCAAGGATTTTTTTCTGGTGGTTGTTTTCAATAAATATATAATCTCAGAAAATAGAAAGACTCGTTAGTACGACTGTGGACATAAGTCATTTTTGGACCAAACCACATATATTTGTGTTTATGTGTTTGATCTTCTCGTGCGTCATTTCTCTACAACTATTATTATTAATCAATGCATGGTGTCACAAGTTTGAGGATTTTTCAGGAAAAATAATATAGAGAGACGAAAACGTAAAAAAATGTGAATCATGTTGATTTTTTCATGATAAACATTATTATTAGTAAAAATTTTAATAGAAATTAAAAACAAAAATTTTATTAAGAAAATTTTATAAACAGTCCTTGGATGGGTAAACAAACAAAATTACTTCCAGAGTTGACGCTTATATCAATAACAGTTAGTTTAAGTGATCAAATTCGAATAATTTTTAATATTAAGGACTACTTGTGTAATTATTTTAAGATAGGGACCGTATCAGTAATCAAGGTCGTTCCTGTTGATTTTTGAGACTCCAGACGAAAACGTATAAAAAGATCTTACACATACACACATATATAAATATACATACACGCGCGCACACACATATACATACATACATGTGTGTATTCAAATATACTTTTTGTTATCTCTCCGTCTTTAAACGAAAAAAAATCAATTTTACTTTATTTACATTGAAAGCTTATGAAATTAGTAGTCTTATAAAATTTTGGACTCTGGGCAGTCGCCCCTTTTGGACGCCCCGAGGGCCGGCCTGCGGTAAATAGCAATAAACTACAACAACCATTTATGTAATTTACTTTCTTTTAAAACATGTCATGTCTAATGTGTCGGCTTTTGATTTATTTGTTGAGAGGATAATCGGAGGCCTACCCACAACCCGATTTTTACCGGGAACTCAGAGTAGCTTCTTCTTCACACTTCCAAATATGGCGCTAAAATCTCATTGAATTATTAGGGTTTCTTTTGAAGGTCCTCCTGCCATTTCCATCAAAATTTTCCTCAATTCAATCGATGGCTGACAATGGAGATGATAACAATCTTCAAGCAACGCCGATATCTTCAATTCGTAACCCTAAACCCAACCCTAACCCTAACCATGTCCATAGTTCTAATTCTAACTCTGACCCAAAGCCTAACAACAACAACAACAACCCCATCAACCCTGAGAGCCCTCAAGATTTTATACTCTCGGTGGCTTCAAAAATTGCATCGCAGCCTTTACAGTATTCTGATCCTGATGTTTGGGGCGTACTCACTGCCATTTCTACCAACGCTCGCCAACGCCGTCAGGTATTACCCTTTGTTAACTTGATTAGTTGCTTTACCGTCATGCTTGTGCTTATATTTGCCTTTTGACTTCAAAACTGAGTTGAATTGTTTAGTTTTAGCGGAGTCGTGGCAAACTGGCAATTATGTGGTGATAGAGGAAGAAGGGTTGTTGGATTTATCATAATTTCGTATATGTTTGTGATTAGCGATGTGGATTTGATATCAGAGTAAACAATGCATCTCTTTTTTTGGGTAACGGTTGGTGGTTACATTTTTTTGTAATGACTACGTGCAATAGAGTGAGAATGTTTTTGAATATGTAATGAGTTTTATATCAATATGTGGCTAGCAAAGTAGATTTGACATCATAGTCACTAAGTCAATGCACATCTTTTTTCGTGGAAATTGGAGGTGTTTACATTTTTTGAACATTAAATACGTGATTAATTTGTATAGCCGTGATGCATTGATGTGTCTGTAATGGGTGTGAGTATTATACTCGTTGACTCAACTGAACCTAGTTTGTTTTTTCTGCGATTGTGATTGAGGAAGTTGCCCTGATATAGTATTGATAAACAGGGAATAAATATGCTTCTCACTAGCGATGAGCATATCATTGGCCGAACTGTAGCTGATACACGTTTCCAGATTTTGTCAAATCAAGTCAGTCAACATCATTGCAAAATCTATAGGAAGAAGGTTGCTACAGAAGATGCTGAGGGTCAATCTAGACACTTGAATTGTGTCTTCTTGAGAGATACTAGGTTGTTTGTCTCTCAAGTAAATGGGAAGTATATGATAAACTTTGAAATATGAAAATTTTGACACTTCTTTAACCTCTACAGCACAAATGGAACGTATCTTAACTGGGAAAAGTTAAGTAAGAAAAGTCCCGAGTCAGAATTACATCATGGAGATATCATATCCTTTGCAGCACCTCCTTACCACAGTAAATTTTTTTGAATTTTTTTTTGGCTTTTTACCATTTGAACTCATGATGCTTTGTCTAAATAAATAATCACCTTGTGATTTCAGAAATTGCTTTTGCGTTTGTGTTCCGTGAAGTTCACAAACCCACATCATCATTAGATAGTCCGTCCCTGAAAAGGAAGGCCGGTATGAGCTTCCTTAGTATCTTGTTCCATGTTTCTTTTTTACCAACATATTGATCATCATTGTTGTTCTCTATCACCATATGAACTATGAAGGTCACATGTTTGGTACGCTTGAGTAAACTTCCTCTCAAGACGTTATACAATGTCACTCGAATGATCATTTGATCTTGCTATTGATGTAAATACATTTTGTAAATGGTTGATATCAATATATAGTCTATCGATGACATCGTTTTTCTTTAGAGGATTGTCATCTTAAGATAAAAAAATCAATGATTGTATCCATCATCCTGTGTATTACTTTTTTTTAAGCAACTTGTCATTCTATAAGGTATCTATGTAGTTAATTTTCTTTTTGTGGTACAAAGATGAGTTTGGCTTTGAAACCAAAAGGCTTAGAGGAATTGGCATTGGCGCTTCTGAAGGTCCTATTTCTCTTGATGATTTTCGTAGCCTTCAACGGTCAAACACGGTATTATTATTATTATTATTATTATTATTATTTTAATCTTAAATTATGAATGTGAAATAGATTTTCTGACTCATACTTCAAATCTACTTCTATTGTCATGTAGGAATTAAGGAAGCAATTGGAAGATCATGTTGCAACCATTGAACAATTGCGTAACGAACACCGTGCAGCAATTGAACTGCATGAAGCTGTATGTTCATCATACTCATCGTCTTTTTGTTCTGTATCAGTCCATCTGATGTAAAAGATGCATGCATGTGTTTTTTTATGGGTTGTATTATGGTTGTGGTGTATGTCGGAAAAACCTGTAAGACTATCTGCTTTCATCTTTTGGGATGCATTCTATTATGTAAAGGTCATCCAATAAATTAGCTTGAGCTTCCTTGGTTAGGGATGTAATGGCGCCGGGTTTTACTATTACCGTTTGTGCTTTTTTTATTTGTGGTTTTTTATTTAAGCAAAAGAAGTAAAAAATATTGCATCTAATGGGTTTATACTAAAGCTTCATAGCTAGGGATGTAATGGATCCGGGTCATGTCCATACAGTGCCAAGTTTGAGCTTGGTAGAAGCTAAGCGTGCTAAGCAAGGTTGCTTTTGTCGGCCTTTATGTGCAACTGTCCACCAGTAGTGGAAGATAGGGTTACCGTACATACAAGAGTCTTCCAGTTCTTATGGACGAGCCTTTGTTTTCGTGTTTAAGCTTGATAAAATTTTCAAGCTTAACTCAACACAATTCTTTATTAAGAAGTGACTAGGTAAATATATTCACACAAAAGGTAAATATGTAATTTAACATAAGGCTATTAAGCTTTATAGTCGAGTATTTATTACACGAGCTTGACTCTAGCTTGAGTTTGTCTCGATTTATATCAAGTTGATTTTGGGTAGCTATCTAGTTGGCTTGACTGGATTATACCCTTATTTGTAGCCATGATATTTTTCGGTTTATTAGCTAGTTTAAAACCCAAATTAACAAATCATATGTTTTTTCAGGTAAAACTTTTTTTCAAGTTCTTCAAGTAGAGTTCTGTTTCTGGGTTAGGGTGTGTTCGTTTACTTAATGGAATCATCAAGAAGTCATTCAAAGATAAAATGACCTCTTAATAATTCCATTAAGAGGTAAACAAACGGGACCTTAGTTGATTTGATATGCCATATTTATTGTTTCAAAGCCAGCCAATTTTTTTAATTAGTGGTTTAGCTGCAACATTTTGTTATTTTTCACTTCTTTCAAATAGATGCTTTTGGATTTGTAGTAGAAGACAACTTTACTTTCCTTGTTACCTGTCTCATGCATGCTTTGTCTTTGTCATCATCTCAATAGACTTCTCTCTTTCATATTTTCAGGAAAAGAAAAACTTAAAGGAGTCCCTTTCAAAAACTTACGTAGATGAGCTCAAGGAGATACGTGATCTGTTGGAAGCAAAACAGAAAGAATTAGTTGAAGTTCATAAAATAACTTCCGAACAAAAAGATGCTATTGTGGACCTTAATGAAAGACTTAATGCATCTATGCAGACGTGTACCGAAGCAAATGAAATAATGCGTAGGTGAGTGATAAGTTTTATTTTGGTTTGAGATCGAACTGTCATTTATATATTTAAACTGTGATGTAGTCACACACAGGGCTACTAGTATTAGGGGCTAAAATTTTCCGAGTATAGTCTCTTGTCAAAATGTATCATTTTCTCTAGGTGGTGGCAAATAAATGCATTTATATGAAAATGGGTCAAATGGATAAAATTGGAGGAAAAGTAACTAAAAGAGAAATGGCTCAAATAGGTCCAACTTGTTAAATGGGACAAAAGTTGCCAAAAGTGATTTTAATGTTACAAACTGCATAGATTTATTTATTTTACAAAGATAGTTATTAATATAATAGCATAGTTTTTGTAATCATATTGAATACATTAAGTAGTTGTCAATTCTTAAGAAATGTACAAAAAAGTGTTGCCAGGTTAACCCAAACAAAAATAAACCGTTTTGACCTAAGTTTAAGAATTACTCGTTATGTCCCGAACCCCTTCTGATATATTTTCCAACCTGCCCAACGTGCCTGTTTTTTCGTGTCTAGGCACTCTGGGTTTTTTCATGTGAAAATAAAAAAAAGCGTACGTGGATCTTTTTAGGTAGGAACATATTCTTCTTGTGCAATGTAACATCCAATTAAATTTAGTAGTTGGGATCTTTATTTATTATGAAGTATGATATTTGAACCAACCCACATGATCAGGGAGAATGACTACACATCAAATCATGATAGTTTATCAAACCCTTATTTGTTGATTACTAAATCATGTTTAACATTGTTAATTATTCAAATTTGTTGGTGCAAACAATGGTAAACCACCAAAAATGTCAAACCAAAAGGTTCAGGTATCAAAATGGTTGATTCTTGAATCATCAGTTCGTTGAACTTTTTTGTAATCAAACGATGATTTAAAACATCCTACAATTTCAAAATAAATTATCTATCAACAATCTAGAGTTTGACCGACGATTATAATTCAGTACGTGGTGGTCGTGGTTCTCATTTAATCCTCATTATATGTGTGTGTATTCAAGAGAAATGTGAGAAGCAAATAAATTCATTATGATTCACAATTTTACATTTTTGAGCTGATTCGAAATGTTACAAAATTACTTATCAAGTCGCTTCTCACAATTTGTGTGTATCCAATTGATATCATCTGAAAAGGTTTGTAAATTCATTACCATTTTAGAGGCTTGCTTGCTTAAAACACACGGTAGTAGATGATCTGGAGGCTACATAATTACCATGATGCATGAATGAGAAATGTGTGGCTGTGATAGTTATTTCTATAGTAGAACAGTATTGGAAAATCCAGTAAAATCTGTTTTTGTTTAGATAATGAAAGTAAGTATGTGTGTGTGTGTAGAAAGTTGTTTACCTAAAAGATGTCGTAGGAGGTTGCTATTCATGTTTCTGATCCCTAGTATCGGTTCAGCTCTTTATAAATTTTTTTGGGTATTGTTTATATTTCTTTATATTAAAATTTTCCTTTCTCCCTTTAGCCAGAACGCATCCATATCTGAACTCAAGGCTCTTATAGATGAAGAGAGAGAACAGAGAAAAGAGGATCGAGAAAAGGCTGTGGCAACCTTGACTGCCTCAATACAGAGGGTTAAGGCCGAAGCTCAGGAGGAACTGAAGCGGCTCTCGGATGCTTCTCTTAGACAGGAAAAGGAGCAGCAAGAAATTATCAATAAGCTTCAGGTTTGAGAATAATTTTCTTTGATGCGGGAACTTTTTGTTTTTGTGTGTCAAAGCATTAAAAATAATTAACATGATGTTCATGTTTTCAGGAATCAGAGAAGGAAAGGTGTTCATTGGTGGAGACTTTGAGATCCAAATTGGTAATAGCACCACCAACTTGCCCTTAAATGTAAACGTGGCAATTTCAACCCGTTTGTATGAAAGATCGGTCAATTAAGGTTTTTCATGATATTAATAAGTTGAGTCAGATTGGTTGAAGGGGTTAACTTCAAATGGGTCGTAAGTCCCCAAAAGTATATTCTAAATGTACAAAACTGCAAACCTCATATGCTGTTTTGTGTATTGTTTTTGTAATTATAGTTGATACATTATTATTTGTAAACTTTTAAAGAATGGACAAACGAGTGTAGGCAGGTCAGTCGGACCCGATGGGTCCCACCTGTTTTGTCACCTCTATTATAACGTAAGCATCGCCTAGCTAGTTCTTCAACACTGTATGATGTATCTTTCATCGTCTCTTGCTTTTACAACAGGAAGACACTAGGCAGAAATTGGTTGGATCAGATAATAAGGCCCGCCAGCTTGAATCCCAGCTTTGTCAGGAGCAACTTGTGTCTTCATTTGGTAAAAAAGTACGATATCTTCTGGTAGTGCTGCTAAGATATAAATTATCTTAGTGTCATGTTATATCCATTCTGTGATTATGTCTTTGCAGAAGGTACAAGAACTTGAGCATGAATTGAACAGACTGAGAAAAGAACTTGAAAGCGAAAAGGTAGCGTTCGCTGTACAGTTCTTCCTCATTATTTTAATCTACACATCAATAATCCAAAAGATGACTGTTCATATTATGTGAAGTAAACCTTCTTTCAGCTTACTTTCTCATTGCCTTCATATGTATTGCCGTGCTACTAGCAGGCAATGCCTCATAATATATGCTTTGTACCATTTTAATAAATGATTAGTCTGTTTGGCTCTATTTCTGTTATTTTATATTGTTCAAGTTTTCAACTTTGAGTTAGGGGTGTGCAAAAAAAAGGTCTGGACTGTCGAAGCGAAAAACTGAACCGAAACTGCACCAGAACGGACTATATCTGATTCAGTTCTTGGTGGTTAGTCTGTTCCAGAATCTGAAACAAACATGTCCTTTCAAAATAATAAGTTTCACTGTTCATTTTGCTACCAAAGCAATTCTAAACTGGGTTTATAATCAGTATGGTTTTTGATCCCATTAATTTGTATTTTTTTGGGTCTGGTTTGGTCCTCCAGTCCCATTCCGATGCAATGCACTCTTGTACATTAATGGAAGATAAATTTGTGGGGGGAGGTTCTTTGTGCAGATTAGCATTTTAATTTAATGTAAATGGAAGGATGCCATGTGCAATTTATGCGAATTTACCTTGGTTTGAGGCCCTGAACTTAGGTTTCTTCTTTGTGTTTAGCAGGCAGCTAGGGAGGAAGCATGGGCTAAGGTTTCCAATCTTGAACTTCAGATCAATGCTGCGATGCGGGATCTTGAATATGAAAAACGTAAAGTTAAAGCTGCCAGGGAAAGGATAATGCTTCGGTAAGAATTCCAAACATTGATTAGGTTAATGCGATTTATCTGCTTACAGAAATTTTTGCACTTTCAAAAGTTCCGTAGTAAGATTTTCACTAGGGGTGAGCAAAAAAAACCTAAAACCAAACTGAAGAAAAAACCGGCGGCTTGGTCTGTGGTTTCAAAAAACCACAAATTTCTGTTCGGTGTGGTTTTCGTCCAAAAAACAAATAAAAAATAACTGAACTGCATCGAAATTTTGTCTTCCTAGTTCTTGACTCTCCCGTACTCCCCATTCCCCAAGTTTCCATGCACGGCATTTGCAATTAAGTATATATTTGATTATAATAGTGTAATTATTTGGATAAACATATAGTCATATATAAATGAAGGTTTTTAAACATATACAAATATAAGGCAAAACCTTTTTCAATTTAGAATAGGTAAAAAGTAAGAATTGGTTCAAAACGGTCAAAACTGAAAAAATTTAAAAAGCCAAACCATAAAAAACTGCACAAACACGGTTTTTGGTTCTTAAAAACCACACATTCGGTTCCGGTCTCGGTTTTATGCAAAAACCGCACCATGCACAGGCCTACTTTTCACTACATGATGAAGTAAATGATCTGCTTTCTTTTGCAATAAGAAAATTATTATTTTGCTTCCTCTTTTCCGTCAAAACTGCAAACTTTCACCATACACATCTCAGGGGAAGCAATTGATTATTAATTAAAATTTTTAAATACTTTTTGATGTTGAAAATACAGGACATGTCCATTATAACAAATTAACAATGGGCAAATATGTTATTAGAGGCTGAAAACTTCCCAGAAAATGGGAACTGTACAATTTCATGGGACATCTGAAAATAATATTGTGTTATGGGGTTTAGAGTATTTTGTTAAGCATGCGATATTTCTTCAAAAATTGGTATGTGCTTATAAATGCTTCTTCCTATCTTGGTCTTTGTATAGATGACAAATTGGACAAGGTTGAGTGGGTCGGGCAACATGTCAAGCCGAGTTGGCTCGACCCACCAACACCTTTTGTTAGAATTTCATAAGCAATAAAATTTTGAAATATGGTTACACAAACCATCAATAAGAGAAGGCACAAATTGTTGACGGATAAAAGGAGGCTGTAAACACTTGAGTATACTTTTGGGACCATTTGACCTATAACCTATTTGTTTCTGTTGAGATCATTTTTAATTTTTTATGATTTTACGAATTGTTATCAATAAGTTACGACCCAAGTTCACCCATTATTGCATATAGGAGCAAAATGGGTCAAATGGCCCCCTCAGTTGTTTATATAGCTTTGTTAGCATGCAGGGAAACTCAGCTCCGGGCATTCTATTCAACAACAGAGGAGATCTCTATTTTATTTGCAAAGCAGCAGGAGCAGTTGAAGACGATGCAGAGGACACTAGAAGATGAGGAGAATTACGAGAACATATCGGGTGATATTAATCCAAATACTGATAATGGCAATCGGATAGGTTGTCTCCACGAAAGCAAAGAAGTTTTAGGGTCTCAATGCAGTGGCGGCATGAAGGCAGCGGTTTCGAGCACTTCTACCAAGAGGGAAGGCAGAAATCAAGTCAAGACCTCTAGCGATGAAGCCAGTGAAACTGAGAAGCATGAATGTGATGCCCGGAATCAAGAAACTTGTGAAGAAACACAAGAAGCCGAATTTCCAAGTTTTGACCCTGGTGCTAAGGGTGCTTTCGGGTCTGATATCGAGGGTATCAATACCGCACCATTTGGAACTGAACAAGTTCTTGAGACCGAAACTCAGGGACTTGATCAGAATATCGACTTGAATAAGTTAGGCGATACAATGGTGATCGATGATGAGGAAGAAAGGGTTAACATTGACGGTGGTGGCGATAACGTACATCCATCAAAGGATACTATCGAAGAAAATACTGAAGCTGGAGACACTATCAGAACAGCTGACCTTTTGGCTTCTGAATTGTTGGGGAGCTTGGCTTGCAGTACGGCCCCTTCGTGCAATGGAGAGAATGATACTCCAGGAAGTGGAGGCTATGATAAGGGTGCTAGCGGTGGCGGTGGGAGTTTAAATGTTCTTGCTAATGTGGCAGCTGAGAGCCAATCTGGCGTTGGAAGGAACCCTGAGCATGAAGCACTTACTAAGATGATAGGAATTGTTGCCCCAGAGATGAAGAGCCAATTTGGGGGTACCATAGAGAGTGATAGCGAAAAAGGCGTTGCATCCAACTCGGATACAGAAGATTGCACAGAGGACGATGGTGATTCTGATGCCGAGGTTCAGGATTGTCATAAGTTGTCAAATAAAAATCATAAAGCGGTTGAGGCAATGGGCAAAGAGGATAATGACGACGAGGAAGCAACCCAGTCAGATTCAGCAACCCAGTCAGATTCTAGGTAAACCGCATCAAGTGGAAATATATCAATAGGTATGTTTAAATTATGGTGCTTGTGGAAATAGTTAATACAATAGATCACACTGATCGGGTTTTTTTTTTTTTTTTTTTTTTGTTGAGATAAATGATTTAGTTCGACTTGGATCCATTTAATTAAGGGCAAACTACCAAGAAAGGTAATATAAAATTCAAAAATTGCCAATAAAGGTAATGTAAAATTTTTTAGGTCAAGAAAGATAACATAAAATTTAAATTTGACAAAAAAGGGTATTGATGACAAATTAAGAAGATAAATTTTTAAGTTTATGCTTCCTTTTTTGATAAGAGAATAATATTTGATCATCTTTCTTGGTCTAAAATTTAAATTTCATGTTTTTTCTCGGCCAAAATAGAATTTTATATTACCTTTCTTGGCAAAAAAAATTTTACAATACCTTTATTGTCAAATTTTGTATTTTATATTACCTTTCTTGGTAATTTTCCCTTTAATTAACTGAAATAGTCGGATTTAATCGTAGTAAAAACCCTGCCATTGAATTGAACTGAGAGGGCTCATGTGGCTTGATTCAGTTAGGTTACAAAGGTTGGAACCGTGGAGCGGTCTGATCTAGCCACAGAACCAGAGCCAAAAAGTGATGCTGGACATATTTCTATGGTGTAATGTAGCAGCCTGGAGATGAGTACATGGGTTTAATGGTACATTTAGAAGTTTGATTTTGTATCATTGTAGAATTGAGATTATTTACTTTGCACCCTTGTGTTTTCTGATCAACTATTCTTTGTATGCTTGTAAATATGAAGCTAAGGAAATCCGACTTTAGTAAATCACATTCGTTTTAGCCGCTGCACATGAGTCTCGTCTACATTAATAATCGCGACGAATTTTGTCTTTTTTTCATGTGTAAATTGTAATTGAGGGGTGTGTAAATTCCAAAACCGGACCTATCGGTATTGGTTTGGCAAAAATAAACCAAGAACCGGACTAGGGTGTAAACGAGATTAGCCAAATTCTGGCGTGGCTTATTTAAGAGTGTATAACTCAATCTTTACTATTTATTATGAGCGTTGTGCGTAAAGCTTGAGTTTTTCCCGTGAATGATTTTATGTTAGATTTTGACTCGTTTATTATGTATTACTTTTAGTATATATAATTTATTAACATATTATATAGTTTTTATTTAACTTTAGTATATATTATATCAAGTTGTTATTTTATTTATTTATATGTTATATTAATATTTTATATGAGCTCGTTTAGAATAGTTAAATCTCGTAACCTTTAGGCTCGAGCTTGTTTGTCAAATGAGCTTTAGTTGAAACCTGAGCTCGTTTGACTCGAGTTTTTTTTTTTTTTTTTTTACTTTTAATGTGTTAAACTCATTAATATAGTTTGATGTTGGTTTGGATGTTCACGGTCTAAAAATTAAAAATTTTGCAAAACCCTATTTTTTTTTATCAAGTAGATTTAGCATACATCTAGTCATACTTCTTGTCTCAATCTCCACCAGAAATATTTTTCACATGTTATATTCATTTAATGCGAGACAAGATTAGATCATACTTTATATAAATCTATGTTATTATCATCCACACACATTCTATATTTTTTATCAACTAGGGTCAAATAATAAGATTTGGGGACATGACATGGTCCTGTTTGTTTTTTTAGTACAAAATGTTCGAAGCTCTTATGTTAAAGGGTTTGCAGACGTGAGAAGAGATTAACTACTCGAATAGCGTTTGATTCTTTGAAGACGAAAGAGGATCACTTCGAAGTTCGAACCTCTGTCGCATTGTTTCTTCTCTTTGAAGCTCTGTTCGCATCTTCGCATCTCTGCCTGCATCTTTGCCTATTAAAAAAACAGACGGGCCTTCTTGCAGACTTTTAGTCTATCTCTTCTGACTACAGACTTCAACAAATAAACCTGCAAATGGTAGATATTAATCTCTACAAAAACAAACACAAATGTAGAGACAAGATGTAATAAAGTTAATTATTGAGATAAAAATATAAATAATATTATTTAGCTATTTGCATATTAGCTATTAGGATTCATCAAAAATTTTGAACAGTATATTAGCTTTAATTAATAATTTGATTTTGATTCTTTTTATTTGTAATAATTATTTTGGAGTGTAAGAGATGCTTGTATCAAGTAAATTAAACGACATATTTATAATCTAATCTATATAAATACTAATAAAATGACTAATTAATGTGTCATGTGTCGGCTTCGTTATCCGCCACGTGTTGAAACTTAATTCTGTCACGTGTCATTTACCAAAATTTAATTTGAATTTAAATCAAATCAAATTCAAACCAATCAAACCTATTATAATATAATCTAATTTAACTAATCTAATAAATAAGCAACTCAATTCTAATAAACTTAATTTTTGTAATTATTTTATATAGTTTTATGAATATTAATTTTTTTAATATTAATTTTTAATTCAACTCATGTAGTACATGAATATATAATCCAGTACTTCTGAATTTGTTAAACCACATATAAATTTACAAAAACAAGTAATGTGATTTAGTCTCGAACAGACCAAAACTAAACTACCACACGATTAAATCATAATAATATAATTTATTGAAGAATTTTTTTTATCAAACTTAATATTTATTTGTTTGTTAAAAAACATCATTTTCATTTGTTTTATTAAGATTATATTAAAATAAAACATAGTCAATTGAAAATTTTATATGCATCCCTTTAAAAATAGATACAAACAGGAGACGAAGGAGAAGGGGATTAATGATGGGAATGCAAAAAGAGGAAATACCAAATACTGGTACCATCCAAATCATCTTTTAGGATTAAAATATAATTTTTTTAATCAAATCATACATAAAAATATATAAATACTAATAACTAAATAATTAAACCATAAATTTTCATCTTTTAAGAGACATCATGTGTCCAGTGAGTGCTCTACCTTGAGCCATCAACGTTATGGGTGCGTTTGTTTGCAATTAAAATAGTCTGAAAATGGTATAAAGTTTGAATTTAAGATTTTAGCTTAATTTGTATTGTTTGTTTAAATTCAGAGTTAAGAGGTTCCATCCTCTGAATTTTAAGAGGAAGAAAGTAGTCTGAATTGAAATTAAGAGCCCCTTAATTTCAAATCCTAAGACTTTCTTTTAATTTCAGACGTGTTTTTCAGACTTCAGACATTTAATCTCTTAAAAAACAAGAAACACATAAATGTTGTACTGTGTTTTATGGATAATCATATATCTTGGATGTTGGTTGGTCTTTTCATTCCTAGCCACAAGTCATGAATAAATTATGAATGGATGCAATGACATCATCAACCAACAACTGAAAAAATTATCACCCAAATCCATCTGGAACAGAGTCTGAGTTGGAATCAAACCCAACCCTTTAAATTTACATTGTTTAAAATTTAAAATTAAAATTTACTAAATTCAAATGTTTGAAAATTCAAATTTAAACTTAATTTTATATATATATATATATATATATATATATATATATATATATATATATATATATATATATATATATATATATATATATAT
This sequence comes from Centrapalus pauciflorus, assembly GCA_020465985.1. Lineage (NCBI taxonomy): Eukaryota > Viridiplantae > Streptophyta > Magnoliopsida > Asterales > Asteraceae > Centrapalus > Centrapalus pauciflorus. The sequence goes on from JAANYP010001141.1 coordinate 689,484, forward strand.
ATATATATAGAGAGAGAGAGAGAGAGAGAGAGAGAGACCGGATCACGTGAGAAGTGATTTTATAGTGAGAAATGGTGAGAATGAGGTTTTTGCATTAATATTGAATCAACAAACTATTGATTCATGATTATTGATTCATTTTAGACATTGTTGAATCAAATGTATTTGATTATATCGAACCCGGATCACAAAAAAAACATGGATAAATCTCTTCTCACGTGATCAATATCATATATATATAGGGGTGAGTTCAATTGAAAACCACTATGCACTTGAAAACTATGGAAACCTACGCATACCGTCTGATTTGGTGCATTTCATGAAAAACGCGGTGGCATGATCGTAAATAAGGTGATGCATCACGCGAGATTTTGATGCATCACGCTGGAAATTTGATGCATCACGCGGGACTTTGATGCATCACTTGGAGAATTTGATGTATTTGTGGTGGTGCAGTGCGGTTTTCACAAGTTTTCAGGTGCATGGTGGTTTTCCATTGAACCCCTCTATATTTATATATATAGAATATGGTGAAACACTCATATCAACATAATATAATCATTAACGGGGTTACAATAAATTAATGGTAATTAACATGAGTTTTAAAGAAAATCGGGCATGACCCGTTCGCACGGAGTGAATATCCCTGTTTAATTGTAAACCATGATTTGGAATGTAAAGTAAATTTACAAGATAATTCTAAATGGTTGCAACCACTATCATCCATCAAAGACATTAAGTGTCTATGTGTACACATCTAAGTGTGTTTGGTAGACAGACTACCCAAAAGTATCACAATATTAAATTAACTTTTACCAAATGTCAAGGCTTCAATTGCGGTCCGTTTAAACTCTTGGACCAGATTCAGCAATCACCTTGCCCTTACTAATCCACCTGAGGTATATAAAAGTGAGGGGTTAGCAAATAAAATTAGCTAAGTGAGTTACTAGATCGATATGGAGTGCAAAACATACAACATGTACAAATGATAAAATGATTATGAAATGACAAGTGCAATATCTTTTAATAAAAAATGGTGTGGGCATAGCCCATTAATTTGCATAGGTTGCGGTACATGACCCACTACCCGCCGTTGCCCCAGCTGTGAATCCATGTCCAGCTGCGCAACTCCAACCGGCTTCCATGTCCGGCCACCTACCCGCGAGCTCATTGTGGTATAGGAATTTATACGCACAAACACAAAGTAAGGCGTTTAATAATAATAATGATAATCTGGATATCCAGTGAGGCCAATGATAAATGAGCATAGCTCACAATGGGTAATCAAGTGTAATCATGTGAAACATGAAATGAATGATATTCAAGTACATGAAGGTTAATATATATAATGAAATGTATTAAATGAGGTATGCTGGCCATAGGCCATGATTAAATAACAAACTGCCAACTAGGGCAGTATAATAAAACCAGTGCAATGCATCATATAAGAGGATGATGCCAAATAGATATGCACAATGTCATAAATAAAAGTAAACATGTAATTATGTATGCAACACACACATCAATGCTAGAACTCACAGTACAGTAGGCTATAACAGCCTTTAAGGCTCAAAACGGCCAATAAGTCCCTTAACGCCCCGAACCGATAACCGGCACTCTTCAAGCTCCAAACCTATAAAATAACGATATTCAATGTATTCGTAAGCTTATAGTAGTATATCACAAGGTCTGGAAGTTATTTGAAGTGTTTAAGCGTTTTCGGTTTAAGATTCCGAATTATCGACACCGAGACGCCTCTTATTGAGTTTTATAAAATTTTGGGCGTTATTTGATGATAAATTATGTGTTATATAATTATAGAATGATCCGATGATGTTATAGTATCATTATGAGACTTAAAACAAGTGTTTTGGGTGAAAAGGGCTCAACTCGCACTAGTTTCGTATTTTAACCATAACTTTTTCATACGAACTCGGATTTAGGCGATTCAAAAGCCCAGACGAAAAGGACACATAGGTCTACAACTTTTATCTTTTGAAAATGCCATATCTGATGGTGAACTCGACGAGTTGTATGGGAACTCGGCGAGTTCCCCAACCCTGCACTCCAGAATGACGATTTTTCAGCCTCTGTTCGTAACTTTTCTACCCAAACTCAACTTGAACTCATTTTAAACACCAAAATCACTTTATTTATGCTATATTTGATGTATGTAAACATATATAAACATGGTTTAACATCAATACTTCAAGGAATCAATCACTTTATTGATCAAATTCTTGGATTTAATCCAAGAATTTCTAAACCCAAGTTTCATAAACCTTTATTCATTCTCTAGCCTTACAATTTCAGAAACCTTCTAAATCAATCATTTATCATTATCTATTTCTACTTCATCATTTTTTTTTTACCTTTTAACATTTTACCATGTTTATGGCTAGAAGAAGATGATGAAATTGGGTATACACACCAACTATTAATGGAGGAATATCATACCTTGAGTTGGATAAGATTGATTATATAACAAGCTTTATTTCTTGAATCTTATTAGCCAACTTGCAGCAAAATTCCAGCCCTAGTTTTGTTCTTCAAGAGTGTGTATGTGCAGGAAATTACAAAAGGAAGTGAATGAGAAAAAGGGGTAGCCGATCGGGGCATTTCTTGGCCCTCAATTGGTTCTAATATTTCACTCAGCCCCCTTAACCTCTTGCAAAACCACAACTTGTACCCCACTTCCTTCATGTATACATTTTTATTACCCCCTATGCATAGAGGACTTGTACCATAAGCTTCAAATACTTGTACATGAGAGTATGGATTGCCAATTACAAGGCAATAAACACATAATACAAGTGATCAAAGCATGGGCTTAGATTTTATTTCAATTATAATTAAGCAATTAAATATAATTTGTTTGGCACTTAATTAATTATGATAGTACCTTTATTTTTTTTTCTTAGAGTATTATAGCAATGTATGAGTTTAACTAACTCAAATACATGCGAATTTTGCTTCTATTTATAGTTTCGTAAACAACGTTAATATACATAATCTCTGTAACGATTATAAAAATAAATCTTATGTATAACATGATTAATTCACTAAATTAACGGTAAAATGTATAATTAGTAGTTTTATCATAATATTAAATTTGAGGATGTTACATATGGTTCGTGTGAGTACCTAAAAAATGCAGAGTAGCGTGAGTACCTGTGAACACACGAGTCTCAGATGTGAACTTGCTCCGAAAAAAAGATTTTTTTTTTGAATTTTTTTCATATTCATTTAGATACGAATAATATAAGGTTATTCGTAAAAAATTATATACATTCACACTTTCTATCATCTTAAAGTCATGTGAACGTGAAAAAATTCATGTGAACATGCTTAGTTGTGAACACACGTTCACAACAGTTCAGTTCATGTGAAGACACACGTTTCACATAGTTCTATTGTGTGTTTTTATGTGATTTTTTGCAAGTAGTGTTGTATTATTAATTTAAACATGATTATGAAAAAATTTTTTAAAAAAAATGATTTTAAGTGAGGTAACTCCGGCACTCCGCAAAACTAGTGAGTACCACTAGTTTTGCGGAGTACCGGAGGTACCTCGCTTAAAATCATTTTTTTGAATTTTTTTTTCATAATCATGTTTAAATTAATAATATAAGACTATTTGCAAAAAATCACACCTAAACACACACTAGAACTATGTGAAACGTGTGTGTTCAAATGAACTGCACTGTTGTGAACGTGTGTTCACAACTAAGCAAATTCACATGAATGTTTTCACGTTCACATGATTTTTAAGATGATAGAAAGTGTAAATGTATATAATTTTTTTACGAATAGCCTTATATTATTTGTATCTAAATGAATATGAAAAAAATTCAAAAAAAAAAAAATTTCGGAGCAAGTTCACATCTGAAATCCGTGTGTTCATGTAACACCCCAATAATTTAAAAAGGTAATTAACTTTGTGAAACAATTATAATTGTGAACTTAGGAACAATATTACGAGTTAATTACCAAATATTAGTAATGATCACTATTGTTGGGACTTGAATGATTAAAGAAAAAATAAAATGTTGGGTTGTACTGAAATGACAAAAATAGGTAATGTACTTTGTCATTTAAATAATGATTAGTATGACATAAGAATCGATTAATGCATTGTTTAAATATATTTGGTATAATTATGTCAAAATACTAATTTGGGTATTGAATTGTTAAATAAATGCAAGTTATGGCATTTTTGTGTGTATTTTATTGAAATGAAATTGAAAGAATTATTGGTTAGGGGGTTAAGTGTGTATGGAGCATTGTAGAGGGGGCAAAATGGCCAAAAGGCCAAACTTGCCCTCCCTTTCCCCTTTTGACCGTCCGACTCACACAACACACACCACACTTCATTTTTATTTTGTTGTTGCAAGAGTTGAGAGAAGAAGAAGATAAGATCTAGGGTTTTTGCTTGGTTGATCAAGATTGAAGGTTGGAAGCTAGAAATCTTGATTTGGTGTTACTATTGAAGGTATATCACTTTCTCTTTCATTCCCTTCTTCATCTCCAATGTGTTCTTCATTTTAAGAAAACACAACCCTAAGTGGGTTTTGTGTTGGAGTTAGTAAATGACCCTAAACTCATGTAAATGGTAATATTTATAGTTATTGAAGCTTTTGAGTCATAAATATATGATTTATTGGGTGGATTGGATGAGTATGGTGGAAAACCCAAGTTGAAGCTTTGTTTGAGCTTCAATGGTGGATATGGAAAGGGTTGTGTTGATTTAGTATGTTTATATGATATTTTGTGATTTAAATATGTTAAGTAGTAAAATGATATTGAGTTGAGTCAAGTGGAAACTCATTTGGAGTTGGATTTTGGTGAACTTGGGAGAAACCCAAGTTGGAGCTTCTTTTGAGCTCCAATGGTGTATGAAAGATAAATTGCATCTAGATACATGTTTTTATGATAAATTGTGAGTCAAATGTGTTATTTAGGGCCATGGAGTTGAATGGAAGTTAGTAGGAACTCAATTGGAGTTTCGAAGACTTATTTGTGTATTGGCCATTTAAGAACTCGGTTTGAGCTCGTACGAATTCCATGAAATCATGGAATGGTATGTTTTGGTGTTAATGTGTTTAAAATGTGTTTATTTATGTTATTAAAGTGTTTTCATATGTTGGGTAACACAACACACGTGCAAGAACTCAAATTGGCGTTTTAGGCCCATACCGCACACCAAGTGTTCGGTGAAATGCCACAACGAGTTCCAAATCATTTTGGGATTGGGTTTCAATGTTTAGAGGTATGTTGGATGTCTAAACATAACCCAATTATGTTTAATAATGCTATGGGATTGGTTAAGATTGATTATGAGCTCAATTGGAGCTCGGTGTTGTCGGTTGGAGCTTTCGGTCGTTTTCGGACTCGTTCGGAGTCCGTATGAGCTCCATGGAATCATGAATTGTTATGAAATGATTCTATTATGTTTAGAGAGGTTTAAATGACCTTAATATATTTATTATATGGTTGTTAAAGTCTATTTCAATGGTTAGAAGCAATTATGGGAGTTTTGGAGGGTTTTGGTGCATTTTTGGGCATTTAAGTTGCAGTCTGTGGGGGGCAGCCTGTTGGTCGCGCCTCTACCCCCTCTGGGTCGCGCCTCTACCAAATTTCTGTCCCCGAAATTCATTTTCCATGGTTAGGGGTCGATGCTCGGGTCTTATGCGTCCGATGCACTTCTAAATTAAGTGTTTAAAGGGTTTGAAGGCCCTAAATCAATTCCGGAACTCCTAGGGCCTCTATTGGACTTAGTACTTTCGGTTTGATGTCCCAACACCCTTAGGACTATCTTAGGGTCTTATATTGTGTTCGGGAGCTTATGTGTGCGCCTTATGAATGCTTATAGGCGAATCGAATCGAAAGAGGCTTGGTCACAAGTCTTAGCCATTCTCGGGGCTATTGTGGCGTGGTTGGAAGGCTTTGAAATCTTAATAACCAATCACTGTGAGTTCTAGTATTAGATTTTCATAAAGTCATATATTTCATAAAGTCATATATGATGTACTTGTTGCTTTATGATTGATCATTCATTGTTGATTCATACTATGGCATTATATGATTGTTGCTTATTCATCCATTTCATCAATGCATGGCATATTCGTATTCTCGAGGCATCTTGGACCTCATTTGTTGATTATACCTTTCGTTTGGACTCACCTGGATATCCATGGATTATTCCTGGCCCTTTGGATGCCGGATGCCGACGTACTTGCACTGTCGGAAGTCCCGTACTTGCTAGGGACAGTCTCGTACTTGCTAGGGACAGCCTCGTACTTGCTAGAGGCATCACCACACCCGTACTTGCTAGGGAACCCCGAATTATGAAGGGGCATGTGGTATTTGATCACTCATCTTGTGCACTTGACTTATGCCGTTTGGAATCATTATGTTGATCATCATTGCATCTATATACCTTGTGTTATATCTAATCTAGTAACTCACTCAACTTATGTTGACTCGTTAGTTGTTAACCTTTTACAGGCACTGTCAATGGTAAGGGACTAGCCGGTCCGTCTAATTGATTTCGGTTGGGGCTGGCTTAGAGTTCCACGCCTTTTGGTATAGCTTTTGGATCGCTCGGGTGCGGGATTAGTGGACTCCCTTTTGGCATATGCTCGTGGATTAGCTTAGTTCTTATCCATGGTTAGATAATCTAGATGTTTATAATTTGTAACTCTCCATCTGCTTCGATCCATGATACCCCACACTTTGCTCATTATTAGGTGACAAAGTGGGAAGTATCATGTTGATGACCTTTGAATATTGAAAATTTAAATTTGACGCAATTTCCGCAAAGTATTATTATATGAAATATTGTTAAATGTGTGTGAAATACCCTATTTAGTTGTGAGGGTGTTTCAGTTCACAGGTACTCACGGTACTCTGCATTTTTTAGGTACTCACACGAACCATATTCTATATATATATATATATATATATATATATATATATATATATATATATATATATATATATATATATATATAGATTTGGGTTCAAATGAGTACCACTAGTTTTGCGGAGTACCGAAGGTACCTCGCTTAAAATCATTTTTTTTGAAATTTTTTTTCATAATCATGTTTAAATTAATAATATAAGACTACTTGCAAAAAATCACACCTAAACACACACTAGAACTATGTGAAACGTGTGTGTTCACATGAACTGCACTGTTGTGAACGTGTGTTCACAACTAAGCAAGTTCACATGAATTTTTTCACGTTCACATAACTTTTAAGATGATAGAAAGTGTAAATGTATATAATTTTTTACGAATAGCCTTATATTATTTGTATCTAAATGAATATGAAAAAAAATTCGGGGAAAATTTTTTTTTTCAGAGCAAGTTCACATCTGAAATCCGTGTGTTCACAGGTACTCACGGTACTCTGCATTTTTTAGGTACTCACACGAACCATATTCTATATATATATATATATATATAACCAAACTTCTAAATCTAGACCTTTTGTTCACAATGAGACTCAACCTTCAACATTGAGGCTACCTATAACACATGGTACCGCTGAGCTATAAGCATTTTGCTAAAAAAAATAAGAAAATTTATGCAAAAAACCTCTAAGTTGTACTATTTTGTGATTAAAACACCAACCATTTAACTTATCAACATGAGGTTTTTTATAAAGGAAAAAGAGTTGCAACCTAATTAACCAGTTGTAATTTGTTGATCAACTATTCATCTCTGATGAACTTTCTTTCCAGCGAACTCACTTGTCCGTGTTTTATGATTCAAACTCACATTGCAAATTTATGTTCATTTTGTTTGAAATTACTTTTTCAAAGAAATTTCAATGATCACTAGCCACTTGTCAAGTGGTTTGTGACTTTCAACCAATTACAATCGGTATTATCCCATTTTCCGTGAGAATTTACCGGTTGTGTGATTTTTGTGCAATGAAAAATGATTGAATGTTTTAATTTCAAAAATGATTATGAGGTTTTTATTTGCACAAATATCTTTATATAATAATAATAATTATTATTATTAACTTCTATTATTATAATTTTGATATATTAAATAAATACAAAATTTATCATCATCATCATGATCTATTATCATAAATTTAATACATTAAATAAATATAAACATTATTATTATAAGTATAATCATGATTTTTAAAAGTATTTATAAAAAATTAAATTAACCCATATAATATAATAGATGAGTTAATATATTATTGATTAATAAAAATGTACGAAACAATCAGAAGCAATTGATTTTCAAAAAATAAAAATGAAAAATTACAAAAGTATATATAGTATATACATTGTAATCTAAAAGTAGGTTGCTATTTTAGCAAAACAATTTACGCCATTAAAAATCTTTTGAGTATCTATGTGACTACACTCTGTCAGTCCAGTCCTCACCGATGTACAATTAAAACAGTTATCTGCCTTTAAAGTTCAAACAATCTCTTTGTACTGATTGTCTTCTTTTCTTTCATTTTCCCCCTTTTCTCTCACCGCAAAGCTGGGCCACAACTCTCTCTTCCCCCCGTTTCTTTCAACTGACCAGACACTCTATACGATAAAGTGAATCAATCTCATCTAAATTCATTTAGATTTCTATGAATTAATCGGTGGCGGCAGCGGCAGCGGCAGCGGCAGCGGCGGTGTTTAGTTTGAAGCTAGAGTCATGGCTTCGTATAGAAATGGTAGGGGAACGGTGAAGTTGGATCGTGTTACAACAAATGCATCTGCGAATCTCAGAGGTAGCACTTCCTTCAAATCGAAGAATTCGAATGTTCGACGAAGCAGCTCAACTGCTGGTCTTAAGGATTTCGATGATTCCGGTGAGTTTTTGAGTTCTATCGAATTATTTTGATTTTTTTTTTTTTAAAGTTTAGTTTAGCTTTCGTTTTCGTAAATGTTGATCTCTCTAGAAGATGTAATGTACCTGTCACTGGATGCTGGTTTTAGATTTGTTTTTCAGTTTGGTGTTTTTAGAAGTTGTGACTGTATTTTATGGCAAGATCGAACTGCGTTGGTAGATAATGATTCAGAATGTTGTTGAAGAATCAGTTTAAGGTGCTAATGTGTAGCATATAGGCATTGTAATATGTTGATACTAGGCATTTTTTTAGCAGTACTGCAGTAGGACAGTTAGCACTTAGCACTTTAGCAGGCATGGTAGCATTAAGTCACTTGTTTACCTATGTATGCTGTTGTCATTAGTTCACTTATTTAGCTATGTTTATTGGTTAGCAGTTGTGAGACTATTAAAGAAAATTTCCTTCTAGAGAATGATGCCACATGTTGAAACATAAATTTTATGGTATGACTACTACAGTGTTATTTCAGCAGGATTTTAGCGTTGTGGAACTTGTTAGAGCTGTTGCTAGTTAGGTTAGCAGTAGTAATAATCTGCAGCAGGACCCATAATGAACTGAAGTTCTATTATTTGTAGTTTGACCGAAAGTTCAGGAGTCGAGTAAGAATAACAACCTTTTTAGAAAATTCAAGGGGAAGGCTGTATACAAAGATTTCCCACACCAGTCCTAACAAAGCCAATGAGTGTTTTTTCAACCGCTTTGTTGGGATCAGGATTGATGAATAGGGTGTTGTAATAAATTTATTGTACTATTAGTAATGTTATTGTTGGAGATGTAGCTATATATATATATATATATATATATATATATATATATATATATATACACACACACACACACACACACACATACATACAACTGATTTTGAATAACAAGGGATAGTGAAATTTGGATTCATAATTACCAGTGGTAATGTGAAGGCTTTGACAGGGAAGGAATTACTCAAATGGTGTCGTATGCATATTACTTGATTTTTGGGAATGTTTAAGAATAACTGTACAATGCATGTAACATATTAACTTGAAGATTTTCCAAGTTTAAGGTCAATAATTGTAGGATGTTTCTTACACGTTTAAATATGTGTTGACTGTACAGTTTGTAACTGAATTGCACAATGTCCTTGCTGTACTCCTATTCCAATCTATTCAAAGATTCAAGTTGGTCCATGAGCCCATCATCGAACGGCACATCTGTATGCCTGCACCTGTATCGTTGTTTCTTAGATAGTTGTTAAATACGATCGTTATTTTTTTTGACAGTTTAGATTCCATAATTGCTGATGTTGGTTAGAGTTTGTAGTTCAGTAATCAGTAGTATATAAGTAGTTAATTTCCTCAAGGAGAGGTGTGACCTGATTGCTAGTAATGAATCTGAATATTTGAATCGTAAGACGCTATAGCAACACACATGCTTGGGAACTAAGACAAAGATATCTCAATCTGAATAAGCAGCATATAACGAAACATCATGATATTTATAATAAACTGTATTAAGCAGCTAGGAACTGCTATATGTTGATGATCTTTGGATTATAATTGTAATAAAAACAAATTTTGCCTGACAGACCAAGTAGATTTGAAGTATAGATTTAATATGGAAAAAAAGAAATCGTGAAGACGAAAGTGGCTTTGTGAAGACATCAGCAATCTGATCATCTGTAGATATGAACCGTATGGAGAGTTGTCGCCGGGCAACCTTTTCTCTGACAAAGTGGAAATCAATTTCAACATGCTTTGTGCGGGCATGGAAAACAGGATTTGCAGAGAGATATATCGCACCAACATTATCACACCATAGAGTAGGCACTGTCTTAAGAGGAACATGAAGCTCACGTAGTAAGGCCTGAAGCCAGGTAAGTTCAGCAACAGTGTCAGCAAGAGCCTTGTATTCAGATTCCGTAGATGAGCGAGAGACAGTCTTTTGTTTCCGTGCAGACCATGAAACAAGATTTGACCCGAGATAGATAGCATATCCCCCCGTGGATCGACGATCATCAGGACAACCAGCCCAGTCAGCATCGGAGAATCCAGTCAGTGTGGTGAAAGTGGAGTCAGAATATGCATGTAGAAGCATACCAGACTTACATTCGAGGCGTAAACCATACTCAACAGTACCTAACAGATAACGAAGTATGCGCTTGACTGCGGACCACTGATTTTCTGTTGGAGAGTGCATGAACTGGCAAACCTTGTTAACAGCATAAGTAATGTCTGGGCGAGAGAGAGTGACATACTGAAGGGCTCCCACAATTTGACGATACTTAATTGGATCGGTAAAGGGCGCACTGTCACCGAGAGCAAGATGCGCATTAGTAGTCATGGGGGATGGAACCGGTTTCGCATTCGATAAGCCTGCACGCTGTAGGAGCTCCAGAATATACTTCTTCTGTGAGAGAATCAAGTCTGGGGTGTTGCGAATAACCTCAACACCAAGAAAGTATGCAAGAGGACCCATATCCTGAAGAGGAAAACTCTGGCTAAGGCGGCGAACCACAGTATCAATAGCTTGGGAATTGTTACCTGTGAGAATAATGTCATCCACGTAGACCAACATGTATAAGAGCGTGCCTTGGTGAGAGTAGATAAACAGTGATGGGTCAGTCCTAGATCCTCGAAAACCAAGGGCCTGAAGAGCGGAAGAAAGGCGATGAAACCATGCTCGAGGAGCCTGCTTTAACCCATACAAAGCTTTGTGAAGAAGACAAACATGTTTAGGTTTAGTAGGATCCACAAAACCAGAGGGTTGAGTCATGTAGACGGTTTCGGTGAGATCACCGTGAAGAAAAGCATTCTGAACATCAAGCTGTCGGAGGGGCCAATTCTGTGTGACGGCCAGAGATAAGACAACACGAATAGTGGTAGATTTGACCACTGGACTAAATGTCTCAATATAATCCACACCTTCTTCCTGACTGTAACCTTTAGCAACAAGACGAGCTTTATAGCGTTGTATTGCTCCAGTCGGGTCACGTTTCAATTTATAGACCCATTTGCAATCAACCACATTAGCACCCGGAACAGGAGGAACTAAAGACCAAGTACCATTCCTCATTAGAGCCGAATACTCGTCGGACATAGCACGACGCCACTGAGGATCCTTGTTGGCAATGGAGAAGTAAGGAGGTTCGGTGATTGTGTAGTTGGTGTGGAAGGAGGAGATATTGTGGGGTTTGGTTTGTTTAGGGTTGGGACGTAGGTTAGGTGGCCGAGGACGAGAGGGGGCAGTGGTAGTGGGTTGTGGAGTGGGAGAAGTAGGTTGGGTATCAACAGAAGGGTGGGAAGGTTGGTTAGTGCTAGAGCGACGCTGGTATGTGCGAAGAGGAACGGGTGTAGGTGTATCGGTAGGGGGTGAGTCAGTGGTAGGTGGAAATGTATCAGTAGAGGGAGGAGTGGGGGTAGGTGTATCAGCTGGGAGTGGGACAGAAGAAGACGGGTCACTAGGGGTAGTGGAAGGTGAAGGAGAAGTAGTAGTAGGGTCAGGGTGAGGATAGGATGAGATGTATGGGTCTGATGTAGATGGGGAAGGAGGTTTAGGGGGTTGGTGATAGGGAAATAATTGTTCATTGAAGCGAACATGTCGGGCTATGTAAAGGCGCTCAGACTGTGGGTCCAGGCAACGGTAGCCATGATGGGTTGGACTGTAGCCAAGAAAGACACATGGAGTAGAACGGAGGTCCATTTTGTGTTTGTTGTATGGACGGAGATGTGGAAAACACTGACACCCAAAGACTCGAAGAAAGGAAAAATCTGGGGGACGCTTGAATAAAAGTTCAAAGGGTGAGGTATTAGAGTTTGTTCTAGACGGCATGCGATTGATGAGATAGACAGCTGTGTCAAAAGCAAAGTGCCAGAAACGTTGAGGCACATTAGAGGCGGCTAGAAGGGTAAGACCAGTTTCGACAACATGCCGATGACGACGTTCAACAAAACCATTTTGTTCACTGGTATGAGGACATGAGAGACGATGAAGGATGCCGAGAGAGGAGAAGAATTGGGAGAGATTCCGAAACTCCCCTCCCCAATCGGTTTGAACGGTTTTGAGTTTTGTTTGAAACTGACGTTCAGCCATGACAAGGAAGCTTTTAAAAGTAGCATACACATCAGACTTAAGTTTTAAAGGAAAAATCCACATGAAACGAGAGTAATGATCAACACATAATAGAAAGTATGTGTGACCATCAAACGAGGTAACAGGGGCGGGGCCCCAAACATCACAAAAAACCAAATCCAAAACACCCGAGCTTTTATAAATAGAAGGTAACAAATGTAGTTTAGATGATTTCCCAACAGAACACGAATTACAAAAAGAAGTACTAGAAGACTCATTATTTAAAGGTAAACTATACTTAGAAACCATAGACAAAAATAGTTGTTGATGAGGATGGCCGAGTCGGTGATGCCAGATCGTGGAAGAAGCACGGGTAGTGGAGAATCCGACTTTAGGAATAGGTTGGTTCGTTGGAAGATGAAAGGAGTAGAGACCACCGTTACTTGGACCAGTGAGGAGGATGGTGTGTGTAGACTTGTCCTTCACAACAAAGAAAGTGGAGTGAAATTCAAAAAACACATCATTATCAAGACAAAATTGTTGAACAGAAAGTAAGTTTTGTTTAATATCAGGCACATGGAGAATGTTTTTAAGGTTAAAGGTTTTGTTAGGCGAGTGATATTGGGTAGAACCTATATGAAGAATGGGTAAACCCTCACCATTGCCAACATGAAGATTATCAGTACCGGAGTATGCCTCAGAGTGATCGAAACTAGAGAGGTCTGGTGAGACATGGTGGTTGGATCCTGTATCTGGAAGCCAAGAGGTGGACACGTTGGAGCGTAGATCTGTAAAATTAGCTGACGGAGGCTGCCGTGACCGAATAGTAGAGGGATCTCGATTGGGACACTGAGATGGAATGTGACCAATGCCACACCTGTTGCAAGTTCCGAACACAGTGTTTTGAGTAGAGGCCCAAGGAAATTGATCCCGATGACCACCTGTTTGACTGCGGTTATTGTTGTAGTTTCCACGGCCACGGTTATTGCCACGTCCACGACCACGATAATTACCAGACCTGTGAGTAAAGTTAGCCTGTGCAATAGAAGGAACAATAGGTTGTACCTGAAGACCAAGCTGAGAGAGAGCATGCTGAAGGGCTTGGAGCTGATCAGGAGATGGAGTAGTACCAGAAGAAGGGGGGGTGCGATGGTTACCAGCAGTAGTTGTAGACAGAAAAGCCTGAGAGGGCTGGATGACTGGAGTAGACTTCTGGATCATATAATCATGGTCAGATAACAAAGCAAAAAGTTCAGCAAAAGTTATTGGAGACTGGCGACCAATAAGGGATGATTTTAAACCATTGTATTCGTCTCTAAGACCCGAGATAACCACATAGACCAAATCTTTTTCTTTTGGTGGTTCACCAATGTTGGCAAGAGCAGTAGAATATTCCTGAGCCCTAGTCAGGTAGGCTGTAGCAGTTTCATCAGGTTGCATCTGAAGCTTGAGCAGCTGATTTTTAAGGGTGTATTCCCGAGAGGAAGTGTGTGGAGCATATGCACGTTCAAGAGACAACCACAAATCCCGAGAGGTGGTGCCTTGAACATGCTGAAAAGAGGCCTCAGAGATTGTAGAAATAATAAGCATACGTACGTGGGCATCATTGGAGATCCAGGCGGTGTAACTGGGGTTTAATTGTGGCAGTGGTACTGTGGTACCATCTTTGTCAGATGAGGAGGTGATAGTCGGAGGAGGGCAGGTAATTGTGCCATCCACGTATCCAAAGAGGTTGTTTGTAACAAGAAACGGGTGAAGCATAGTTTTCCAGTAGCCATAATTGGTTGGGGAGAGAGTAAAAGCAAACTTGTGGGAGTTATGGCCGGTTTTCTCTGCGGTTGTTAGGGCGGTAATAGAAGCCATTTGTAGAGACAGCAGTAGCAGATGAGGTTGATTAGGGTTTCGGCAGCAGTAACAGCAAGGTTGTTTAGGGTTAGGCGGCAGCAACAGCAAGGTTGTTTAGGGATCAGCAGGAAAGTAAACAGCAGCAGCAGGGTTCAAAAATAATCGACAGCAGAGAAGAGACAGCAGGTTCAGAAGGTGTGCGGCGGCTGTGACAGCAGGGAGGCAGCAGGGTGGTGAGCGGCGGCTGTGGCAGGGAGGCAGAAGGGTGGTGTGCGGCGGCAGCAGACAGGAGGCTAGGGGTGAGGGCGGCGGTCAGAAAGGTAGGCGCCTAGGGTTTTGAGAAGTAGGCGGCTAGGGTTAGGAGATGAGACCTAGGGTTGTAATCCCTGGCTCTGATACCATAACAGACTTTGTAATCTGATGTATATTATTGTATGAAACAATGATTACAATGCCAAGTATATATAGAAGAACTAATTACAATGAATACTATCTAGTTTAGACTAATTACATTCTAGTCCTTCTATTATAAACTATGTCTAATAAACTCTCTGGCTGTCAGAACTGTCAAACTTCAATTAGTGGATCTACAAGAGGGAATTATGTTCCCTCAAAATGCCAAAACGCAGAACTGGCCCCTGTATGGCTGTATGCATAGATCTTACATTATATACTTTCTTTGGAAGTCCATTTGGAGACAAGTGAAATACGTATAGGACACCATTTTGAGACAAACATTTAGTTAACAGCATGGATATCAGCCTATTGTCTCATGGGAGTAGGGTACTTCTCTTTAGAACTGCTAGATGAAAACTTGGGTATCCTTGGCGGCTAGGCGTACTGTCCTTCACTAACTGTGGAAAGAAGGGCTTGGGGCCTTGGGCATTGTGATGCTCTTTTGCAATTGTAGGCTCCCTGGTCCTCAAACTCATTTTTTGGATCAAAGTACGTGGGTGCCTGGATGCTATATATCTTCACAAATAATTGTACCTTACTAGCTACAAAGGCTTCATGATATTATAAATTTGATAGTTATGCTCATTGCCATTTCATTTGATGGAGCTTTTCATATATTGATATTCTTTTTCTATCTCCAGTAAACAATATGTGGTTTTAAATGTAAAAGCTATTGCCATCACTTGTTGAACTTTGTCAAGTAGGAAATCCCAAACTTGAAGCAAACAATAAACACCAAGTATTTGCATCGAGATTGAGTCCTGTGATGATGTTGATTAAAATCTGGTTAATTGTTTCACTGATTGCAATCTTGACATCAGAGAAGTATACCTCTTTTTATCATATAGAAACGATTCATTGAATTAGTTATCTAACGATTTACTCATAGTTCCATTAACTAACCATTGTACTTGTTAAAATGACAAATAAGAACACCAAAACATGCATTTGAATAGGTTTTATTGGAATTATAAGTGTGATGGTGAAAATAGCACAGGATGACATTTCAAGTGTTCTTGCATTTTTGCAAGTACAATAGTTTGTTAGCAAGGAAATTAAATACCATGTTAGATAGCTTATTTACTCAAGAAACATTGCACTGGGTGGAGTCTGAAGCTATTTGATGAACAACACTCTAGTTGAAATTGCAATCAGTTTAAACTATCTCATAATGGAGAACACAATAGCATGCCAAAAGATTTAATGATCCAATGTGAGTATAAACATTCTCTATAGATGATTTTGAGTACTGATCAGAATCTAGAAAGTTTTACCTTAGCCTGCATGCCTTTGAGCTTCTGGGGCACTGTACTAAACTTGTCCCACCACCAACTGTTCAACATCACAAGCCTTTTATCACACCCACTTGGCATAGTCTAGCTCACCTACAAAAGTATAGATTTAAAACTGATATCTTAATTTGGTGTTGCAGTTTCTAGTCGAGTTCGAGTTGCTGTTAGATTGAGACCTCAAAATGCTGAGGAGATGGTGGCAGATGCTGATTTTGCAGATTGTGTGGAATTACAACCAGAGGTGTGAGAAATGAGAATGTACTGCTAACAAGTTAGGATCAAAAGAACATCTTAGTATCTAACTGCATTCTTCCAACTAGTTTGGTTAATTGTGTGATTACTGATGGTGGCTTTGCTTTATCTCAGTTTAAACGGTTGATACTTCGAAAGAACAATTGGGATTCTGACACCTATGAATTCGATGAAGTGCTAACTGAATCTGCGTCACAGAAGCGTGTATATGAAGTTGTTGCAAAACCTGTGGTGGAGGTGGGTGATGTTGCAATTGCCTTTTTTTTGTTTGATTACTCAAGGTTCAGTGGTGAAGCTTATACTTGAGCTGCCAATATTTAATTATTTACATAAAAATTGGTTTACATTGTCGGTGCATAATTTTCTTTTATGTTTGAAGATTTGCATCCATTTTGCTGATTATCATATTATGGGATCAAACACCGATAATTAGTGCCTTTTTATTTCATTTGTCAAATACATTCACACTACTTTCATGTTATAATCTCACTCTTATCTTCAGTGGCCTATATGTTTGTTAGAATCAATATTGTTATTCATTCTATCCCACTACAAATTAGAGAAAGATGTCTCCACTGTGGCCACGGAGGTTCATCTGCGATGACTCCAGTCTCCAGGCTACCCGCAAAGCAGGTGGTTTCCCTAGGATTAGTCGGCAAGCAAAGCGGGTCGGAGACCCAGGTTACCAATTCTTTTCCCTGTACCCCAGAGTGACTTAGCCAGCACTTGGCATGATTCCTCTTGACTATATTGTAGTATTAGACATAGTTTATATTATATTTAGAGTAGAAGGACTAGAATGTAATTAGTCTAAACTAGATAGTAATCATTGTAATTAGTTCTTCTATATATTCCTGCCTTGTATTCAGTGTTACACACAATAATATACATCAGATTACAAAGTCTATTATGGTATCAGAGCCTGGGAATACAACCCTAGGTCTCATCTTCTAAACCCTAGCCGTCTACCAAACCCTAGCCGCCTCCCTCTCTCTGCGGCTGATCCCCCTGCCGGCCTGCTTCCTGCGGCTGCCTGCCTGCCTGCCGATCTGCTTCCTGCGGCTGCCTTCTGCCGTGACACAACCCTAGCCGCCACCCTTCTGCCGCCTTCACTTTGATCGATTACAGCCTCTTACCCTGATCGATTACAGTGCTGCTGCTGCTCCTACCCTGCTGTGCTGCTACCTATAATGGCCTCTATTACAGCCCTCTCTTCAGCCGAGAAAACCGACCACAACTCTCACAAGTTTGGCTTTACCCTCTCCCCAACCAATTACGGTTACTGGAAAGCTATGATTCAACCGTTTCTCGTGACAAATAACATGTTTGGATATGTGGATGGTACTATTCTCTGCCCTCCTATGACTATTGTATCCTCCTCATCTGACAAAGACGGTACCACAGTACCTCTGCCACAATTAAATCCTAGTTACACCGCCTGGATCTCCAACGATGCCCACGTGCGTATGCTTATTATTTCCACCATATCTGAGGCTTCTTTTCAGCATGTTCAAGGCACCACTTCTCGGGATTTGTGGCTGTCTCTTGAACGTGCATATGCCCCACACACTTCTTCTCGGGAATACACCCTTAAAAATCAACTGCTCAAGCTTCAGATGCAACCTGATGAAACTGCTACAGCCTATCTGACTAGGGCTCAGGAATATTCTACTGCTCTCCCCAACATTGGTGAACCGACAAAGGAAAAAGATCTGGTCTATGTGGTTCTCTCGGGTCTTAGAGACGAATAAAACGGTTTGAAATCATCCCTTATTGGACGCCAGTCTCCAATAGCTTTTGCTGAACTTTTTGCTTTATTATCAGACCATGATTACATGATTCAGAAGTCTACTCCAGTCATACCGCCCTCTCAGGCTTTTCTGTCTACTACTACTGCTGGTAACCATCGCGCCCCACCTACTTCTGGTACTACTCCATCTCCTGATCAGCTCAAGCTCTTCAACATGCTCTCTCTCAGCTTGGACTTCAGGTACAACCTATTGTTACTCCTCTTGCACAGGCTAACTATACACACAGGTCTGGTAATTATCGTGGTCGTGGACGTGGAAACTACAACTCTAACCGCAGTCAAACAGGCGGTAATCGGGATCAATTCCCTTGGGCCTCTACTCAAAACACTGTGTTTGGAACTTGCAACAGGTGTGGAATTGGCCACATTCCCTCTCAGTGTCCCAATCGTGATCCCTCTACTATCAGGCCACGACAGCCTCCGTCAGCTAACTTTACAGATCTGCGCTCCAACATGTCCACCTCTTGGCTTCCAGATACAGGTTCCAACCACCATGTCACACCAGACCTATCTAGTTTCGATCACTCTGAGGCATACTCCGGTACTGATAATCTTCATGTTGGCAATGGTGAGGGCTTACCCATTCTCCATATAGGTTGCACTCAATATTACTCTCCTAACAAAACTTTTAGCCTTAATAACATTCTCCATGTACCTGATATTAAACAAAACTTGCTTTCTGTTCAACAATTTTGTCTTGATAATGATGTATTTTTTGAATTTCACTCCACTTTCTTTGTTGTGAAGGACGAGTCTACACACACCATCCTTCTCACTGGTCCAAGTAACGGTGGTCTCTACTCCTTTCGTCTTCCCACGAATCAACCTATTCCTAAGGTCGGATTCTCCACTACCCGTGCCTCCTCCACTATCTGGCATCACCGACTCGGCCATCCTCATCAACAACTTTTTCTTTCTATGGTTTCTAAGTATAGTTTACCTTTAAATAATGAATCTTCTAGTAGTTCTTTTTGTAATTTCTGTTCGGTTGGGAAATCATCTAAACTACATTTGTTACCTTCTATTTATAAAAGTTAGGGTGTTTTGGATTTGGTATTTTGTGATGTTTGGGGCCCCGCTCCTGTTACCTCGTTCGATGGTCACACTTACTTTCTATTATGTGTTGATCATTACTCTCGTTTCATGTGGATTTTTCCTTTATAACTTAAGTCTGATGTGTATGCTACTTTTAAAAGTTTCCTTGTCATGGCTGAACGTCAATTTCAAACAAAACTCAAATCCGTTCAAACCGATTGGGGAGGGGAGTTTCGAAATCTCTCTCAATTCTTCTCCTCTCTCGGTATTCTTCATCGTCTCGCGTGTCCTCATACCAGTGAACAAAATGGTTTTGTTGAACGTCGTCATCGGCATGTTGTCGAAACCGGTCTTACCTTGCTAGCTGCCTCTAATGTCCCTGCATTTTGCCTTTGATACAGCTGTCTATCTCATCAATCGCATGCCCTCTAGAACAAACTCTAATATCTCACCCTTTGAATTTTTATTCAAGCGTCCCCCAGATTTTTCCTTTCTTCGAGTCTTTAGGTGTCAGTGTTTTCCACATCTCTGTCCATACAACAAACACAAAATGGACTTCCGTTCTACTCCATGTGTTTTCCTTGGCTGCAGTCCAGCCCATCATGGCTACCGTTGCCTGGACCCACATTCTGAGCGCCTTTACATAGCCCGACATGTTCGTTTCAATGAACAACTTTTTCCCTTTCACCAACCTTCCACCCCTCCTTCACCCTCTACATCAGACCCATACATCTCATCCTATCCTCAATCTGACCCTACTACTTCTCTTCCCATTCCTCCCACTCCTCCCACCACTGATACACCTACCGATACAACTACCGATACACCTACCCCCACTCCTCCCACTACTGATACATTTCCACCTACCGATACACCTACACCCACTCCTCTTCGCACATACCATCGTCGCTCTAGCACTACCCAACCATCCCACTCTTCTGTTGATAACCAACACCCTTCTCCCACTCCACAACCCACTACCACTGCCCCCTCTCGTCCTCGGCCACCTAACCTACGTCCCAACCCTAAACAGACCAAACCCCACAATATCTCTTCCTTCCACACCAACTATACAAACACCGAACCGCCTTACTTCTCCATTGCCAACAAGGATCCTCAGTGGCGTCGTGCTATGTCCGACGAGTATTCGGCTCTACTCAGGAATGGTACTTGGTCTTTAGTTCCTCCTGTTCCGGGTGCTAATGTGGTTGATTGCAAATGGGTCTATAAATTGAAACGTGACCCAACTGGCGCGATACAACGTTATAAGGCTCGTCTTGTTGCTAAAGGTTACAGTCAGGAAGAAGGTGTCGATTATATTGAGACATTCAGTCCAGTGGTCAAATCCACTACTATTCGGGTTGTCTTATCTCTGGCCGTTACACAGAATTGGCCCCTCCGGCAGCTTGATGTGCAGAATGCCTTTCTTCACGGTGATCTCACCGAAACAGTCTACATGACTCAACCCTCCGGTTTTGTGGACCCTACCAAACCTAATCATGTGTGTCTCCTTCACAAAGCTTTATATGGGTTAAAACAGGCTCCTCGAGCATGGTTTCATCGCCTCTCTTCCGCTCTTCAGGCTCTTGGTTTTCGAGGCTCACAGACTGACCCATCACTGTTTATCTACTCTCACCAAGGCACGCTTTTATACATGTTGGTCTACGTGGATGACATTATCCAGGCAGCAATTCTCAAGCAATTGATACTGTAGTTCGCCGTCTTAGTCAGAGTTTCCCTCTTCAGGATATGGGTCCTCTTTCATACTTTCTTGGTGTTGAGGTTATTCGCAACAGCCCAGACTTGATTCTCTCACAGAAAAAGTATATTCTGGAGCTCCTACAGCGTGCAGGCCTATCGAATGCAAAACCGGTTCCATCTCCCATGACTACTAATGCGCACCTTGCTCTTGGTGACAGTGCGCCCTTCACCGATCCAATTAAGTATCGTCAAATTGTGGGGGCCCTTCAGTATGTCACTCTTTCTCGCCCAGATATTGCTTATGCTGTTAACAAGGTTTGTCAGTTCATGCACTCTCCAACAGACAATCAGTGGTCCGCAGTCAAGCGCATACTTCGTTATTTGTTAGGTACCGTTGAGTATGGTTTACGACTCGAATGTAAGTCTGGTATGCTCCTTCATGCATATTCTGACTCTACTTTCACCACACTGACTGGATTCTCCGATGCTGACTGGGCTGGTTGTCCCGATGATCGTCGATCCACGGGGGGATATGCTATCTATCTCGGCTCAAACCTTGTTTCATGGTCTGCACGGAAACAAAAGACTGTTTCTCGCTCGTCTACGGAATCTGAATACAAGGCTCTTGCTGACACTGTTGCTGAACTTACCTGGCTTCAGGCCTTACTACGTGAGCTTCATGTTCCTCTTCAGACAGTGCCTACTTTATGGTGTGATAATGTTGGTGCTATATATCTTTCTGCTAATCCTGTCTTCCATGTCCGAACAAAGCATGTTGAAATCGACTTCCACTTTGTCAGAGAAAAGGTTGCCCGACGACAACTCTGCATACGGTTCATATCTACAGATGATCAGATTGCTGATGTCTTCACAAAGCCACTCTCGTCTTCACGCTTTCTTCTTCTTAGATCCAAGCTACAGGTCGTTCCCCGGCCTTAGCTTGCGGGGGGATACTAGACATAGTTTATATTATATTTAGAGTAGAAGGACTAGAATGTAATTAGTCTAAACTAGATAGTAATCATTGTAATTAGTTCTTCTATATATTCCTGCCTTGTATTCAGTGTTACACACAATAATATACATCAGATTACAAAGTCTGTTATGTAGCAATATGCCATCAATGGTTTTGAGTCCCAAAACACTTAAAAATTGATGATACTATTATCTACATATAAAATCGGTGAAACTCCAAGTGACATTAAGATGCAAAATAATGACTTTCACATGTTGGGAAATATGGCAATTGAATGGGTGTGGGCTGGTAAACTATAATTGCATGATGCTATTTGAAAACTTTCTAAGTAAGCAGTTTTCCAGTTTCTGGTACTTCTTATTTATACAATTCTTGTATGTTAAAACTCAAAGTAGTAATTGATATGCCCCATGATTTTCAGAGTGTTCTAGATGGTTACAATGGGACAGTGATGGCTTATGGTCAAACCGGTACAGGGAAAACGTTTACCCTAGGACGATTGGGTGATGAAGACACATCGGCTCGTGGCATCATGGTCCGTGCCATGGAGGATATCCTAGCTAATATGTGTCGAGAATCTGATTCTGTCATGATTTCATACTTGCAGGTACATATGGCCTTTTCAACTCTTGCGTGGAATTAAATAATTAATTGCCTGCTATTCTCAAGTCTGCTTACAGTACAAAGACCATTAATGAAATTTAGGTCTCTACTTCTGATAGAATGCTTTTTTGAAAACTTGAAATATTTGCAGCTTTACATGGAGACAATCCAGGACCTCTTAAATCCAACAAATGATAACATTTCTATTGTTGAAGATCCAAAAACTGGTGATGTTTCTGTACCAGCTGCAACTCTGGTAGATATACGAAGCCATCAGGATTTTATGGAGTTACTGCGGCAAGGAGAAGCTCATCGAGTTGCTGCTAACACAAAACTCAATACTGAGTCTTCACGTAGTCATGCTATCCTAATGGTAAATGACCGAGCTGTGGAGAACGGTTTAATGTGCCTACTATTTATGTAATTTACTATCTATATGGAAATTGATAATCATTTGGTTGATGCTTCTCTTTTTTGATGCACAACTTCAGGTGCACATTAAGAAGTCCGTTACAGATATGGAATCTGAGATCTCGAGTAAAAATGATCATTCTCTTCACATGAGCAATTCTAAGCCACCTATGATTCGAAAAGGAAAATTAGTTGTTGTAGATCTTGCAGGCTCTGAGCGTGTTCACAAGTCAGGTGTGTTATGCATAAAGACTTATCATGTGTATCACTTTACTTGAAGTACTATCCTCCCTAGGGAAGTTATTATGACAAGGAAAGCATATGACCTTCAGCTTGTGTGCTCCCATAGGATAATTAGTACTACCACCTAGAGGAGGGACGGGTGGGTCTGGCGGGTTGGGTAACATGTCAAAATGGGTAACTTTAACCCTGTGTCAAAACAGGTTGGTGGGGGGTAGACCCAACTACGCTACAAATAATTAATGTACCAAATATAATTACCAAAACTATACCATTAAATTACATATATGGGGGTGTTTGGTTTAAATTATTAAGGTGAATTATTAGATTATTACCTTACACCATATCAAATAATCTGTTGAAAGTGTTTTGCGTACCTTATTAATAACCAATTTTTTCTTGCGGTGAATCTCCAGTTCTCGTAGTTCCTTATAGGAGTTGCAACCCACCATCGTTATTATTGATTTATGAAATTACATTTTTACCCTTATTTCTAACCTAAACATTTCATCACTCATCATCTCCCCACTCTCTCTTTTTTCCTCTCATTCATCATTTCATCCCTTGTTACAAAGATTGTTATTTGCATCGTTGTTACAAAGATCGTTATTTATATAAGTTAAGATACTTTATTTTATTTTAGGATGGCTTCAAATTTCATATAACAAGTATGAGTTTGTTGCTTTAAATATGACTATAAAAGAAAACTAAAGAAAGTTTTTTTTAAGCGTGGTACCTTCGGGTGCACTCGATATCGAGTGGTACTCTCTTGAACCTAATACATATATGAATATGGTCCGTGTGAGTACCATATCTTTGAGGAGTACCGAAGGTGCCAACCTTAATTTTTTTTTTCAATTTTCTTTTTTCACAATGATGTTTAAATCAACAATACAATACAATTCATGTGTGACCATGGAATCCAAAAGTTTTTTAATTTTTGTTTTCGTATTCATGTATATACAAGTAATAAAAGACTATTTGCAAATAATAACACACACTCACAAATTCTAAGCCCTTAAAACTCACATGAACATGAAACATGAATAAGTACATGTCCACATACGTAGTGTGAACATACGTTTACAATGGTACAACTCATGTGAACATGCATGTTTTCACATAGTTCTAGTGTGTGTTTGTGTGTGATTTTTTGCAAGTAGTCTTGTACTATTAATTTTATAATGATTATATTTTGTTTTAAGAAAAATGTTTTTAGGGGTGATACCTCCGGTACGGTGCAAAAGATGTGGTACAGTGGTAGTCGTTTGAACCCATCTACACATACACACAAACACACACACACACACACGTGATGGATGAGTTTATGCACAAATAAAATTACATGTTTTAAGCATCAACAAAATATTTTTTAATAAAAAAATAAAAAATAACAATAAATGTTTGACTTGATAAAAAAATAAAAAAGTATGCATGAAAAAATCAAGTTTTTTTTTTTTTTTTAAAATGGTTTGCTTGTTCCCCATGCAACTATCCCCCACATATATATAAAAGCTAAAGCGATCAAGGAGGTTTGTGAACATTTGAATACACTTTGTGCAACTTCTGACCCTTTTGTCGTGTAATCTTTTAGCTTTTTTTTTTCCTCATATTTTAGCAGTTTGGTCCTTTTCGATAACTGCAACCCGAATTGAGGGTTTCATATAAATGAGTTGAAATCTTTTAATACCTCTATTCCTTTCCATTATCAACATGTCCATGAATAAACTGTCATGAGAGCTTGTAATTTGTAACAGTTTGATACTTTGATGTTGTTTGAATAGCTATCTCATATGAAATGTGAAGGTTTAAAGTTATGGCATACCTTTTGAAATCTGGTATAGTTGGGAGTTCAAAATTATATTTTCAAACATGTTGTCTGTTTTAGTCAGTCCAGGCAACTTTATTGGTTGACTTATGTCTTTTTACTATCTGCACTTGATGTTGTCGAATTCTGATTTCTTACATCGAGGATTTATCTTTTTTGCTTTTGTCATTTTCAGGAAGTGAGGGGCACACGTTAGAGGAAGCCAAATCTATAAATCTTTCATTAAGTGCATTGGGGAAGTGCATAAATGCTCTTGCAGAGAATAGCCCTCATGTACCTGTTAGAGATTCTAAGCTGACGAGGCTGCTTAAAGATTCATTTGGAGGCCAGTCCTTTAGAACTCAAGCAATTTATTTATTGAGTCTAGCTACGTCATTATTCAGTCATACCTGTTAATATTTCTCATTTAGGTCATCATAATTTTTTCCATTCCGCCTAAGTCATTGTACATTCAAAACCCATATGATGTTGGTCAGTAAAGTGTCACTAGAAACTGATGACTTGGGTGGTGCGTGAAAAGTATCATGACTTAGATGGAGACAAATGAATAATTACTGTTCTAAATAATGGCATAAATCTTGATGTATTTTGTAAATTTTTGTAACTATCATGCAAGCATCTTAGGATTGAAAACAATGATATTTCTAGATCACTTCTTTATAACTGTTTATACTTAATATATACTGAAGACACTGACCATAATGTTTTATCTTCCTTCCCCCTCTGACTCATCTGACTATACCTTTGTTTTAAGATTAACATATTCCAAATCCTAGGAGTGCAGGGCATTATCTTTGACAGAACTGCTTGTACCATTCTATATGCAGGCACTGCAAGAACATCATTGATTGTAACTGTTGGCCCATCTCCACGCCATCGTGCAGAAACTTCAAGTACTATATTGTTTGGACAAAGGGTGAGCAACCAAGCTTTCAAAGGCCTTGAACTCAAAAACAAATTTTTTTTTATGTGTACTGGTCAGTCTTTTCTGCATAAAGTTGACCTTTTGCTGAAACATGCTCAGAAACCATATAGTAGAATAGTCATGCAGCAGGTCTCAATCATTTAAATGTAGTGTTTGAATGAACATCTTTCCATACTATGCGTTTCATTATTTTGGGTTATGCATATTTTTTAATGCAGGGCCTTGGCCAAAACAGAATTATTTTTTGGGTTATGCATTCTCTCTCTCTCTCTCTCTCACGCGTGCACACACACAAACACATGTCCGAGAGTTCACATTTGAAATCCTGCGGTCGTCAGACCCCAAAAATGTTATCCCACAAATAAGTGGATGCTTGTGCATTTGCCCACTGTTTTGTCTTTGGTGTTCTGTAGGTGGGTTTTGGATTCTTTTTTACTGTGAAGTAGATGATTAGTTTTTGTCATTGTTATCTATCACAGGCCATGAAGGTCGAGAACATGTTGAAAATTAAGGAGGAATTCGATTACAGAAGTTTGTGTAAAAGGCTTGAGACACAAATTGACAAACTCATTGCTGAAAATGAAAGACAGCAGAAAGCATTCGAGGACGAAATAGAAAGGACAACAATAGAAGCACAACAGCGGGTAGCTGAGGCTGAAATTAACTATACAGAAGCTTTGGAGGTTAGCTTGGAGACGTGTGTATATACTGACTTTTTCCTCTAGAGTAATTTCACTCATGCCTACAAATATTTGGTATAAATTAGTATGCTTCATTCAGAACTGAAGTTTCTATCACACAAACATGTCTACTTTCGACTTTTCTCAGCATTCTTCTACCCTAAAATGTTATGTGTCCTTTTAGAGGGAGAAAATGAAATGTCAGATGGACTACATGGAATCAATTAAGAAGCTCGAAGAGAAGTGGATGAAGACTCAACCAAAACAAGGAACCAATGGCTTCATTAACGGCAGTCATGGTGGAGAGGTAATCATAATCTGACATAATGTATCAGCATTTGAATTCTTCCCATTTTCTTCTGTTTTTTTTTTTTTTTTTTTTTTTTTGGTTTCAACATTTCTTCCATGTACTCCTTTCTGGTTCTTATATCACCTTCTGCAAGAAAGGCCAGAGATATATTTCAAATAAAAAAAAGGAATAGGGGCAACTGAGATTATTTCTTATAAGCCTTTACAAAATGCACTTGCAGATAGTTCTCAATTTAGGCTGTACAATTTCAAAAAGAAGCTTGAATTTTTTTTATTTTATATTGGGACTTGATGCACCAAATCTTATTGCATCGTGTATGTTCTTCCATTTCATGCTAGTTCTGTCTTGTAAACTATCAATTTCATCACCAATAATCTGTCATCACTCTCACTCCCTTTAAGTCACCAGGGTCATGATCATGTCAGTGAAGATGTTACAGAGTTAAAAATAATGCTTCAGAAGGAAATTTCTTTACGTAAACGGGCTGAAGAAGAGATCCGCAATCTTAGGAATTCGCAACATCTCCCTACAGAGGTCTAGAATCTTTTTGGATATCTAACTATTACAAACTTTTTAAACATCTTATATTAACTTCAAGTTCTGCTTACCGGATACATATTACATCACATATTATCCTCATGGACTAGGCAGGTGTAAATGATGATGTTGTAAAGCTTCAAAATTTACTGGATGATGAGACTCGCCAGAAGCAGAAACTGGAGGAAGAAGTTTTGCTGTTACAAAGCAGACTGTCACAATTGACTTTCGGTTCTGGTCAGGTGCGTATTGGCTACTGGTTATGCAGAGAAACATGCCATTTATACATGTTAAAGTTTTGATTATTCTTTCAGTTTAGTTGTTATGATATATATTTACTTTTTATTAAACATGAAGCTCTACAAAATGAGGGGAATGTTGGGATGACTTCTACATGGCATTGAGAGAATGTTAAAAACTTAAAAATTAAAATAGCAGAATAGGAGGATTACCATGGCAATATATTATGCATACAGATATCTTTCACTTGATAATTGCTACTATTCCTGCAAATTTTATATAAAACACAACATCACGTTATCTTCCATTGTCAAAGAGCTCACGTTTAGCAGGGATGTTTGGAGCCCTTGGTTCCATATGGGGATCGGTTTTCATGAAATTTTTTTACTCAATGATACTGAAGTTTGCAAGGAAATTTGTAAGATCACATGATTTTTTTTATTGCAATGAAGAAGCAGTCATACACTCCAACCAATTTGAGGTTTGAAGCCTAGACCTTTTTCATTTCCAAAACTCATTTGATGATTTACAACAAAAATTCGTTTAGAAATTGGTTAGCATTTGCATGTAGGTCGTCTTATCCCAGTGAATATTTAGATTTCTATTTGCAATTTCATTCCATATTTCTGTTATTGCTTTTCCCAGTTTCTTGCTCGTCAATTTTCTTCTACTACTACCATTGAAGGTTCAAATGTAATAATGTATTGATAACTCAGCAGTATATCTGTCAGTGTCTGCAATTGTCAGAGTTGTTAACAGATCTGTATGATCTATTTACGGAAATGATTACTCTTTAAGCAGCAAAAATTCATTATTGTGTTGAGAAAACGACAGTCGTGTATGGATATGTGATCACACATGTAGGGCAATACTACATGGCAACAGAAAGTAAATATATACAGAAAATGGTTAATTATAAAAAACACCAACATGTTTTCATGTTTTTTAAGTTTTTGTCTCTTCATGTTATTTTTTTCTAGAAAAGTCCTCAAGTTAAATCTTTTTTTTTTTTCCTGGTTTTGTGAAATTTGGCTATTTGAACCCGATTATAATTGGTAAACCGGGTTCTAACAGCCAAATTTCACAAAACCAGAAAAAAAATAACTCGTGGACTTTTCTGGAAAAAAATAACATGGAAGGACGAAACCGCAAAACACGTGAAAACATGTTGGTATTTTTTTCATAATTAACCCTACATAAAAAGGAAAAAAAGTGTATGTGGTTCTCTCGAAGAATGACCTACGTCCATGCCTGCAATAGCTTTTCAATATTATTAATCTCGGATTAGGGGTTATGTTTACATTAGGGAAAGCTCACAGACCTTGTCTTTGATCACCGTTACTTTAGGTTTGCAGACCTCGTCTTTGATCAACATAACAGGCTGTTTTGGTTTTCTAGCATAAGGGGAAGGGGATAAAGGAATTCCTTCCATAGAATGGTATTAGATCCCATCGAATTCTATATTTCCTGGCTCTCAGTTTTTCTGGTTGTTGCAGCCTAGATACTCACAACTTGATGATCGAGGTGATGGAGAGAGAACGTCAATAGCAAATCTTCATGAACATGGTATGCAGGATTTGCATCTGTTGCTTCAAAAAACTGGCTTATATTTCTCTGACATTATCCTCTCAATAAAAAATACAGTTGGTTTGCAAAAGATCTTATCTTTGCTAGAGTCAGAAGATCCTAATGTGCGTTTGCATGCCGTAAAGGTGGTGGCCAACTTAGCAGCTGAAGGTCATTGTTTCTTCTTCATCAAACATATTCACTTTATTTCTTAGTCAAACAAAAACTTCTAGCACTTCCACTTCTAGTTTATTTTAGATATGAAAATGGTGTTGTATAAAGTCGGCATGCGTACTTTGTTATAACTCAGGTATCACAGATTGTTTATCAATTATTTTACCTGAAATGCGAACAGTTTAGTGGCTAAATATCCATTTCTGGTGCCAATCAGGAATAATTCTACCCAATTTGGTTAATGTTGGATTAATTTTGTTGATGTCAAGGATCTGAGGATAGTTTGATAGTAAAGTGCATGATTATTAGATTGCTGTACGCTTATAGTGTTGTTGGTTATGTATGATTTTGGAACTTTGATAATGTTCAGCAACTAATTCATGTATAAGTTCAATTGATTATTCCCAAGGTTCTCTAAAAGTTGACCTATGATGTGTAATGTGCAGATATGAATCAGGAGAGAATAGTTGAAGCTGGTGGTCTTTCATCGCTGCTCGCTCTTCTTAGAAACAGAAGCTTTGATGAAACGATTTGCAGAATTGCAGCTGGTGCTATTGCAAACCTTGCAATGAATGGTCTCCTCTCTCTCTCTCTCTCTCTCTCTCTCTCTCTCTCACACACACACACACACACACACACACACACACACACACATGATATGGTTCCATGAAGTACCACTGTTTTCGCAGGCTAAACGAATTTTTTTATTGATTTTGCTTTCATATTATGTATATATTAACATTATAAACATGTATAGAAGTTTATATCATTTTGAGTTTTGTAAGTCTATCAAATGACTATACGCGAATAAATGAAGAACTCTCTGAATGTGTATATATCCATTCATTCACATAGTCATTTGATAGATTTACAAAAAATCTATATATATATATATATATATATATATATATATATATATATATATATATATACACATATATGTTTATAATGTTAATATATACATGAATATGAAAAACATTAAAAATAATCTTTTAGACTGATACCTCGGGGTACCCAACAAAAACAATGACACTTTCTTTAGATACCTTACAAAACTAGAAAATATGTAAACTTCATATAGACTTATAATGTTAAACTAAACATAGAAAATGAAAGAACATTAAAAAAAAATATTTTAAGCTTGGTTCTCACGTTCTCTTGATAGTTAGTGGTTCTCCCTTGATCTTTACCTAAACACACACACACACACATATATATATATATGTATGTATGTATGTATGTATGTATGTATGTATGTATACATACATAGGGAGCGGATATATTGAGTACACAAATAGGATTGAGTACATTGAGTACTCTCACATACATGTATATGGACCCCGCTTCCCTCGATTAACTTTTATGGGGTCCATACACATGTATCTATATATGTGTGTATGTATATATGTATGTGTGTAATCTGTTTTGGTGGGCACACATGTATGTTACTATTTTGGTAGGCAGATGAGCCCAGTGGGAGAAAGGGTAGTGGGCATTTCTGCATAGGCTTCAATTCTTTTTATCATTTCTGTGAAGTTGATGGTAAAGTTTGATGTTGTTTTATGTGGTCTATGCAGAAGCTAATCAAGAACTAATAATGGCTCAAGGTGGGATTAGTCTCTTGGCAATGACAGCAGCTGATGCTGAGGATCCACAGACTCTGCGAATGGTTGCTGGAGCAATTGCCAATCTATGTGGAAATGGTAGTGTTAAAAATTTGTCTGCATAATTACCGAGATGTTGCTACTGTGGATGTGACTACGATTATGCTGACCTATTCCTTCAAACCAAACCTAGTTCTTGCTTCAAATTAAATATACATTTTATCTGCAAATCTAATTACTTTTAGCATGCTACTTTTTTTTGGTTGTGAAGTTGGAATTATCAACCCTTCAATTGAAAAGTTCAGGATTTTTTAGAAAATTTGAAGTTGGGAAAGTAATCTGAATCATTTATATAAGTTAATTTGTTTCGGAGCATAATGGTTATTCATTTTAAACAGTTAAATGCATATATATCTTATCTTTATCAGAGAGGGAGTAACATCAAACTTTGTGAAAACGGATACCAGGTTTACACTAAAAAAATTCTTGGGATGTAAAGATGCGATATCTATTCTATATTTTTGATAGGTGACCAAACTACATTTTAGCTTGATGTATTTTGTTGCCACTTGGCAGATAAACTACAAAGTCGGTTGCGGTCTGAAGGTGGAATTAAGGCTTTGCTTGGTATGGTTAGGTCGAGACATCCAGACGTTCTTTCTCAAGTTGCACGCGGAGTAGCAAATTTCGCAAAATGCGAGTCCCGAACCTCTAGCAAAGGTAAGCAGCTGCATGACACTTGTTATTACAGTTCTCTTGATCGTTATGTTGGCAAGATATAAATTGCAAGTACAACAGCACACAGTTTATGACTGGAAAATTTGTCTGATTATATCGTGTTAGGGAACAAAAACAACCGCTCTCTATTAATAGAAGATGGGGCACTTCCATGGATCGTGCAAAACGCTAACAATGACGCATCAATAATTAGACGCCACATTGAGCTTGCACTCTGTCATTTAGCACAACACGGTAAGTGTGTTTCACTGCAAATCTGAGGGCTCAAAAATTTTCCTTTCAACTAATTTGAAATTAATAAAAGTAGGGTTAGTGTTATAGATACTACTTTCGTCAATGTTTCGTTATAGGTCACATACTATTTTTGTACACATTTAGTCGTTAATACCTTTTTGCCGGTTCAATTAAATATTTTTGTAACCACAACACTGGTTGAATCCAATAAAAAAACTTGCACAAGTATATGACAATGACCTAGAGTCCATCTGTGTCTACTAAATTGGATTACATGACCTACTTATTCTACTTTTTATCCATAAAAACCCTTAATTAATGTCAATTAAAAACACAATAATCTAATTTACTGGATGGTCCAGCTCACCACCAAATGTCACATTAGAGACCTGACTAGTTTTCGGATCTCAAAAGTACTAAATTGGAATTGCAAAAATAGTATTAGGATTAAGTATATATTTGACCAACCAACTATTTGATTTGTACACATTTAGCCACAAAAATTTAGTTACATATTTAGCCACTAAAATTGCACATGTTTAGCTACTAAACTATCATATTTGTACACATTTAGCCATTAAACATTAGTCATTTTTTCCAAAATAGAACGGCAACTAAGTTTAATGGCTAATTATGTACCAAAAATAGTTTAGTAGCTAAATAGAACAAACCTGATGGTTTGTCAAATATATACTTAACCCCATGTATAAATCGAAAATTGACGAAAGTATGTAGGCAGCTATTACATCTCATTAACCCATAAAAAACTGATAAAAGAAATGTGCTCGTGCATGTGGAGTAACCTTTGATATGTTGCTCTTAGAGAGTGTTTCTTCCCATTAGTTAAAAAAAACCTAAAAAATGAAAAAAAGCAACAAGAACATCGCGAGTTCATTTCTTTTATCTCTTATTTTCAATTTGCCAGTTGCATCTTAATTTATCGTTATACCCCAAACATAAGATTCACAAAATGGAAGTGAAATAGTATTTGTGCTGTGGTTGTAAACTTGTGATTTCAGAAGTAAATGCAAAAGACATGGTCAGTGGAGGTGCCCTCTGGGAGCTGGTTCGTATCTCGCGAGATTGTTCCCGAGACGACATACGTGCTCTTGCTCGCCGTACATTAACGTCTAGTCAAATATTCTCTTCCGAACTGAAACGCTTACGAGTAGAGATATGATTAAATCACCAGCGCTCGGTAGCAAGATACAAGCAAGTAGTATGAGGTCTGCAAGCCTACTTATTTGCTCTGTATTCGTTTTGGCTTTGATAGCACATGCTAGGAGATTTTATCGCTTTTTTATTTTTTGTGCTCGGCTTTATTTTGTCGTAATATAACAAAACGAATAATCATCATTTTGTATCATTTGTACGTGCGTTTAAGGTCGCCTTAGATATGTTGTTTATAGTATGATACACATTTGTTCTACGAATATGCATTGCTCGTCTTTGATTAATCGGTTAGTAATTTTCTTGTTACGTGACAAATCTTAAAATCTTTTAAATTTCATGAGGCGAACCTGTATAAACCCGAACATCATCCGTTTGGCAGGCTTATTTGAATACATCGAGACTGATAAAACACCATGATCATCCACATGGAGGTGATAGCCGGAAGTAGGGCTGGCAATGGATCTCTTTCGGTCCAAATCCGATCCGATCCAAATCCATTTACACACTTAATGGATCAAAAAAATCAATCCAACGATCCATTTGACGATCCAATAAATTGATCCATGGATGTAGATCAGCAAATAGATCGATCCATGATCCCTCTGGATCAATTCATTTAATTTAAAAAATACACATTTACAAAATTTATTTCACAACACTTAACCTACCTCCACCCCACCTTACCACCTTTACCCTTCCCCCACCACCTTACCTCCTACCTACCCTACCTTACCCACATCCTTACCCTAACCTTACCCACCCACGCCTTACCTCCTACCTACCCTACCCTACACCTACCTACACTACTCCTACCTACCTACCTACCCACCCTACCCCCTTACCTCCACCTACCCTACCCTATACATACCTATCCATATCCCTACCAACCTGCCTACCCTACCCTACCCCCCTACCCCCCTACCGTATTAACCCCACACCCTACCCTACCCCACACCCTACCCAAATATCTTTACGCAACCCCATCCTACCCCTACTCAGCCTACCCTACCCCAACCCTTACACCACGCACACCCACCCAACACTACCCTACCCCACCCCTACCCCCAACTAACCTCAAACAACCCATCCCACCCCTCACCCTCAACCTGCCTACCCCACCATACCCTACCTTACCCTACCCCCCATGCACCACTACTTAACCCCTACACCACCCCCGCCCTACCCCACCCTTACCGCCATACTCTCACCCCACCCACCTACCTATCCGACTACCATACCCCACTCGCACCTACCCACCCTACCCCACCCCCACCCCCATCTCGCCCTACCCCACCCCACCCCACCACCATTCTAGCTTACCTATCCGACTACCAGTGGCGTAGCCAGGATCTGATTCTTGGGGAGGCCAAATTAATTAATAAAAAATCAACAGGTACCGAAAAATAATAAGAATATATACACTATTTATATACATGCTCATACATTGCAGCAATATATAAAAGTTTGTTGTCATGTGATAAGTAATAAATATATTTTTCTTAGGTGCATTGCACGGGACTATAAAAATTTATTATGAATATATTAGGTTCATGTTAAATAATATTGCAAGATATTTAAATTATACATTTACAACGAACAATTTTTATTTTCAAACTATATATTTGACAATATATATTTTGCAAGTATATATATTTGATAATATATATTGTATTGAATCATCAAAGTAAAATATTAAACATAAAGATTTATAATTTTTTTAAATATTAAAAGTTTCTTTTGTTAATAGCATAACCTAATTAAAATATTGAAAATTAATTAAATAAAACTAGTGTATTAGTGTATATATACATGTGGGGTGGGGGTGGCCATGGCCCACCCTACCTCATATGTAGCTACGCCACTGCCGACTACCATACCCCACCTTTACTCTCATCCACCCCATCCCTGCCCCAACCCATCCAAACCCACCACCCCACTCTCTCACCTACCCACCCCTACCCTACCCTACCCACTCCAACCCCCCATTCAATCCACCCCCATTCTAGCCTACCAATCCGACTACCA
This sequence comes from Centrapalus pauciflorus, assembly GCA_020465985.1. NCBI lineage: Eukaryota > Viridiplantae > Streptophyta > Magnoliopsida > Asterales > Asteraceae > Centrapalus > Centrapalus pauciflorus. The sequence continues at coordinate 725,065 of JAANYP010001141.1, forward strand.
GACCCCACTCTCACCCTACTCTCACCTACCCACCCCTGCCCCACCTACCCTGGGTGGGGTAGTGGTAGGTGGGGTTGGGTGCAGGGGTGGGTAGGTGAGAGTAGGATGAGAGTGGGGTGGTAGGTAGATAGGTGGGCTAGAATGGGGGTGTATTGAAATGACGGTGTGGGTAGGTGAGATTAGGGTATGGTAGGTGGATAGGTATGCTAGAGTGGGGGTTTGGATGGAATGAGGAGTGGGGTAGGGTAGGGTGGGGGTGTGTTAGGGTAGGTGAGAGTGGGGTATGGTAGGAGTGAATAAGTAGGCTAGAGTGGGGGTTGGGTGGAATGAGGGTGGGGGTAGGGGACTAGGGGTAAGGCTGGGGGGTAGGGGTGGGTAAGGGTGTGGTGGGTAAAGGGTAGGGGTGGGAGTGGGGTAGTAAGTGGATAGGTTGGCTAGAGTGGGGGTTGGGTGTAATGGGGGGAGTGGGGTTGGAGTAGGGTGGTAGGGGTAGGGTAGGTAGGAGGTAAGCGTGGTAGGGGTGGGTGGGTAGGGGGTAGGGTAGGGTATAGGTAGGGGTAGGGTAGGGTAGGTGGAAAGGTGGTTGGAGAAGGATAGGGGGTAGGATAGGATAGGTATGGGATAAGGTAGGTGGGGTAGGGATAGTTGTTAAAGGTAAGGGTGGGGTGAGGGGTTGGGTAGGGTGGGGTAGGGTAGGGTGGGTAGGGTAGGGTAGGGTAGCGTACGAGTAGGGTAGGGTGGGTAGGTTGAGGAGTGGGATGGGATGGGCAGTTGAGGGGTAGGTCAACTTGGGGTAGGGTAGGATGGATCATAGCTGAAAATTGAAAAATTAAATGGGTCAATCTAGATCATGATCCATCTGTCAAAATAATTGGATCATAGATCAGATAATGATCCATTGGCTAATGGATCAAATCCATGATCCACTTAATTGGATCACTGATCTGTTGGATCATGATCCAAATCCAATCCAATCCATCCATTGACAGCCCTAGCCGGAAGTGGGTGTGTTCAGTTACTGAAATTTTCATTTCACTTTCCAAAAAATATAAAACTTGTTACTTAATTACAATTCTTTAAATTTCATTTCATTTTTTAAAATATCATTTTTCATACTCTCTTACTTTTCTATCACCTACCTGTATTATTATTAATACTTTCTCTCTTTTATTTTTCTATTATCTATTCTATTTTTTTTTATTTTATAAGATCTATCTTATTTTCCTTGAAACTAAACTTTATCATTTAAACAATGTTTTACTTTTTATAAAACCATTGTTATTTTTTTTTAAACTATAAACTGAAAACTGAAATTGAAAAATAACTAATATTTGTTTACCAAACACAACCTGGACTTTTTATGGCTTTATTGCCTAAAATAGCAGCAAATTTTAGTTTAGATCCAATTATAGCAACAAACTAAAGTTATCTTAATGCATCAAACTTGCATTTTAGATTCTTTTATTGCAATGGCCAACGACACCATTTTATTTTTTATTATTTGATTAACTTACACCATTATTCTTATTTTTTAAAAAGTCAATCATGGTAAGTTGTCAAACCTTCCCCTCCCCTTCCCAACTTATTCTTTATCTTCAACTTAGGCTAAAGAGAGAAGAGAGAAGAAAAGTTAAAGGTTGAAGATTGATTAAAGTTCGGAGCTCTAGTCTTATACTTCTAGTGTCAAAGATCGAGGTATATGTTTCTCTTATCTTTCTCCTTCTTTGTTCTTTGTTAGTGTGCATTCCCGAGTGGACACATGTACTCTCAGGGAATTTTCATTTGTAAAAGATATTAAAAAATATATTGCTAAAGAAAAGACAAGGTGATCCTTTGCTTTCCAGGAAAGGACATCTCCCCCATGGTGGAAAGGACTAGTACGGATGACAGGAAATGTTTTGTCCCCTAATAGAGACAAAACATGGACACAGGTTGTAAAACCCCAAATAATTAGGAGGTAATTATATTCCTAATAATGTTGAGTTAATATAGTTATTGAAATAATTATTATTAATTGGAGATATTAGTAATATTGACTAATGAGGTAATTAACTTTGCCCAACGATTGAAATGGTAAACTTAAAGGTCATATTATGAGTTGCCAATAATTTATGACATTTGCTATTATTGAGACTTGTATGATAAAAAGAAAATAAATGTGGTTAGTATTGAAATAACAAGAATGGGTAATGAACTTTTGGTATTTTTAACAAAATGAAAGATGGTTAGTGGGGGAGGGGCTTATGTTGTCATGTGATGGAAGTTGGAGGGTTGGGGGTGGCCAAAGGCCAAACCCCCTCCCTTTTTTCTCTTCCTTGACCGTCCAACCCAAACAAACACACACTTTCACATTTCAATTTTGTGCAAAAGAAAGAAGAGAGAAAAGAAGAAAGAGGCTAGGGTTTTTTGGAGTTTGATGATCAAAGGTTGAAGGTTGAAGGCTAATCTTTGATATTTGGAGTTTTATTGAAGGTATAAACACCTCCTTGATTCTTTCTCTCCATTGTTTCTCTTTTCCTCTATTTTTGGAGATGAAACCCTAAACGGGTTTATGTTGAAATGTTTTGTAATGACTCCAATCTTTTAATATGTTGTTATATGATCAAAATGGAGCCATAATATGCAACTACATTGGTAATTTGAGTTAGTTTTGGTTTGAACCCAAGCTAGGGCTCAAATGAGCTCCAATGAGTTAAGGATTTGAGTTTGATGTTTTAGTAAGATAAATATGCTAAATCTTCATCCATATATGTTAAATATTGATATGGAATCAAATGGAATTAAGTAGATGCTCATTTGGAGATTTGAAGAGATGATTTGGGTTTTAACCCATTTATGAACTCAAAAGAGTTCATATGAACCAATTGATGATCTTTTATGATTTAAATGTGTGGGAAGGGTGTAAAATGGTCTAAATATGTTACATTAATGATTCCATGTATTGGTTGGGGTTAAACTCGAGCAAAGGCTCAAGTTGGTATTTTAAGTCTAAACCGCACGCCAAGTGTTCGGTGAAATGCCACAATGAGTTCTTAATCGTTGTTGGGTTGAATTTAATGCTTGGATATGATATTAATGCCTAAACATAGCCTAAATGTGTCAAATAATGTTATGGAATTGATTAGAATTGAAAATGAGCTAAAATGGAGCTTGGTGTTGTCGGTTGGAGCTTTCGGTCATTTTCGGACTCGTTCGGAGTCTGTATGAGCTCCATGGAATCATGGAATGTTATTAAATGATTCTATCATGTTTAGAGGTGTTAAAGTGACCTTAATATGCTATAAATATTGTTGGTAAAGTCCCTCCAAAGTTACGAAAACGTTTATGGAAGTTTTGGTGAGTTTGGGTGCTTCACGCCGTGACCATCCTTAAGTCACGCCATGACCATCTTTCTGCCCACAAAAATGGATTTTGGTCGGTCGGGGGTCGATTCTTGGGTCCAATACGTTCGTTGCACCTCTAAATTAAGTGTTTTAAGGGTTTGAGGGCCTTTGATCCATTCCGGAACTCCTAAGGCCTCATATGAACTTAGTACTTTCGTTTTGATAACACAATACCCTTAGCCTACTCTTAGGGGCTTATCTTGTGTTCGGGGGCTTACGTGTACGCGTTATGAATGCTTCTAGGTGAATTGAGTCGAAAGGAGCTTGATTGCAAACTTTAGCTATTCTCCGGGCTATTGTGGCTTTATTGGAAGGCTTTGGAATCTTCTAAACCGATCACTGTGAGTTCTAGGACTAATGTAGATGAATGATTACATGTTAATTGTTGTTTACCCTTTGTTGATAACATGCTACTTGATCATGCATATTCACATGCTATATATGGATTCATTGTAGCCTTATTGAACATGTTGTCATGCATCATGAATTGAAAAGTGAATTGCCATGATAGTTGACATAGTTGTGTATTGGTTTGTTATGCAATTCATATAATATGTCTAACCGCTTATCTGTATGAATAATATTGGTTGGAAGTTGGTAATTCACGTTTAATGATCTCGTAGGTTGGACTACTCACTTTTGTGATTGATTAATAATAGTTGGGATATATGCATGAATCTTTAAGTTGTATATTGGGTCGTCTTCGTGACAATCTAATTGATTATGATTCGGGCATAAAGGACTAATTAACCGGTAGGTTTATTAGTATTGTCAAACGACCCCAATGATATGTTAGAACCATTATTGAAGAACGGTTAGTAGATCCACATGGGTGGTTTCCTTAATTGGTCTTATGGACCATTATAGACTCTCACGAGTCCTCTTGAACCCTAATTTGTTGTGGAATGCGTTTTGGACCCATTTGGATGTCCATGGATTATTCTTGGCCCTTTGGATGCCGGATGCCGACGTACTTGCTAGGGACAGTCCCGTACTTGCTAGGGACAGCCTCGTACTTGCTAGAGACAATACCACTCCCGACTTCGATAGGGAACCCTAGACGACCATGGGGTATGTGGTTATTGGATTGGGATATATTATCTCATGTGAGGACGACAACGGGCCGCCTGCGGGCGATGATTATGACACGTTGGGTTGCAAGCATGAGTTATATCCTAGTGTCGGTGTTGACATCATGTGAGGACAGCAACGGGCCGCCTTCGTGGCGATGATTGTGACACGTTGGGCCGCAAGCATGTTTGTTCTCACCTTTGAATTGGAGTCATCAGTAGTACGTACTGTGGTAATGTAACGTGCCGATTTGGTAAGGCAGCTTTGTAAAAGCGTTACAACGTGCTACTATGACACGCGTTGGAATCCCCACTTTGGCTCGACTATGTCTAGCGGTGTAGTGGATTCCGAGAGTTGAGTCAGTTCCCTACCTTGACCGGCTAGGCCGGGCGGTGAAGGTGGAACATGTGACGTTGATAAATGTCGAGAATGCTAATAGTCCTCACTGAGATGAGACATCTTGTTGTGAATTCGAATAGGTAAATAATTGATGTGGGACACCGATAGTCTTCAACGAGGATGAGGTGATCCCATTCTAACTTGACATTGGCCATCATTTGCCCCTATATCTTTGGTTGATAGAAATTATGTGTTGGATAGACATGGTTAACATGTAATTGTTATTTATATTAATCTTAGAATTCACTAAACAACTTTTGTTGTTTACCCCTTTAGTTGTTAACCTTTTGCAGGTTTGAGCTATCGAGTGGGAAACTTATATTCCTCCTCATTATTCAGAGTGTAGACTCGTGACTAACGGTATACTTTGGTTGTGTTGGGTTTAGGTTAGTCGACCTCTTGGCCTTGACTATTCGTTTGCAGGATTATGACCTGTATCATTGTAGATTTAATAATTGTTATTCGGATGCATCACTTATGATGCATTGGTTGTAAAAGTTTTAAATTCTACCATAATTCCGCAATTATTGATGTATTAATTATTGCTAATTACACTTAAATATGTATTATTGTTGTATGGGTGTTTCACAGCTAGGAAGAAGACAAAAATTAAGGAAAGATCCGTTTTCTCTCAGCTTATATAGGCGGGAGCAACCCCAATTTTGGGATCATCTTCATCTCCTTCATCTTGATAATTTTTCTTTTTAAGAAATAGCATGAAACCTGACTTGGGCGTCGGAGGTGTCTCATAGGGAACCCTCCCTGTGTAGGCACGCTGACCCTTTTTTGTTATATCATCTTGTAGAGTTTAGCCCAGACTTTGTGAGGAACTAAGGTGCGATTCAGAAGAGCAAAGCTACTGGAGATTCATTGTGCAAACAAATGGCGCCATCCATGGGACCGACGTGAAATAGCTTCGTTCTCCTTTCTATTCTACTCCTTTCAGATAGCTTGAACCCCTTCTTTCCCCGTAATGACCAGCTCTAAAGAAACTTCCCAACCTCTTATCCCCACATCGGAGCCCCATGTCATTCTAGAAACACCCCCTCGTAGAAGCCAAGACCCTCATGCCTCAGACCCCTATCAGACGGGAGGACCCTCCGTCATGGGAGGGAATGCTCAAACAGAAATTTCGGACGATCCATCCTTTGTCCAGCAGAACTTCGAAACCCTATCACACCTCCTGGGGCAAGAGAGAGACAGGAGGGCCATGTTAGCCAGTGTGCAGGCGCAACTCTTTGTTCGCGAGGAGGAAGAGCGAAGACTGGCATCACTTAACCTTCCACCCCCTCCACCATGGATTACCCAGCAGACGACTTTCTCTCCCTCTGTAATGTTCTCCCAGGCATATCCTTTTTACCCTACTCATCACCCCACCATGGCCACCTCTGTGACCATCATGCAAAACCCAGAAACTAACCCTTCTCAGACCCCACCTATACAAACACTGTCGCAAACCTCCACCGTTTCATCTACCTCTGCAGCCAACTCGTCAGTTACCATGAGAGTTTCCACCCAGTCGGAAGGAGTTTGGTATCCAAGAGGACTTCTTGGAGTCAGCTTCGAAAATTATTGGCGATATGGACCCAATGCCGGGCACCAGCAGGGATACCCCAATTGGTTCAGCGGTGGTCCACATTACATCCCCCAGGGAACTTGGATTTCAGAAGGGTTCGCCAGACCATCGGTCCCGCCACCTCCCGTTACCAGCAGCTTGCCCTCAAAACCATCCCCTTTTGTTCGGTGGATTGAAGAATATCCCCTACCGGAGAGACTGAAATTCCCTACAAGTATAGGAATGTACGATGGAACGGGAGATCCTGATGACCACTTGAGGCTCTTCGCATGGATAGTCAAAATTTCTAGATGGTCCGTACCAGTGGCCTGCCACATGTTCCCTTTGACGTTGAAAGGAATGGCAAGACTATGGTTCGATGGCCTACCAGCCGGGTCAGTACAGAGTTTTGATGATTTAAAAGCCAGTTTCCGCATGAATTTCATGCAACAGAAGAAGTACACCAAGACCCATTTGGAAGTGCATAATATCAAACAGTTGGAAGGGGAGAATGTCAGAACGTTCGTGGAAAGATACAATTTGGAAAGCCAACAGATCCGAGCACTTAACGAAGACTCGAAGATATCTGCTTTCATTCATGGACTCCGCACTCGTCAATTAATAGAGATCTTGTCAGCAGAGTTACCCAGCACTTACCAGGAGCTACTAGATAAGTTTACTCATTCATCAGGTCGAAGGAGACGGCTACCTATGGCGCGTCAGCAAATCGGAAGCAAGGCCAGGAAGTTTCTAGACAAAGCTCTCAAGCGAGAAATCCGGTGGACAGATTCCCCCAGGGAAGGAATTCTTCTCGGTCATCCTCGTATGAGAGGCGGCAACAGTCATTCACCAAACCCCCCGGTCAGGGTTTGTTCTCTTCCCTCTCCAAAACCCCCCATGAAATACTACTGACTGAAAAAGCAAGCTCCTCATTTAGGCCCCCTCCCAGAATGCCGGGAATCCCAAAAAACAAGGATAGATCCCGCTATTGAGAGTTTCATGAAGATTTTGGTCATGATACGAATTTCTGTATAGAATTGAAGAGACAAGTAGAAGTGGCCGTCAATTCGGTAAAATTGGCTCATTTGGTTAAAGGGATCAAGGCTCCGAAAAGCGAAGGGGAAGCTTCAGGGGCTAAGAAGCATAATTGGCAAAGGGAAGGAAAGCAGCACCAGGACCAAGCTGTCACCTCCAAACCACTCAATGAGATACACATGATCCGATGGGTAGGCAATGGGGGGAAGCGCAGGAAAGAGCCATCCGAAAGTATCGATCTGGAGCTAGTCTGCAGTTGCAGGGGACATCAACAAAGCTCTCTACGGATCCAATCCTGATCGATGTGGAAGTAGCAAGTAACCTTATACATAAGGTCTATTGTGAAACAGGAAGTGCGTGTGAAGTGATGTATGTGCATTGTTTCAATCAGTTATCAGACAAGGAGCGCTGCCTTCTCAGACCTATAGTTACCCCTCTTACTGACTTCGCAGAGGAAGTGAGATGGCCAAAGGAAACTTTGACATTGCCCATGCAGATTGGGTCGCCGCCCACGCAGTGGATAGGGGAAGTGGAGTTTGTCGTGGTGGAATCTCCCTCTCCCTATAACATCATCTTGGGTAGAACAACAATGAAGCGCATGGAGATGATAGTCTCCACACCCCACTCAACAATATCCCTCCAGACGTCAGGAGGAAGGATCGTCATCCGATCGAAGGGGACAGCCCCTGTAGACTGCATGACGGTAGAGGCTGCGAAGCCATAACAACTAGCAGAAGAAGAATCCTCAGCTGTCCTTACTCCAGAAGATTTTGAAAAGGTATCTATAAATTCCTCCTTTCCAGAGCAAAGTGTTGCAGTAGGAAGATCTCTTTCACCAGAAGGAAGGGTTGCATTGATAAAGTTGTTAACAAATAACCTTGGGATATTTGCTTGGAAGCCTAAAGACATGGAGGGGGTCCCCCGGGTAATTAATGTCAAAGGCGGAGGCACATTCATTACCTCCCATCATCTGAAAGTTTCTCCCTCTATAGAACTGGTATGTCAAAAGAAGCGATCGCTGGCTCCCGAAAGGAGCAAAGTCGTATGTGAGGAGGTGGCAAAGTTGGTGCAAGCAGGAATACTGAAGGAGGTTCAATACCCTACCTGGGTGGCGAATCCCGTCATGGTTAAGAAATCCAATGAAACCTGGAGAATGTGCGTTGATTTTACGGATTTAAACAAGGCATGTCCCAAAGATTGCTATCCTCTACCGGAGATAGATTGGAAGATTGAAACTCTTACAGATTTAGGTGGAAGTGTTTTTTGGATGCTTACAAAGGTTACCACCAAATCCAAATGACTTTGGAAGATGAAAAAAAAACGGCTTTCCACACAGACATGAGAGTATTCTGCTATCGAAAGATGCCCTTCGGCTTGAAGAATGCTGGAGCCACCTACCAGCGCTTGATAGGCACGGCCTTTAGAGGTCATATTGGTCGAAATTCGGAAGCCTATGTGGACGACATGGTCATTAAGAGTAGGACGGAAGAGTCTCTCCTCTTGGACATAGCTGAGACCTTCGCAGCCCTCAGGGAAATCGGTATGAAGCTAAATCCGGAAAAATGTTCATTTGGGATGATCAAGGGACAGTTTCTAGTTCACATTATCACCCCAGAGGGAATATGCGCAAACCCAAAGAAAGTTAAGGACATTCTCTCTCTCAAATCGCCATCAACACTAAGGGAAGTACAAAGTTTGAACGGGAAGTTAGCAGCTCTAGGAAGATTCTTTTCTAAAGCGGCGAAGAAGTCATCCCCTTTCTTCAAAACCCTCAAGGGATGTCTGGAGAAGAGCCAATTCCGATGGATGCCCGAGGCGGAACAAGCTTTCAGCCAGATGAAAGCATGCATTCAATCCCTCCCAATGATCACTGCACCCGCCGCGGGTGAAAACTTAATTATGTATTTGGCTGCTTCGCAGGATTCAGCCAGCGCTGTGTTGCTAACTGACAGAAAGGGTAAGCAATTACCCATTTACTTTGTTAGTCGAATGTTGCAGGGACCAGAGACCCGATATCCCATGATAGAGAAGCTGGTGCTCATCCTCGTGCATTCCGCCAGGAAGCTCCGCCGATACTTCCAGGCTCATCAGATAACCATCTTCACTGGCCAACCCATCAAGCAGGTTCTTTCCAAACCGGAGAAATCGGGAAGGCTTACCAAGTGGGCGATAGAGTTGGGGGGATGTGATTTACGGTTTGAAGCTAGACAATCTCTCAAGGGACAAATACTGGCAGACTTCCTTGCGGAAACACAGAGGGAAGAAGGTCCCGGGAAGCTAATGGCAAAGGCGGTTACAGATACGGATACAAGCGGAGATTCTCAATGGGTCCTTTTCACTGATGGCGCATCCAGTGCAGAGGGGTCAGGAGCAGGCTTACTTCTCAGAAGTCCGGATGGTACAGAATATACTTATGCCCTACGCTTCAATTTCCCGACAACCAACAATGAGGCAGAGTATGAGGCATTGTTAGCAGGCCTAAGGATGGCGAAAGACATGGGGGTTGATAAGATAACAATCCATGTGGACTCACAGTTGGTGGCTAACCAGGTTGAGGGAACATTCGAAGCTAAGGACGCCTCAATGCGGAAGTATCTTGACGAGGTAAGGGCATTACTTTCACATTTCACAAATTGGAGGATAAAGAAAATTCCCAGGGGGCAGAACAAACGAGTCGATGTACTCAGCAAGTTAGCTTCTATGACATTCTCTCACTTGACCAAGGAGGTACTTGTGGAAGTGCTGGAGAAACCCTCGGTGGGGTACGATGTAATGAGCATTATCCAAGGAACTGGACCTAACTGGATGGCACCAATTGTCGAATACTTAGTGCGTGATAAAATGCCAGAGGACAGGGACGAAGCTCGCAGGCTCCATTTAAAAGCTCCCCTATACTCGGTTAAGGAGGGGGTGCTATACCGAAGATCGTTCTTGACACCATGGCTCCGTTGTATGGGCCTCAAAGAGGCCAAAAATGTGATGCAAGAAGTTCATATGGGATCATGTGGTCTGCATTCAGGGATGCGAACTGTGGTCACTAAAATTATGAGATTGGGTTACTACTGGCCAACCATGCATAGGGACGCGGAAGAGGAACTGAGTGCCTGCAGGTCCTGCCAAATTCATGCTCGAATCCCACGCAACCCCCAGCACGAAATGGTACCCATAGGAGGGTGTTGGCCTTTTGATAAATGGGGGATAGATATTGTGGGTCCTTTCCCAGAGGCGCCAGGGAGAGTAAAATTCCTCCTGGTGGCTATCGATTATTTTACAAAGTGGGTGGAAGTGCAGGAGCTGGCTACAATAACGGGAATAAAGGTTTTGAACTTTGTGTGGAATAACATATTCTGTCGTTTTGGGGTTCCACATACGATCGTTAGCGATAATGGAAAACAGTTTGCTGAAGAACCTTTCCGTTCTTGGTGTAAAGAAATAAACATTATCCAAAATTTCAATTCTGTAGCCCACCCCCAAGCCAATGGCCAAGTGGAAGTTACCAACCGCGAGATAGTAAAAGGACTTAAGCGGCATCTGGGGGACTGCTCCAGTGGGTGGCTTGATGAACTCCCTAGCATTCTATGGGGACTACGTACCACGCCAAAGAATAGTCACGACGAAACCCCGTTTAGCCTAACCTACGGGTCGGAAGCTATGTTGCCAGCAGAAGTAAGCGTTCCCACGCACCGGCGGGAGACATATGACATTTCCAATAACGAAGAATCTCGTAGAGTGAACTTAGATTTGCTGGAAGAAAATGCAATTGGGCCTTTGTTAAAGAAGAAACATGCAAGCAGGCCATGAGCAGGTATTACAATCGGCGAGTGCAAAATCACTCTTTCCTCCCAGGGGATTATGTACTCAGGCGAAATGAAGCAAGCAGAGTCGAAAGTCTGGGCAAATTGGGACCAACATGGGAAGGTCCCTACCAAGTATATGAGGCTGGGAAACACGGGACATACCAACTCAAAACACTGCAAGGAAAATGTTTGCCAAGAACCTGACACGTTACAAACATTAGAAAATACTACATGTAAAGAAAAGATGAGGGACACATGCCCTCCTTTTGTTGCTACTTTTTTTTATCAACATGAAATGATATGAAGAAGTTTTCCTCATTTTCCACTGCTTCTTTTTTATTCTTCGACAACATATGTCTTGCAAGCATCGTTTGGACCAGTCCTATCACAAACGATATGTACGCTAAAACGGCATCTGATCCACCAAGATCATTTGCTCGAAAATAAAAGGGGGTTGAATACAAAGATCCCCCCACAATGTGTCGACAGAAACCTAGGACGATCCATCAGGATGTCATCCACCTGCCACTTCATTTTCCTATCAAAGGAACAGATAAAAACATGCATATAGTCATGGGAACTGATCATTAACATAACTAATCGCAACCAATGTTTTATCACAAGAGACCCCGAACAGGTCACAAACTAAACAAACATACGCATAATTGTCTTAAAGCCATGTAATTGTTTAAACAAAAGAAAACATACAAGGATCTTACAAAGATCCCAGCCAGCCACGCAGGGCGCATCAAATTCTTTTTCAGGTTAACCTTCCAGTAGCAGGGAGAATAACTTTGATCTCCGCCAAGGATCTCCTCCCATCGGCACTAACAGCCTGCATGCAAGGGTAAGTACCACGAGCAACCGTCTCAATGGCCTGCTGGAACCTGAGAGGTGCATCTGGATCAAAACCTTCGATCTCCTCAATAGGTTGCTCCCTTAAATACCGGCCATGCAATATTTGGGCGATTTGATGGCGACCCAGCTTCAAAGCTTCCCTCTAAAGCTGCTTCAACGGATCAACAAACTCAGGACTGCGAACTAGACGCAAGAACACGTGCTCAAACCCTCGGTAATTATTTTTCCTTTCTCCGCAACAGCTGCATCTCTCTCCTTTTCTAACAAAGCACACCTCTCCTTCAACGCTATCATCTCCTCAGACTGATTGTGTAACCCCTCTTTCAACTGCTCTACCATAAAACTTTGATCCTTAACTTCAATTTTCGAAGCCTCTAAGCTTGCTTGACACTGTTCCAGTTCTTTCTTGAATTTCTCAGTCTCCTCACATTGCGTTTCCATCTTTTCCATAGCCCTAACATTCCTACCTAGCCGCTGACGCATATCCATGGTGATGTTCATCATGTCCAGTAATATCTCATCGGACTTGGTCGCGGCCCCCACATCAGACAAATCTTTAGATTTACCCTTCCCAGGGCTAGGAAACACATGGTTCAAAAAATCACGACGAGACAAGGCAAATGATAGATCGTCATTAGCAAGAATTTTCCAGGAAGGCTTGAATACACCTGCTACCTCAGTGTCACTTTTCTCCTTATCAGAAGACGAATCCACAAGAAGCACACCTTCCTCCTGGATAAGAGGTTCCTTACTAGTGGTAATTTTTGAAGGCGAGGAATGATGGCTGGTAAAGGAAGCCGTCCTCCCAGGAGTATCAGATAGCTCCCTAATGACAACTCCCTTTGATGATCGAAGTCCGATCCGAAGGGAGGGGGTGGAGGACGGTACATTAGCTTTCCTCTTACGTTTTTTAATTGCATGTGCTAGTGTCTCACCGTCTTCAGAATCTAAAGTATAAGAGAAAAGGGTAAAAACAAGAGAAACATAAAAGGTGAAGCAGAGATTAAAGGTCATACCTTTCTCGGAGGCAAGGGTGACGTTCCCAGCACCACTACCAACATTCTGTTCCCCACGGGCGGAACCCTCACCATCGTTAGCTTTCTTGGCAATAAAACGAATGCCAGAAATGTCGTCATCAGTAAGAAGATCACCCAAATTCATCTCTGAAAAAGAACAGGAAAGATAAAAATACTTGAGAGAAGTAACAAGTCAAACAAGTAAGGAGACTACTTACCAACATGACCCTTATAAGCCACAGGCATAGAGCCAGGCCGTCCATAAACACGACTTATACCCGCCATAACTAAAACCTCTTCGGGATACACCCGAAGATGAAACCTTTGGTTACATAACTTCTCCCTTATATCACCATCAAAGATCTTGGGTAAGACGTTCGCCTCAGCATTTCCTCCTTCCCGCCAGACAAGTAAACTATTCCTTCCCTACCTACAACCTTGCTATCTACCCAGATATACCTCCCCTTCCAATCCCTTAAACAGGTCCTCTTCCCCACTAGAATGTGGGAAAAGGGCTTCAGTCTACGCTCAAAAATGAACCAATCCCCTTTGTTACATAGTTTGAAAATAGTACGAAATAAGTCCACACTAGGGCTCTCCCCTACAGACTTACAGGCCATCTCAAAAACCATAGCCTTCTCACACCCCAAAGGAGTCAACTGCGTAATGTGAATTTGATAGAAGGAAAGTAAATCTAAGAAAAAAGTGCTAAGAGGAAAGCGGAGTTGACCTATTTTTATAGATTTAGTATAGATGGCCACATTGCCAAGGGGAGGGTGGTTAGCCCTCTCGTGCTCCTGGGGAAGACAAGGGTGAATACTGGAAGGGATTCCATATTCCTTACAGAACTTACGGAAATACGAAGGAGAAACTATGGAGGGATGATCCCCAATGTTCCCTGAGCCATCATCAGAGGCCTCTGGTTCCATAAGGGTGTGACAAGGGTAAAGAAAAAGACAAAGAAGAACTAACCTGTTTGACGGTGATACTCTCCGACGAAGAAACCCACGGAAAGAAAGAAAAAAGAAGGGAGGGGAAAAAGAGAAAGCAAAAACCGTCCAAGGGGTGAGTGAACCGCTCCCTTTTAAAGGGGTGAATAAGTTTTCAAAATTTAAAAATGGGAGTTATCAAGGATCCCTGTGGAGTAAATTGGGCGGGAGTCCACGTGGAACTCCTCAGGACATCGACCCCTGACTGGCGCCTCAAGCCATCAACGTCAAGTGATATCTCGTCAGGCGCGTAGGGCAGCTACCCTACTCACATTAATTGACGGACGCGACCCATCATGATTACCTGCCGCCCGTTACCCAATGTAAGTAGTTTCACCCTCCTCTTGGCAAAGTGGCCATCTACACTAAATCTGTAAAGATAGGTCACCTCCGCTTTCCTCTTAGTACTTTTTTCTTAGATTTGCTTTCCTTCTATCAGATTCACATAACACAATTGACTCCGTTGGGGTGTGAGAAGGCCATGGTTTTTGAGATGGCCTGTAAGTCCATAGGGGAGAGCCCTAGTGTGGACTTATTCCGCACTTTTTTCAAATTGTGTAACAAAGGGGATTGGTTTATCTTTGAGCGTAGACTGAAACCCTTTTCCCACATTCTGGTGGGGAAGATGACCTGTTTAAGAGATTGGAAAGGGAGGTATATATGGGTAGATAACAAGGTTGTAGGCAGGGGAAGGAATAGTTTGCTTGTCTGGCGGGAAGGAGGAAATGCTGAGCCGAACGTTTTACCCAAGATCTTTGATGGTGATATAAGGGAGAAGTTATGTAACCAAAGGTTTCATCTTCGGGTGTATCCCGAAGAGGTTTTAGTTATGGCAGGTATAAGTCGTGTTTATAGGCGGCTTGACTCTATGCCTGTGGCTTATAAGGGTCATGTTGGTAAGTAGCTTCCTTACTTGTTTGACTTGTTACTTCTCTCAAGTGTTTTTATCTTTCCTGTTCTTTTACAGAGATGAATCTGGGTGACCTTCTTACTGATGATGACATTTCCGGCATTCGTTTTATTGCCAAGAAGACTGACGGTGGCGAAAGTTCCGCTCGTGGGGAACAGAATCTTGGTAGTGGTGCTGGGAACGCCACCCTTGCCTCTGAGGAAGGTATAACCTTTGGTCTCTGCTTCTCCTTTTATATTTCTCTTGTTTTTACCCCCTTCTCTTGTACCTTAGATTCTGAAGATGGTGAAACACTAGCACATGCAATTAAAAAACGTAAAAGGAAGTCTAACGTACCATCCTCCTCCCCCTCCCTTCGGAGGGGCCTTTGATCGTCAAAGGGAGTTGTTATTAGGGAACAATCTGATACCCCTGGGAGGACGGCTTCCTTCACCAGCCATCATTCCTCGCCCCTAAAAATTACCACTGGCAAGGAGCCTCTTGTCCAGGAGGAAGATGTGCTTCTTGTGGATTCGTCTTCTGATAAGGAAAAAAGTGATGCTGAGGGTGCAGGTGTATTTAAACCTTCTTGGAAAATTCTTGCTAATAACGATTTGTTCTTTGCCTTGTCTCGTCGTGATTTTTTGAACCATGTGTTTCATAGCCCTAGGAAAGGTAAGTTTAAAGATTATCTGACGTAGGGGCTGCGACTAAGTCCGATGAGATATTACTGGACATGATGAATATCACCATGGATATACGTTAACGGTTAGGTAGAAAAGTGAAGGCTATGGAAAAAATGGAAGCGCAATGTGAGGAAGCTGTGAAAATCAAGAAAGAACTGGAACAGTGTTAGGCAAGTTTAGAGGCTTTGAAAATTGAAGTCAAATATCAGAGTTTTATGGTAGATCAGCTGAAAGAAGGGTTACGCAATCAGTCTGAGGAGATGATAGCGTTGAAGGAGAAGTGTGCTTTGCTAGAAAAGGAGAGAGATGAAGCTGTTGCGGAGAAAGGAAAAATAGTTACCGAAGGCTTTCAGCATGTGTTCTTGCGTCTGGTTCGCAGCCCTCAGTTCGTTGACCCATTGAAGCAGCTTCAAAGGGAAGCTTTGAAGCTTGGTCGCCATCAAATCGCCCAAGTGTTGCATGGTAGGTATTTAAGGGGAAAGCCTATTGAGAAAGTGGAAGGTTTTGATCCAGATGCACCTCTCACAAGTTCCAGCAGGCCATTGAGACGGTTGCTCACGGTACTTACCCTTACCTGCAGGCTGTTAGTGCTGACGGGAAGAGATCTTGGGCGGAGATCAAAGCTATTCTCCCCGCTACCGGAAGGTTAACCTGAAGAAAATCAGATTTGATGCGCCCTGCATGGCTGATTGGGATCTTTGTAAGATCCTTGTATGTTTTCTTTTGTTTAAACAATTGCATGGTTTTAAGACAATTATGTGTGTGTGTTTGGTTTGTGACCTGTTCAGGGTCTCTTGTGATAAAACATTGGCTGCAATTAGTTTTTAAATGATCAGTTTCCCGTTACTATATGCATGTTTTTATGTGTTCCTTTCTTTCGATAGGAAAATGAAGTAGCAGGTGGATGACATCCTGATGGATCATCCAAGGTTAGTGTCGACACATTATGGGGGGATTTATGCGTTCGACCCCCTTTAAGTTTTGAGCAAATGATCCTGATGGATTAGATGTCGTTTTAGCGTACATATCGTTTTTGATGGAAATGGTCCAAACGATGTTTGCAAGACGCGAGTGTACGTATGTTTTTAATAATTTAAAAAGGCATAACATGGGGAAAATGAGGAAAATTTCTTCATTTCTATTCATGTCGTCATAAAAAAGAGTAGCAACAAAAGGAGGGCATGTGCCCCTCATCTTTTCTTTACATATAGGTTTCTAAGGTTTGTAACGTGCCAGGTTCTTGGCAAACACTTTCCTTGCAGTGTTTTGAGTCAGTACGTTCCGTGCTTCCCAGCCTCATATACTTGGTAGGGACCTTCCCATGTTGGTCCCAACTTGCCCAGACTTTCAACTCTGCTTGCTTCATTTCGCCTGAGTACATAATCCCCTGGGAGGAAGGAGTGATTTTGCACTCGCCGATTGTAATACCTGCTCATGGCCTACTTGCTTGCTGCTTCCTTGATCAAGGCCCGATTGCGCTTTTCTTCCAGCAAATCTAAGTTTACCCTGCGAGATTCTTCGTTACTGGATATGTCATATGTCTCTCGTTGGTGTGTGGGGACGCTTACTTCTGCTGGCAACATAGCTTCCGATCCGTAGGTTAGGCTAAACGGTGTTTTGTCGTGACTATTTTTTGGCGTGGTGCGTAGTCCCCATAGAATGCTAGGGAGTCCATCAAGCCACCCGCTGGAGCAGTACCCCCAGACGCCGCTTAAGTCCCTTTACTATCTCGCGATTAGTAACTTCCACTTGACCATTGGCTTGGGGGTGAGCTACAGAAGTGAAACTTTGGACAATGTTCATTTCCTTACACCAAGAACGGAAAGGCTCCTCCGCAAACTGCTTTCCATTGTTGCTAACGATCGTATGTGGGACCCTAAAACGACAGACTATGTTATTCCACACAAAGTTCAAGACCTTTCTTCCTGTTATTGTAGCCAGGTCCTGCACTTCTACCCACTTTGTAAAGTAATCGATAGCCACCATGAGGAATTTTATTCTTCCTGGTGCCTCCGGGAAGGGACCCACAATATCTATGCCCCACTTATCAAAGGGCCAACACCCACCCATGGGTACCATTTCGTGCTGGGGATTGCGTGGAATTCGGGCATGAATTTGGCAGACTTGCAGGCTCTTAGTTCCTCTTCCGCGTCTCTATGCATGGTTGGCCAGAAGTAACCCAATCTCATAATTTTGGTGACTACCGTTCGTACCCCCCGAGTGCAGACCACATGATCCCATATGAACTTCCTACATCACGTTTTTGGCCTCCATGGGACCCAGACAACGGAGCCATGGCGCCAAGAACGATCTTCTGTATAGCACTCATTCCTTAACCGAGTATAGGGGAGCTTTCAAACGGAGTCTGCGAGCTTCGTCCTTATCCTCTGGTACTTTATCACACACCAAGTATTCGACGATAGGTGTCATCCAGTTGGGTCTAGGCTCTTGGATAATGCTCATTACATCATACCCCACCGAGGGTTTCTCCAAAACTTCCACGAGTACTTCCTTGGTTAAGTGAGAGAATGTCATAGAAGCCAACTTACTGAGTACATCGGCTTGCTTGTTCTGTCCCCTGAGAATTTGCTTTATTCTCCAATCCGCGAAATGTGAAAGTAATGCTCTTACCTCGTCAAGGTACTTCCGTATTGAGACGTCCTTAGCTTCGAAAGTTCTCTCAACTTGATTAGCTACCAACTGTGAGTCAACATGGATCATTATCTTACCAACTCCCATATTTTTTTTGCCATCCTCAAGCCTGCTAACAGCGCCTCATAATCTGCCTCGTTGTTAGTTGTCGGGAAATTGAAGCGTAGGGCATAAGTATATTCTGTATCGTTCGGGCTTCTGAGGAGCAAGCCTGCTCCTGACCCTTCTGCGCTGGATGCGCCATCAGTGAAGAGGACCCAATGAGAATCTCCGCCTGTATCTATAATCGTCTTCACCACGGGTTCCCCGGGAGTTTCTTCCCTTTGGGTTTCTGCAGGGATGTCTGCCATTATCTGTCCCTTGAGAGATTGCCTAGCCTCAAATCGTAAATCACATCCCCCCAAATCTATCGCCCACTTGGTAAGCCTCCCAGATTTCTCTGGTTTGGAAAGAACCTGCTTAATGGGCCGGTCCCTGAAGATGGTTATCTGATGAGCCTGGAAGTATCGGCGGAGCTTCCTGGCAGAATGTACAAGGATGAGCACCAGCTTCTCTATCATGGGATATCGGGTCTCTGGTCCCTGCAACATTCGACTAGCAAAGTAAATGGGTAATTGCTGACCCTTTCTGTCATTTAGTAACACAGCGCTGGATGACTCCTGCGAAGCAGCCAAATACATAATTAAGTTATCACCTTCGGCGGGTGCAGTGATCATTGGGAGGGACTGAATGCATGCTTTCATTTGGCTGAAAGCTTGATCCGCCTCGGGTGTCCACCGGAACTGGCTTTTCTCCAGACATCCTTTGAGGGTTTTGAAGAAAGGGGATGACTTCTCCGTTGCTTTAGAAAAGGACCTCCCCAGGGCTGCTAACTTCCCATTCAAACTTTGTACTTCCTTTAGCGTTGATGGCGACTTGAGAGAGAGAATGTCTTTAACTTTCTTTGGGTTTGCATATATTCCCTCTAGGGTAATAATGTGACCCAGAAACTGTCCTTTGATCATTCCAAAGGAACATTTTTCTGGGTTTAATTTCATACCGATTTCCCTGAGGGTTGCGAAGGTTTCAGCTATGTCCAAGAGGAGAGACTCTTCTGTCCTGCTCTTAATGACCATGTCGTCAAGATAAGCTTCCAAATTTCGACCAATCTGACCTCTAAAGGCTGTATCTATCAAACGTTGATAGGTGGCTCTCGCGTTTTTCAAGCCGAAAGGCATCTTTCGGTAGCAGAATACTCCCATGTCTGTGTGGAATGCGGTCGTTTCTTCATCTTCCAAGGCCATTTGGATTTGGTGGTAACCTTTGTAAGCATCCAAAAAGCACTTCCACCAGAATCCTGTGAGGGTTTCAATCTTCCAATCTATCTCAGGGAGAGGGTAGCAATCCTTGGGGCATGCTTTGTTTAAATCTGTAAAATCAACACACATTCTTCAGGCTCCATTGGACTTCTTAACCATGACGGGATTCGCCACCCAGGTAGGGTATTGAACCTCCCTCAGTTTTCCTGCTTGTACCAACTTTGCTACCTCCTCGCATACGGCTTTGCTCCTTTCGGGAGCCAGTGATCGCTTCTTTTGACATACCGGTTCTGCAGAGGGAGAAACTTTCAGATGATGGGAGGTATTGAACGTACCTCCGTCTTTGACATTAATTACCCGAGGGACCCCCTCCATGTCTTCAGGCTTCCAAGCAAATACCCCAACGTTACTTGTTAACAACTTCACCAACGCAGCTCTTCCCTCTGGCGAAAGGGATTTTCCCACGGCCACGCTATGCTCTGGAAAGGATGGATTTATAAAAACCTTTTCAAAATCTTCTGGAGTAAGAACGGCCGAGAGCTCCTCCTCTGTTGATTGTTCTGGCTTTACAGCTTCCACCGACATGCAGTCTACGGGGGCTGTCCCTTTCGATCAGATGATGATTCTTCCCCCAGGTGTCTTAAGGAGTACTGTTGAGTGGGGTGTGGAGACTACCATCTCCATGCGCTTCATTGTTGTTCTACCCAAGATGATGTTATAAGGAGAAGGAGATTCTACTACGACAAACTCCACTTCCCCTTACCACTGTGTGGGCGGCGCCCCAATCCGCATGGGGAGCGTCAAGGTTCCCTTTGGCCATCTGACTTCCCCGGCGAAACCAGTGAGGGGGGTTACCGTAGGTCTGAGTAAGCAGCATTCCTTGTCAGATAATTGATTGAAACAATGCACATACATCACTTCACACGCACTTCCTGTGTCACAATAAACCTTATGTATAAGGTTACTTCCCACTTCCACATCAATTAGGATTGGGTCTGTAGAGAGTCCTGTTTGGCTTCCCCTTCGGCTGCAGACCAACTCCAGATCCGCACTACCGGTCGGTTCTTTCCTGCGCTTCTTCTCATTGTTGGCCCAGCGGATCATGTGTATCTCGTTGAGTGGTTTAGAGGTGACAGCCTGGTCGTGGTGTTGCTTTCCTTCCCTTTGCCAATTATGCTTCTTAGCTCCTGATGCTTCCCTTTCGCTTTTCGGGGCCTTGATCCCTTTTACCAAGTGAGCCAACTTTCCTGACTTAACGACTTCTTTTACCTGCCTCTTCAACTCTATGCAGAAATTCGTATCATGGCCAAAGTCTTCATGGAACTCGCAATAGCGGGATCTGTCCTTGTTTTTTGGGTTTCCCGGCATTCTGGGAGGGGGCCTGAATGAGGAGCTTTCTTTTTCGGTCAGGAATATTTCATGGGGGGTTTTGGAGAGGGAAGAGAACAAACCATGTCCCGGGGGGTCTGGTGAACGACTGCTGCCGCCTCTCATATGGGGACGAACGGGAAGAGTTCCTTCCCTGGGGGTATCTGTCCGCTGGACTTCTCGCTTGAGAATTTTGTCCTGGGGCCTCCTGGCCTTGCTTCCGATTTGTTGACGCGCCATAGGTAGCCGTCTCATTTGACCTTATGAACAAATAAACCTTATCTAACAACTCCTGGTAAGTGCTTGGCAACTCCGCTGACAAGATCTCTATTAACTGACGAGTGCGGAGTCCGTGATTGAAGCCTGATATCTTCGAGTCTTCATTAAGCGCTCGAATTTGTTGGCTTTCCAAATTATATCTCTCCACAAATGTTCTGACATTTTCTTCTTCCAACTGTTTGATATTATGCACTTCCAAATGGGTTTTGGTGTACTTCTTCTGCTGCATGAAATTCATACGGAAACTGACTTTTAAATCATCAAAACTCTGCACTGACCCGGCCGGTAGGCCATCAAACCATAGCCTGGCCATTCCTTTCAACGTCAAGGGGAACATATGACAAGCCACTGGTACAGACCACCTAGAAATTTTGACTGTCCCCGCGAAGAGCCGCAAGTGGTCATCAGGATCTCCCGTTCCATCATACATTCCTATACTTGTAGGGAATTTCAGTCCCTCCGGTAGGGGGTATTCTTCAATCCACCGAACAAAAGGGGATGGTTCTGAGGGCAAACTGTTGGTAGCAGGAGGCGGCGAGATTGGTGGTCTAGCAAGCCCTTCTGGAATCCAAGCTCCATGGGGGGGGGGGGGTAACAATGTGGGGGCCAGGGAGGAACGACACCACCACTGAACCAGTTGGGATATCCCTGCTGATGCCCGACATTGGGTTCATACCGCCAATAGTTTTCGTAACTGACTCCGAGAAGTCCTCTGGGATACCAAACTCCTTCCGGCTGGGTAGATACTCCCATGGTAACTGACGAGTTGGCTGTAGGAGTAGATGAAACGACTGAGGTTTAGGATAATGTGGGTACAGGTGGGGTCTGAGAGGGATTAGTTTCTGGGTTTTGCATGATGGTCACAGAGGTGGCCATGTTGGGGAGTAGGGTAAAAAGGATATGCATGGGAGAACATTACAGAGGGGGAGAAAGTCGTCTGCGGGGTAATCCATGGTGGAGGGGGTGGAAGGTTAAGTGATGCTAGTCTTCGCTCTTCCTCCTCGCGGACGAAGAGTTGCGCATGTACACTAGCTAACATGGCCCTCCTATCTCTCTCTTGTCCTAGGAGGTGTGACAGGGTTTCGAAGTTCTACTGGACAAATGATGGGTCGACCGAAATTTCTGTTTGAGCATTCCCTCCCATGACGGATGGTCCTCCCGTCTGGTAGGGGTCTGAGGCATGGGGGTCTTGGCTTCCATGGGGGGGGGGGGGGTGTTTCTAAAATAACAGAAGGATCTGGTGTAGGATGAGAGGTTGGGAGGTTTCTTTAGAGTTGGCCATTATGTGGGAAAAAGGAGGTTCAAGCTATCTGAAAGGAGTAGAATAGAAAGGAGAACGGGGCTATTTCACGCCAGTTTCACGGATGGCGCCATTTGTTTGCACAATGAATCTCTGCTAGCTTTGTTCTTCTGAATCACACTATAATTCCTCACGAAATCTGGGCTAAGCTCTACAAGATGGAAACAACAAAGAAGGGTCAGCGTGTCTACACAGGGGAGGTTCCCTGTGAGACATCTCCGACGCCCAAGTCAGATCTCATGCTATTTCTTAGAGAGAAAAATTATCAAGTGAAGAAGATGAAGATCATACCAAAATTAGGGTTGTTCTTTCTTGTATATGTTGAGAGAAAACGGATCTCCTGAGTTTATCTCCTTCCCAGCTGCCCATGTTTTGTCTCTATTAGGAGACAAAACATTCCCTGTCATCCGTACTAGTCCTTTCCACTATAGGGGAAAGATGTCATTTTCTGGAAAGTAAGGGACCACCTTGTCTTTTCTTTAAGAATATATATTTTAATATCTTTTACAAGTGGAAATTCCCTGTGAGCACACGTGTCCATACGGGGATGCACACTAACAATATACATGTATGAATATTTGTTGATTATTAGAATCTTATGAAAAGCTAAACATATCTTAAGAAGAATGAGATGATATTTCGTCTATGGATCATTAAATCTACCCACACTAATTAAAACACCACTTCTCAACACCTCACACACGTACACACCACCTTTGCCCCCTCACACACACACACACCCACCCCTCAGACAAACACCGGCCAATTAACCACTCAATGACCACATCTAAATTCAATTTAATTGATTTAAGTCTTATTTGGCACCTCAAACTAATTCCAAACATACAATTTTTGATCTTTAATTGTATGTTTTTTTTTTGGACAACAAAAGATAGAACTAACCGGGAGCTTCGGCAATGCCATCACCCCCGCCTAGAACACCCGATATATATATATATATATATATATATATATATATATATATATATATATATATATATATATATATATATATATATATATATATATATATATATATATATTCAAGATCAATGGGGTACCATGTTAGACTGGGGTACCGGGGTACCATTTATAGTCAATCATTATTTATTAAAATCATTAAAATATAATATAAATTTTACTTCAAATATTTCCCACATTAATTAATGTTGGGGGTAAAATGGTATTAAAAAAATTTAAATTAGAATCAAAGCATCTGTGTATCCCATGAAAATATCCATTTTAGTTAATATCATTTATTACACCCATACTGAACATGTGCAATGATGACACTCCATACACCACAATTGAACATGTTCAATACCGTCAATATTGGTTTATCACCAAAACGGTTAACAGCGACAAAAAAAACTCCAACTGCACATGTTCAATAACGTGTAAATGAAATTGAACCTTCACGAACGATTTGAAGAAAATAATAAATACCTTTATTTGACACATTCGGTTGAACATGTTCACTAATACCCATTGTCGAATCCAATTGAACATGTGCATTAAAACTTATTGTCGAATCCGATTGAACATGTTCACTAATACCCATTGTCGAATCCAATTGAACATGTTCATTACAACTAATTTTGAAATTTATTGTTAATATGTTATGGAAGTAAATCTCTATAATTAAGGAAACTATTATATTATTAGTTGTCATATATTATTTAATATAAATCTAATTGACTATATTACCCTTTTAAACTTATAACCAAACATGGGTGGACTCCGGTTCCCCAGTCTAACATGGTACCCCATTGATCCCGACATATATATATATATATATATATATATATATATATATATATATATATATATATATATATATATATATATATATATATATATATATATATATATAGGGTCAGGTTCTATGGGGCACCTATATGCATTGTGCACTTTGGGAACCTGTATGCATCGTTAGATCTTGAATTTTAATGGTTCAGATTGTAGTGGCAAAAGGGTAATTAACTTGAAAATGGGTGCACGAGTGCATAACTTCTCGCGCGCGGAAGGGCAAAATCGAAGATGCTTGAATTCAGAAAATATTCTATCCGAATCTAAACAAACATGATGCATCTTCATCCAATTTATTGGATTCGTCTTCAAACACGATGCATCTTCATCCAATTCAAATTCAAACATGATGCATTTCAACCATATTCATCCTCGTCTTTGTTCCATCATTATGCATCACCAAAATCGTGACGCACTTCGGCCATATTCATCCTCGTCTTTGTTCCATCATTATGCATCACCAAAATCGTGATGCATTTCGACATTTAAACGTATTAATTTCGTGATGCATCTCTGAAATTTAAACGTGTTCATCAACGTCTTCAATGTGTTCATCATTGTCGTGATGCATTGCTGTTTTGCATCATGTTTGAAACAACCAATACCATATGCTCTAACTATTTCTTGGAAGCAATAACCACCAACATTAATAAAGAATCTTAGAATTCTTTGACTAGCCATAAGCATGATACAGAAGCGTAGAATGAATTGTTTGTGAAAAAACTGATACTCAAAAACCATGATCAACAGACGCAAGCAAATTCTCATCAACATCGATGCACAGGTATGGTGCAGAGTTGCATACCGACAGTTGACATCGATGGTGGTGCTGGGTCTGGCGGTAGTAGTAGTGGTTGTCTTGTGAAAACTGGTTGAGAGAAAGAGAGATGGAGAGAGGCTAGTCATGAAAGAGAAAGGGAAATAGAGAGAAAATGGGGTGGATTTATGGGAAGGTGGTTGATCATTTTATTTAGTTTCCTAAATAAATGATAAATATTAAATTAAATTTTATAATTTAACAAAATATTATTAAGCATTTCCAAAATGCTCTTAATGCACCCTTTGTAAACAAGCAATGCATTTTTGGTTCCCATTTGGTTCCCGATGCATATGGTGCCCCATAGAACCTCAATATATATATATATATATATATATATATATATATATATATATATATATATATATATATATATATATATATATATATATATATATATATATATTTGAAACTAAAAATCAGATACAACTAGCCAGGAGCTAGCAAAGAAAACAAAATACAAAATCAAAAGAACGAAGACGGACAGACGACCCATAACGACCAGTTTAACGATTTGAAATTCGCCATAAACTTTTACCAAGAAAAACGTTTGCCAGAATCTCATCCTTAATCACCGAAGCAGATGCTTTTCCGTTGTTGAAAATTACTGTTTCCAGAAACTGCCTTCTTTTATTCGATTTCCCAGAACTACGTAACATCTCAATTAATTGTATGTGTACATAATATTTCATTTTGTCCAGTTCTAGCTTTTAGTTTGACTTTTCAATCATTTTAGTTAACTATATAAATTAAAAAACATGTTAGACGATGCATATCATTATAAAAATATTGATGTTACAACCTTTAAAACGAATTTAATATCGGGTATCATATTTAATTATTTTTATTATTTGTTTATACTTCTAAATAATAATTATTTAAAAGTATTTTTCAAACATATTGTCTTGATACCAATTTTTTAAGGCATGCCATTAAGACGAGTTCAATATTTGATATCGTTTGTTTTGGTTAAAATCAAGAACCGAGTACTAAAACGATGATATCAAATCCTTAATTATGCTAATATCAAGAACTGAATACTAAACTAATGGTCCCAATTTGACACTTGTTTGGCTCGGTCTGATTCGAGACCGTTCAGTTTTGAGAATTCGGTTATAAATCTCACTCTTATATAAATGTGTCATTGTAGTCATTTTTATTGGTTATTTAGATAGTTTTATTGAACAACATTTTAAAAATGTATAATTATATAATAAATTGTTAAGTGTTTTCATTTTCGTTTGTAAAATTAATATTAGTCTATTTAAACTTGAAATATATTTAAAAAAACGTTGAACATCTTGATTTAGTAAAATAGACATAGCTAGAAACAATCACTACAAGAAATTGGAGTCTTAGCAGCGACATATGTCGCTGCTAATGTCGTTGCTAAAAAGTCGCTGCTAATTCTTTAACACTAAAAGTCAAGAGTCGCTGATAGATGTGTCGCTGCTAATAGTTGTCGCCGCTATTGCCTTAAGTCGCTGCTAATAGTGTCGTTGCTAATACATATTATATTTTTTTTAATAATTAATTATAAACCTGCTATTAAAATTTTATATATATTGATATATAATTGTAACCTGCTATTTTATATAAATATATACAATACGTACTACAAAATTTATAATAATATATACAAACAACGTACGTTACAAAAACGTTTGTTACATAATTAGCTAAAACACTAATAATCTAATCATCATCATCTTCGTTGTCGTCGTTGTCTTCATCATGCTCATTGTTATCGTTTTGACTACTAAACTTTCGATAAAGTTCCATCATCGCATCTTTATATTGAAGGTTGCTATAGACGGCATCGAAATTTTCCGGCTACAATTATATATATATATATATATATATATATATATATATATATATATATATATATATATATATATATATATATATATATATATATACATATACATATACATACCTTGCAAAGAGAGCGCGACGGCGGCGAGAGGGAGAGTGACGGCGGCAGAGACTTCAACGGCGACAGAGAGAGAGAGAGACTAGAGCAGAGACACCTAACACAACAATACACACACATTACATATATTTACCTAAAAAATACACAAAATACAAACATTACCTCAAAAAATCGCAACCGGTAACAAGGAGAAGAAAAAATCGCTGGAGAAGAAGAAATGGGCGCTGGTAGGTGAAAAGTGAAAGAGAAGAAGTGGAAAATGGTGAAAAGAGGGCAGCAGAAGTGGCGCCTTTTTTTTTTGGGTATTAGCGGCGACATTGTGTCGCTGCTAAAGCCATTTGCGGCGACATGTATCCGCTTTTTTTAGATGCCGCTGCTAATGCCCCTTGTCGCTGCTAAAGATTGTCGTCACTATTGACCCATTTTCTTGTAGTGAATAACTTATAATACTGATACTCATTCGTTTTTTTAATTTATTAATAAAAAAAATTGATTCAATACGTACATTAGAACAATATTGCTAGAAAAATGAGTCAATGAATCACTGGAAGATTCAACAACGAAACATTAGTGATGTATTTACGACAAATACACATCAAAAGTGAATTTTTTTTTACAAATATATGCAAACAAAAGCAAAAATAATTATTTATATTCATCGGTACCCAAATATATAGCAAAAGATATATAACAATATATTATGTATGTGTTATATATATATATATATATATATATATATATATATATATATATATATATATATATATATATATATATATATATATATATATTAATTATTATCTATCAGTAGAATTGGTAGAACATAAATTAAATTTTTTTTCTATATTTATTTTTTCATTTTCATGTTTGAATAAATATTATATAAGACTATTTAAAAAAGTATTCACATGGTTACGAGTTTTGTAAAACCTCTAAAAATGATATGTAAATATAGTGATGTATTACGAATATGAATGAACGGAGACTCATATGATTGTGAATGTATGTTATAACGTACTTTCACAACTCGAAAACCATGTGCATTTTTCAAATATGGACATTTAATGTTGATTTTAAAAAAACGTATGAAAATATTTTGAAATTAATTTAAATTTTTCTCCTATCGATTCTACCGATAAATGTAGTTTTACCATTATATATATAGGGTCAGGATTAATGAGATACCATGTTAGACTGGGAACCAGAGTCTACCCATGCTTGGTTATAAGTAAAAAAAGGGTAATATAGTCAATTATATTTATCTTAATTAATAAATGAAAAAACTAATGAATTATGACTTACTTCCATAACAATATATACTTTAATAAATTTGAAAATGAGTTTTAGTGAACATGTTCAATCGGATTCGACAACGGGTTTTAGTGAACATGTTCAATAGGTATCGACAATGGGTTTTAGGGAACATGTTCAACCGGAGGTGTCAAACAAAGATATTTATTATTTTTATCAAACCGTTTGTGAAGGTTCAATTTCATATACACGCTATTGAACATTTGCAATCGGGATCTATTGTGTTATTAGTCGCTGTTAACCCTGTTGGTGATTAACCAATATTGATGGAATTGAACATGTTCAATCGTGGTTTATGGTGTGTGTAGTCGACGAGTTCCATTTTGGTGATAAACCAAGATTTAGGGGTGTGCAAAAAAACCAAAATCCAAACCGAAACCGAAAAAAACCGAAAAACCGAAACCGAAAATCCAAACCGTTTGGTTTGGACTTTGGTTTGGATGATGGATTTTCATAAACCGGAAATTTTGGTTCGGTTTCGGTTTCATCATACACAAAAACCGAAAAACTCCAAACCGAACCGAAAGTTATATAAATGTTAAAACTTTTATTTTATTTTTCTCTTTTAATAACGATTTCATCTGTTTTGTGTTATTTTTTTGAGCATGGAACTTATTTTTATTGAATATAAGCAATAATTAAATTTTTATTGTTAAACTTACGAATATACAATAGGTTTCATGAACGAAGAATAAAAATTTTGGAAATATAAAATGATTAATTAAAAAACCGAAATCCAAACCGAAAAACCAAGGTCCAAACCGAAAAACCAAAAACCGAAACCGAAAAAAACCAAATGGTTTGGTTTCTAAAATCCAAAAACCGAAAGTTTTGGTTTGGACTTTGGTTTTTAAGGAAAACCGATCCAAACCGTCTTTTGCTCACCCCTACCAAGATTTATGGTGTGTCATCGATGCACATGTTCAGTATTGGTGTAAGGAATGATACTAACTGAAATGGAGATTTTCATGGGATACACAGAGTTTTCAATTCTAAACATGTTTTAATTATCATTATAAAGATCATATGTAAATTTCACATATATTCATATCTCATAACTCCTTAAAATGATGTGAAAGTACACTTACATAAATTTGCATATATGTGAACGTACATTTAGGTGATGCATGATTTCATGTACTTAGAATGTGTGAATGTGCATGAAATTTATATATCATCTTTATAATGTTAATTAAAACATGTTTACGAAAAAGAATTTTTAAAATGACTTTTAAGAATGGTACCTTCTGGTGCGTTGTATTTTAAGTGGTACTCACTCGAACCTATGTGTGTGTAACCGAATATTAGTTTAATTAACTTTTCTATTACCTATATAGTTAAATTAACAGTAACTTAACACCCTTTGATTCATTTTGATTTTTTATAATTATATCATGTGAGAATAAGTGAGATATTTAAGTTAAGAGATACTTTAGTGGTAGAAGTATAAAAAGAAAGAAGCATATTTAGGGTTCATCAAAGCATCTACATTTCCCACCCAAGACAAACCAATTACTGCCTTCTGCAATGGACTCGCAGAGATTATGGTGAGAGAGAGAGAGAGAGACTATATATATATATATATATATATATATATATATATATATATATATATATATATATATATATATATATATATACATACACACACACAGAGAGAGAGAATCTGAAGCCGAAGCTGAAAATATGGGGGGTGGAGGTTACATTAAATTGTTGTTTGCATTGGAAAAGAGCCAAGTCAAATTGCTATTGCATTTGCACGTGGAAACCCAATCACACCCATCATCATCAATCTCTCTTCAAACCTAAATAAAGACAGTCAAAGAAACAACCTACACAGATCTACACATACAGATTTAGAGAGAGAGAGAGAGAGAGAGAGAGAGAGAGAGAGAGAGAGAGAGAGAGAGAGAGAGAGAGAGAGAGAGAGAGAGAGAGAGAGAGAGAGACCCAGAAGAGCCTTAAACAAGCAGTTAAATCCATACCTATGTGTTTTCTTGAATACCCATATGACACAATTAATTGAAAATACAAACTTTATCATATTCTTCAGCATAACCCCTTCAAGACTCTTTCCACCATTTACTCAACCTTATTAAAAGATGAACAAAAAGATTTGTACTTTAGATTAGTTAATTAATAGACACTTTATCTTTTAGAATTTAAACAAAATGCATAGATTAATAGGAAAAATTACCAAGAAAGATAATATAAAATATGAAATTTGACAATAAATGTATTGTAAATTTTTTTTTTTTGCCAAGAAAAGTAATGTAAAATTCTATTTTGGCCGAGAAATGACATGAAAAATAAATTTTAGGCCAAGAAAGATATCAAATATTATTTTTTTTTACCAAAAAAGGAGCATAAAATGAAAAATTTACCTTTTTAATCGGTCATCAATACCCTTTTATGTCAAATTTGAATTTTATGTTATCTTTCTTTGCCTAAAAAATTTTACATTACCTTTATTGACAATTTTTGAAGTTTATATTATCTTTCTTGATAATTTGCCCTAGATTAATTAATTAATTTAGAAAAATTTAAACATGATCACATCTTTATTATTATTTTAATATAAAAATTTTGTTGACACATACGAAATTTTAATTATGTGTAAACTCTATAAATTTTTGTGCAAAAAAAAGAGTTTATGCATAAATGAAATCCCACATTTTATGCATCAAAAAAAATTATTCTTCAAAAAATATTAATAAACATTAAATGGATTAAAAATAATTTTTTTTTATGAAAAACGAATACATGTACATATAAATATAAATATAAATACATACATACATATACATATACGTATACATATACATATACATCTACATATACATATACACATACACACACATGCATACATACATACATACACACACACACATATACATATATAGAGAGAGAAGCGGGTTCAACAAAAAACCAATGTCCATCAGGAAACCTTAGGAAACCAACATACATAATACATCACAATCATTTGATGCATCATGTGACCAGTCCGGGATCGAGTCGGTCCAGTGGTTCAACCGGTCCGTTCAATCAAATTTGGTCCATGACTTTTATGATTCTCTATAGAAAAAAAATATTAAATTACTTAGTTGGGAATCGAATCTAGAAACTTTTGTTTCTTAAAACAATTTTATTCATTAAGCAACTAACTCTTTTATTATCATATTTATTGATACATTTCTTTAATAACAAAGTTATGTTTTAATATTTTAACTAATTAGTGCATCATAAAAAAACTTAGTGAATAATATTCGATGTTGATATATGAAATTAGAGATCTTGGATTCGATACTTAATAAATTAATATATTAAAGAGTTAGTTATATTAAAAGAAGTAAGTCAATAAATTTAATAACAAAGTGATTTGTAGCTTAATGGTTAAAGTCTTATGTTATGAAATTAGAGATTTTGGGTTTGATTCTCAGCTAACTAGTTTATTGTTTTATTTTTGTGAAGATGCATAAAATGATGGATTGACTTTAATTGAATGACAGTAAAAAACCAGATCGATTTGGACCGTGATGCACTATGATTTTCTTTACGATGCATTGTGGTTCAATTGGACTGACCGCACAATGCATATAGTGAGCGTGATGCACAATTCTTCTCATGTGATGCATAGTCCTCTCCATGTGGTTTCCTGATGCATGTTGGTTTTCCAATGAATCCACCCATATATATATATATATATATATATATATATATATATATATATATATATATATAATTCATAAGATTCAACAAGATTTATAAGATCTGACAAATTCATAGGGCTCAACAAAATTTATAGGATCTAATAAGATTCTTTGTCTATATATATATATATATACACACACACACACACACACACACACACACACACACACACACACAGACAGACATATATAAAATTGTTGTTGTTGTTGTGCATTGTTATTCATCTGCATAATCGACGTTCATCTTCGTCATCGTGTGTTCATCGTTGTTGGTGATGGTGATGGTCTACTGGTGGCGGTGGGCTGTGGTCTTGTGGTGGAGGCTGAAAGAGAGAAAGACTCATGTTTATCAACATGGATGTGCAGTGGCGGACGCAGAAAAACTTCTTATGGGGGCACTTTTTATAAAGGTGTTTATTGGTTAAGCTTTTACGATCCATCCATAGTCGGGTCGGGTGTTGATATTGACGTGTTTTTAACTAAGCACACTGAATTCGAATTTGGTTTTAGTTTCAAACACAAATACATATGCAATATAAAATACTTCCTTCTTATTTAATAATGGTTGTGTGGGTTTTTTTATGATCATATCCTAGCACCAGATAAAAAATTATATTAGGATCAATATATATATATACATATATATATATATATATATATATATATATATATATATATATATATATATATATATATATATATATATATATATATATATATATATATATATATATATATATATATATAGATAGATTTATACTCCAAGTTTACATAGAAATACAACTAATTATTTTTAAAAGAGTTTCTAAATAAATCAAATCATAATTATTAGCTAGAAATAGTGAGTACGTACATAACATTTAGATACAAATTGCAATTAAAAAAAGGGTGTGATGCATTATAATGTAAATTTTATGACGATTAGATAAAAATCATATGCTTTAGAAGAGATCTAAATAAGTTATGTTTACTAATATATTATTAAACTAAATTTTAATTTATCATGTATTTCTTTAATTTGAAAAGGTGGTCCGCCTATTAAATTCTTACTCTCCTCACATTTCTCATTTCTTTTGTGTCCCTGTCTTTTTTTTTTTTTTGCCATCCAATGAGGGCCTTCCAAGCATTGAATTGAGGGCCTAGAGATAAAATCTACATGCATTTTCCATTAAAGTGTAGAAAGTCATTGAGGGCCTTTCCCTCCAGTTTAATAGCCATGCATCCGCCCATGTGGATGTGCATATTCAAGGTTATTGTGCATGTTGCTAGCGATAGGGGTGGTGTGGTGGTGGAGGCCGAGAGAGAAATGGTGGCCGGAGATCTTGGGAGGCTAAGAGAAAGAAAGAGACAAGGAGAGAAAGACAAAGAATGACTAGGATAATGGAGAAAGTAGTTAATGTGAGATTTAAATTTCTAAATTAACTACTTATCATCTTTTAATGATTTTCAAAAAAAAAAAAAAAATTCATTTGCATATATTTAATATTTATTGAGCTAATTCATTATTGGAGACTTCATATTTGGACTTGGACTAATATATTGTTACTTGTTTGGTGTTTGTAATGATTTTTTGTTGTTGTTTAAGTCTTTTATATATTTAGATTATTATTTATTTGAGACTTTATGTATTTGACAATTAACATTAAACTACATTTGTTTAATTATTTTAGTTCATTAAACAATAATAATCGATTTTTGAAAAAATAATACCAAAATCAAGAAGGTCTCCATCGCAACCTTCTTCTTCAGCCTCCTCTTCTCTACACGAAGATCTTATTTTTCTACATAATGGTTTTGATTTCTTCAAATAATTTCAATAAAAAAAATGGTGTATATTGATGATGCAGCAGGGATACGAACACATTATATATACGATGCAACATTTATTTTGTTTGCAATGTATATGTAAGTATATTGACGATATGATGCATCTGAGATTTTGTATTACATAACAAGATTGATGATGCAATTGCTATTTTTGTTTCCGTAAAAGTGATATTGATGATGCACCTGTGGATATATAATCAATTCACTACAAGAAAAGTGTCATTTAGTGACACATGCTTTTAGTGACACAAAAAAAGTGTCACTATATCTTACTTATAGTGACACTTATAAAAAGAGTAGGTATATAACAATCTTTTACCAACACTTTTTCTTTTTTAGTGACCCAAAAATTTTGTCACAAAATACTTGAGGCCTATACCCACATATTTTTTTAGTCACTAAATATCTATACCCACTCCACTTCTACCCACTCTTTTTCTTGTCAAAAAAGTGTCACTATAGGTATCAAAATCTTTTACCTACACAATAAAAAAAGTGGGTAAATGTGGAGTGAGTATAGATATTTAGTGACTAAAAAAGTATGTGGGCATAGACCTCAAGTATTTTGTTACAAAATTTTTGTGTCACTAAAAAAGAAAAAGTGTTGGTAAAAAATTGCTCTATACCTACTCTTTTTTATAAGTGTCACTATAAGTAAGATATAGTGACACTTATTTTTGTGTCATTAAAAGCATGTGTCACTAATGACATTTTTCTTGTAGTGATTTAATGTTTAATTTTTTATTGGTGAAACTGATGCATCGTTAGGATGGTTGAATAATTATCATTTTAACACTTTTGTTGATTATGTATTTAACATCTTTTTATTATGAAGATTTTTGGAGTGCATCTTCGTTTTTGTAAAGTGCATCATCGTTTTTAGGTTAATGTTAAACATGAAGGAGAGCTGCATCTTCTTTTTGTAGAGTACATCATCATCTTTTTTTGGAATACATCTTCGTCATTTTGATGGAGTTCATCATCATTTTTTATCAACTGCTTCATTGATTATGGTTTAATGTTAAACAAGAAGATGATGATAAAGATTTGATGGACATATGAATGTTTTTTTAAAAGACATGATGTAGATAGTTTTAAAAATGTGTGTATTAATTGTGAAAATTTTAAATTTGGATATAAAAATAATGAAATTTCAAATTTAGAATAAAATATAGGGGTAAAGCCATACAATAGTAACCTACTTTTGAAAATTTTTCAATATGGTACGTCTACTTTTTTAAATATCGATATGGTACCTGTACTTCAATTTTTCATATCGATATGACCATATTTGTAATAGACCTCTGTTTTTCAGACCATTAGAACCCTGTTTCGTATGTAAAAACCGGGCTCTATTATGTAGAATGACCATATCGATACAGAAAATTAAAGTACACGTACCATATAGACAATTAAAAAAGTAGATGTACCATATCGATACATTTTCAAAAGTAGGTTGCTATTGTATGGCTTTAACCCTAAAATATATTATGTACCGAAAATACCCTTATACGTTTTCTTTTAAATGCATCATGATGCGTCAATGTAAAAACGCAGATGCATCAAATCCAACGGCTACGATTGGTTTTCCAAGGTTTTCCGATACATAGAGGTTTTCCATTGAACCCACCCCTATACACACACACACACACATACAAGATCAATGTGGTACCATCTTAGACTGAGATACCAGAGTACCATATTAAATAAACATATTCAATACGATAAAATGTTTAATTTCATGCAAAATGACAATATACACTTGTTCAAATGTACGTTATTATTAACTAGTTCACATCATTTACATGTTTATTATAATAAAATGTTTTATTTAATGTAAAATAGCAATATGCACTTGTTTAACGTAATGAATATAAAATGATGTGAACTAGTATAATAATAATGCAATTTTGTACATCTGAATACACTTTTGCGTGAAATTTAACATTTTATAGTAATGAACTTGTTCAATAAACATGGTACTCCGGTTCCCAGTTTAACATGATACTCCATGGATCTCAACATATATATATATGGTGGTGTTCCGGTAAAACCTTCAATTCCGTGAGAACCACAAAAAAATTTGTGCATTTCATGTATAAAATTATGCATTTGATGCTAAAATTTATACATTTGATAACCTTATACATTTTATAAATATTTACGAATCTCATGATAAATTTGTTCATTTTATATTCGAATTTGTGTATTTGACAAAATTTGTGTATTTAATGTTCAAATTTGTTTATTAAGTGTAAAATTCGATGAATTCATTTTGAATGTAATTTTAATGTTAGATTATGATATTTATTAATATTGAAAACCAATAATGGTTTTAAGTTATAAATTTAGTTTTTAAATTTGTGCATTTGAGTATAATTTTGTGCATTTGATGTAAAAATTTGTGCATAATCTTTCAGATTACTTAATTGATCATTCACATTACTTACTGATCATTCACTACACTTATTTAATCATTCACAAGAATTATTTAACTATTTACAATTCGTCTACACTTATTTGATCATTCACGACACTTATCTAATCATTCACAACACTAATTTGACTATATATAATTATTCTACACTTATTTGATCATTCACAACACTTATTTGATCATTCACATAAATTATTTGACCATTCACAATATTTGTTTCATCATTCACAATAATTATTTGACTATTTAAAATTATTTTACACTTATTTGATCATTTACAATACTTATTTTATCATTCACAAGAATTATTTGTCTATTCACACTTCTTCTACACTTATTTTATTATTCATAAGAATTATTTGACTATTTACACTTCTTCTACACTTATTTGATCATTCACAAGAATTATTTGACCATTTAATTCACAGTATTTATTTGATCATTCACAACAATTATTTGATCATTCACATGAATTATTTGACCATTCACAGTTGTTATTTCATCATTCACATTAATTATTTGACTATTTACACTTCTTCTACACTTATTCATTCACAACACTTATTTGATCATTGACAAGAATTATTTGACCATTCACAGTGTTTATTTGATCATTCACAACACTTATTTTATCATTCACAAGAAATATTTGACCATTGACATTGTTTATTTTATCATTCACAATAATTATTTAACTATTTACACTTATTTGGTCAATCATAAGAATTATTTGACCATTCATTTATTTGATCATTCACAACACTTATTTTATCATTCACATAAATTATTTGATCATTTATAGTTTTTATTTGATCATTCACAACACTTATTTGATCAATTATGTGTTTTGAATCATCCTTTTATAAGTATAATGAATGGTCAAATAATTCATATGAATGATCAAATAAGTGTTATGAATGTTCAAATAAATACTGTGAATGGACAAACAATTCTTGTGAATGATCAAATAAATGTTGTGTGAATGATCAAATGAGTGTAATTTTTGTAAATGATCAAATAAGTATTATGAATGATCAAATAAATACTGTGAATGGTCAAATAATTATTGTAAATGATAAAATAAGTGTTGTGAATGATCAAATAAATATTGTGAATGGTCAAATAATTCTTGTGAATGATCAAATAAGTGTTGTGAATAATCATATAAGTTAAAAGAAGTGTAAATAGTCACATAATTAATGTGAATGATGAAATAAATAATGTGAATGGTCAAATAATTCATGTAAACGGTCAAATAAGTGTTGTGAATGATCAAATAAGTTAAAGAAGTGTAAATAGTCATAAATTAATGTGAATGATGAAATAAATAATGTGAATGGTCAAATAATTCATGTAAATGATCAAATAAGTGTTGTCAACGATCAAATAAGTGTAGAAGAAGTGTAAATAGTCAAAAAATTAATGTGAATGATGAAATAAATACTGTGAATAGTCAAATAATTCTTGTGAATGATCAAATAAGTGTTGTGAATGATCAAATTAGTGTAGAAGAGTGTAAATAGTCAAATAATTATTACGAATGATGAAATAAATACTGTGAATGGTCAAATAATTCATGTGAATGATCAAATAAGTGTAGAATAATTATTAAAAGCCAAATAAGTGTTATGAATTATCAAATAAGTGTTGCGAATGATCAAATAAGTGTTGTGAATGATCAATTAAGTAATGTGAATGATTATTTTATAAGTGTTGTGAATGGTCGTTGTAATTACGAAAATACTCTTCCAGCTAAAAAATAGGGATGCACATGAAATTTTCAACTTTTGATCACAGCCCTTTTTTTTTTAAAATATTGTGGCTTTGGAAGGTACACTCAATTCACATGGGTACTTTTTTTAACACACACACACACACACACACACACACACACACACACATATATATATATATATATATATATATATATATATATATATATATATATATATATATATATATATATATATATATCGGATCGGGATCAATGGGGTATCATGTTAGACTGGGTAACTGGAGTCCATCTATGTTTGGTTATAACTTTAAAAGGGTAATATAGTCAATTAGGTTTATCTTAATTAATAGATAACAAATAATAAATTAATAGATTCCTTAATTATAGGAATTATTTCCATAACATATTTATAATAAATTTCAAATTGGGTTTTAATGAACATGTTCAATTGGATCCGATAATAGGTTTTAGTGAACATGTTCAATCGGATTCGACAATGGGTTTTAGTGAACATGTTCAACCGGATGTGTGAAATAAATGTATTATTATTGCACATATTCAGTATGGGTGTGTAAGGAATGATATTAACTGAAATGGAGATTTTCATAGGATACGCATAATCTTTGATTCCTAATTTAAACTTTTTAATACCATTTTTACCCCCAACATTAATTAATGTAGGAAAGAATTTTAAGCAAAATTTATATTATATTTTAAGGATTTTAATGATAAAGATTGGATATAAAATGGTTTTCCGGTACCCCAGTCTAACATGGTACCCCATTGATCTTATATATATATATATATATATATATATATATATATATATATATATATATATATATATATATATATATATATATATATATATATATATATATATATATATATATATATATATATGTTCAAGTGAGTACCACCCATTATGCAGCGCACTAGAAGGTACCACCCTTAAAAGTAATTTTTTTGAAAAAAAATTCATGAACATGTTTTAATTAACATTACACAGATCATATGTAAATTTACGCAAATCTGAACACTCTAAGTACATGAAAACACGCATCACATAAATGCACGTTCACATGTTTTCAAAATTATGTAAGTGTGTATTCACATCATTTTTAAGGAGCTAGGAGATGTAAATGTATGTGAAATTTACTTATGATCTTAATAATTAATTAAAACAAGTTTATGAAAAAAAAAAATTTAAAAAGTTTTTTTTAAGGTGGTACATTCTGTTGCGCTGCATAATGGGTGGTACTCTCTCTCTCTCTCGATATATATATATATATATGTATATGGAGGTTCAATTGAGAACTTTTATGCACCTAGGTACAAAAGAACTCATATCATCCATTAGATCAAATAATTTTATGGATTAGATTAATGGCAAAAGGGTAAATAGTTGGACAATTTGATGCATCTGTGCATTATAAAAACAAACAAGGAAGGGCATTTTGGGGAATGTGCATAACTCATTAAATTTAATATTTCAACAAATAATCAAATAATAAATGCTAAATAAATTCAATTGATACATTTCCAAATTTAACAAAAATTACACAAATTCAAAAAAAGATGATGGAGATCCATGCATTTCATCGTAATCGTGTTTATTTATGCATCGTGTTCAAAAAAGATGCATTTAACAAAAAAAATACACAAATTCATTTATGCATCGTGTTCAACTTGTTCATCATTCATCTATGCATTGTGTTCGTCGTTCATATTCTTCATTCATCTATGCATCGTGTTCAATTTGTTTATCATTCATCTATGCATCGTCATTGTTCATCATCCATTTATGCATCATCATTTTTCGTTGTTCATCGTTCATCATCCATCTATGCATCGTCATTGTTCATCATCCATCTATGCATCATCATTATTAATCGTTCATCATCCATCTATGCATCGTGTTCTTCATAATCATCATCAGTTGCATCTCTTGTTCATGTTCATCATCATCGTTGTTCATCGTTAATCTTCGTCTTCAAATTATCATCACTATGAAAATCATGAAGAACACGATTAGAGAGAGAGAGAGAGAGAGAGAGAGAGAGAGAGAGAGAGAGAGAGATAGAGAAATTGGGAGGAAAATTAGGAATGTAGTTAATATGTGATTTTAATTCAAAATGTAACTCCCAATTATCTTTTAATGATATTTAAAAATTAATTAATTTCATATATTTAATTTTCCCAAAACGTCCTTTGTGCACCCTTGTTAGATTATCCGATGCACAAAAGTGCCCCGAGGTGCCCCGATGCATACAAGTTCTCATTTGAACCTCAATATATATATATATATATATATATATATATATATATATATATATATATATATATATATATATATATATATATATATATATATATATATATATATATATATATATATATAGAAGTCCACTTAATTCAATCAATTAGCTAGATATATATCCTATTTAATTGCAATAAAAATTATCCAACTTTATTAGTTTGATAGGTTTGAAAGTTTCAAATTTAAATGATATATATACATATACATATACATATACATATACATATACATTCATATACATATACATATAATATATATATATATATATATATATATATATATGTATTGTGACATAATTATATTTTACATTAATAAAGCATACGATAATAGATCGATGGTAAAAAAAAATGAAGACTACTTAAGATCTCTCGGTTTATAAGAATAATCAAGAGAAAAATATTGTAAAAGAGACACATTAAGGTTCCTATTATTTTAAAGTCCACAAATTAAAAAGTAGACATAATTTCACAATTTGTACAACCTTAATCCTTGATCAAACATGCTATTGAGGTCGTCTAATCATTTCAATATATTAATTAATCATCACAAGCATACTAAATTTTGTGAAAGTAAACAAAATTTAAAGAAAACCAAAGAGATTAATTCAGATAAGTTTAGAGAGGATGAAGCTGAATGAAACATATATGAGAGTTTGATTCCTCT
>JAANYP010001142.1:0-11117 GCA_020465985.1 Centrapalus pauciflorus
GTCTGAATCCGTGAACGCCTCCAATTCCAGATCGCCCTCCGCGTGATACCAAAGTCCCAGCTTCGGTTTCGACTTGAGGTATCGAGAATCCGCTTCACAGCTTTCGTGTGCATCTCTTTCGGATTAGCTTGAAACCTTGCACAAATACAAACAGCAAACATAATATAAGGTCTTGAAGCAGTTAAATACATAAGTGACCCAATCATGGCCCGATATAACGTCGGATCCACATCGGTATCACTTTCAGTACCCGGTCCGAGATTGTGATTCACTTGAATCGGCGTGCTGAAATGAGCTGTCAGTTTTGTCCCTTCCATCCCGAAGCGCTCTAATATGTCGTAAACATACTTCGTCTAATGGATAAACATGCCCTCCTTCTTTTGGTCAACTTGCAATCCCAGAAAGAAGTTCAACTCACCCATTGCACTCATCTCGAACTTTGACTTCATCACCTTTTCAAAGTCCTTGCACATTTGCTCGTCTGATGATCCAAAGATGATATCATCGACGTACACTTGTACCAAGATGAAGTGTTCTCCTTTTCGCTTCACGAACAGCGTACTGTCTATCCTTCCTCTTTCAAACCCATTTTCTAAGAGATGGTTGGATAGAGTCTCGTACCACGCCCTTGGTGCTTGATGCAATCCATACAGAGCCTTATCTAATCGATATACTCTGTCTGGATATTTCGAATCTGTAAACCCGGGCGGCTGTTCTACATACACCAGTTCCTTCACTTACCCATAAAGGAAAGCACTCTTAACATCTAGTTGATACACGTTAAAACCCTTGAAGGAAGCAAAAGCAAGAAACAACCGAATTGCTTCCAACCTTGCTACTGGCGCGAACACCTCATTGTAATCGATTCCTTCCTCTT
This sequence comes from Centrapalus pauciflorus, assembly GCA_020465985.1. Lineage (NCBI taxonomy): Eukaryota > Viridiplantae > Streptophyta > Magnoliopsida > Asterales > Asteraceae > Centrapalus > Centrapalus pauciflorus. The sequence continues at coordinate 878 of JAANYP010001142.1, forward strand.
GGTTGAAACCCTTTAAAACTAACCTTGCTTTGTTGCGAGTGACTATACCCCGATCATCTCTCTTTCACTTAAAAACCCATTTGGTTCCTATTGCAACTTCTCCTCGAGGTAATGGAACTAACTCCCACACTTCTAGTTTCCAAAATTGTGACAGTTCTTCATGCATCGCTTCAACCCAATAATTATCTTTTAGTGCCATATGCACATTTTTCGGCTCTACTTGCGAGATAAAGCATGAATAGAGGCAAGTAAGAAAGGCCTCGGAGTCGTTTATCATCGACAACAACACTGTGTTGTTATTTAAACTACTCCTAGTCCTCATACCCGCATTTTCCTATGATGCTTTCTATAGGATGGTTCCTGTTGATCCTAGATGTCTCTATCTCGTCAACTCTCAGATTATCTTCCAAATTAGATCCTATCTCTCCTAACGGGGGAACGACTTCAGACTCCACATTTTCTTCCTCGTGGACATTTTCCTCAGAGTTAGAAGTTGTTGTCTGAGTCTGATTCTCGTTTGTAGGTGCTTCAGAATCAGTTACTTCAGGAGATCTATCTTCAGTTGATGTAGGCTCGGATGTTGGTTGAAAAGTGGCCCTCAGAAAGCTATGACCCTCGTCATTCAGATTTAATGACGACATGTCCTTTTCGATAGTACCTGCATTTTCATCCAAAGGAATGTTAAATGACTCAAACAATTTGTCATAATCAAATAACCATTCCGGACCAGTTTGGGGTTCATGTGTATAACTTGTGACATCTATGTTATACACAATCTCTACTGTACCATTAGATTTATTAAAAACCCGTTTGTTTGGTGAGTTCGGCACATAACCTCGGAAGTATCATTCGTCAGCCTTTTCACCAAACTTAGGTTGATGTTTTGTTTTCAATAAAGTACATGGTACCCCAAAAGGTTCGAAGCCAGTTAAATTAGGTGGCCTTTTATTCAAAACTTCATAACAGGTTTTGTTCAAAGGTTTGACAGTAAGGACCCAGTTTAAAACATGGCATGCGGTATTCACTGCCTCCCCCCAAAACATGGTAGGAAGCTTTGAATCCGATAACATGGTCCTTGCTGCCTCAATCAATTTCCTATTTTTCCGTTCGGCCACCCCATTTTGTTGTGGCTCATAAGGTGCACTAAATTGATGCACTATGCCCTTTGATAGGCAATATACACCAATTACTGTGTTTTTAAACTCTGTTCCGTTATCATTACGAAGTCGTTTAACCCTTGCTCCATATGAATTCTCCACTTGGTCTAAGAACCCAATGAGCTTAGCAGCCGTCTCGTCCTTTGTACCTAGAAAGAAAACCCAAGAAAAACGTGAGTAACCGTCAGTAATAACTAAACAGTACCAACTACCACCTATACTCCTTTTGTTGATTGGTCCGAAGAGGTCCCCATATGCAACAAATCGAATGTGGCAGTGATGGAGTTCTGAGTCTTGGACTTGTGTACCCACTGTCGACGAACCATTTGTTGTTTAGACCTGTGGTTAACTCCTGCACATGAAAGAAAATAGGTTAGTTATCACGGGGAACCCAAGCCATAACTGACTTGGTAATACCATTCTCGTCCACATACTTAAACTCTTTCAAATACCCATCTCTCCTTTCAGGTGACTTGGGTCTTTGAACTAGTGTTTGTTGTGGTGCCAAGTGATTTAAGTTCACTCTTTGCCTTTGTGTAGGCATTTGCTGTGGAGCTCTTGAATAATTACGATTATATGGCAATTCCGATTGATATCCCTGAGCTCTACCCGGTGTTGGATGTCTAACAGGAGTGTGTGACCAAACCGGAGTGTAACCTCTGCTAGGTGTAGTACTCCTATATTGTTGTTGCGGTCCAGACCTAGATTGATTAATGACTCGATTTGGTGAATTAGTCCTAATCATTTCTTTTGGTCGACCTGACACCGGCATATGTTTCACAGCAGATTTAGGTGCAGCTTGCACAGTTTTCTCGGTATTTTGAGAACTACTAGTGCTTGCAACACTTGGTGAAGGCTTATGTTGTTCTTGCTTTCCCATCTTAGGTGTAGTATCTACTTTCCTATGCGGAAAGCTAGAAGGAACATGCCCCCTTTCGTGACATCTAAAGCAAGACATTTTATCAATTGACTTTTTGTGTGCGCCCTTTGATTTAGGTGTCTCACTAGTGTCTAGTTCTCTTGGTTCCACTATAGCGACTGGTTCTTCATCCTGATAATTAAAGTCAATTTTGTGTTTTCCTACAGGTTTATCACTAGAGGATGACACAAATTTAACTTTCTTAATCTTGGTAGTATTATCAATCACCTTAGTTTCATTTTGCTTTACAGGTTCAGACACTGGTTCCGGTAATTCCTCTGAGTCAACTGATTTCTCAGTTTTCTCCTGAGGTTGAGGTACATAATTGTCATTGAAAGGTGGAGGACTCTCATGATATCCTAGACCTACAAGCTTCTTAGATTGACGCTGTGCATCAAAGATTTTCCCTAGGTTAAGAGATGAGTTCCTAAACTTTTCAAGGTTACTATTTACCTCAGCTACCTTTACCTTAGATTCAGCTAGCTCTATGTCTTTGGTTTTAAGCTCCTTGGTTAGTGCCTCAAGATGTTCATACATGAGTTCTAACCTAACACACTGTTTGCTCAGTTTATCCTTTAGAACTATAACATCTTGTGCATCAGCCTTTAGCTTATCCCTAAGATCTTGCTTTATATCTTCTAGGCTAGCATTATTCGTTTTTAACAATTCATTTTAAGCAGATAAGGTTTGATGTGAGTCTAGTACTAAATTTAACCTATTGTTAGATGTAGCACATAAAACACACAACTCATGGAAAAGAGAAAAGTTCAGACTTACCTTGGTATGATCTGATTCTACGTTGGCCATTTGAGCGGCAAACGCCAGAATTGTCTGATCATCTGGCTTCTCTACCCACATCGGACTGCTTTCATTCTGACTGCCGTCCCTTGTGATTTCCTCTGCCCCTTAACTTCCAGTCTCAGTCACTTCAGCCATAAAGGCTCTAGCGTTCGACTCTGGATGTGTGCTCCAGTCATAAGTTCCAGCAAGCTGTCTGTCAGATGTGACATTTGATAACAAACTAGCTATATTTGCTTGACTGGTAGAACTACTTGGAAGATATCGCCCTTGTGATTGGTTCTGATACTGTCCCTGTTGATTCTGATACTGTCCCTGGTAGTTCTCAACCTTTGGTCTCTAACACTCTCTAGCGAAGTGTCCTAACCCTTGACAGTTGTAACATTTAACTTTGGACTTATCGAATCCAATCCTATTGTTACTCACATTCAGATTTCTTCGTGTCCTTTTGATGAACCTCTTAGCTCTCTGAGTTACCATGGCCAGTTGCCATTGCAGGTCCATCTCTTCAAGATCATCAGGGTCTACCTGATCGTAATCCTCATCGCAAAGAGCAGGATCGTTTATTTTGCCTTGAACGCAATTGCCATACGCGGCCACGAATGAAGCCAACAGATTCAGATGGTCTTCAGCCGATTTTGCACTCATAGGCATCTTTGAATATCCTTGAGATGTAGATGCCGGTGTAGCCTGATGTTGCTTTTCTTCTGGTTTAGCAAACCCTAAGAAAGCCCTACTCTGTGAGTCTTCTGTCTCAGCCGGTGACGAAGTTTCTCCCGAGAAGAAAGCTGTAGCTGTCTTCAATTCAGCTGCTACTGAAGGTTTTGTTTTTCCGAATTACATAGCAGGATCTTGAACTTGATCATAATCCGTTTCCTTCTTTAACAGCTCAAAGTGATACGCCCTCAGCTTTCCTACAACATTCTCTAGAGACAAAGTATAGTAGTTGTCTTCATCATGCTTGATTAAGGCCACATACATCTCCCATTTGGCCGGTAAAGCATCCAGAAGCTTGTTATTCTTCTCAGTTTCACTATACTCTATGTCATGGCTGTCTAACTCAGTTAACAGATGGTAGAATCTGGTGATAGTCTCTTCCAGCTTTTCATTCTTCAAAGCTTTGAAGATAGCAAACTGCTGCTTGAGCATCTCCATCCGATTCTTTCTAACCCTCTGGTTACCCTCACACCGTTTCTATAAGGCATCCCATAGTTCTTTTGATGTCTTCTGATTACGGAAGGTGTGTAGTATTTCCTGAGGTAACGCCATCCGAATGACAGAGAATGCACGGTTTTCAGCCTCATAAACTTTCTTATCTTCATCTTTCATCTTTGAATATGATAAGACTCGTTGACGACCTTCAACCTCTGCAGTAGGTGGAATGTACCCCTTGTCGATACAGATCCACATTCTCATATCATTAAATCTTGCGAAGTCAGCAAACCGATCCTTCCACCAGTAATAATCTTCAAGTTTCATCAACTTTGGCGGAGAATTTGCTTTGCCAACCTCACGACCCATTTCCATAAACCTTTGCAGAATTGACATTGTTTTGAATATAATTGAATTGAAACTTAATTAATTTAATTCGAAATTAATTTAAATTAATTCATTCGAATTTGGGTAAATTCGAATTTAATTAAATTTAAACCTATTTGGGATTAAATTCGAATTAAGTTATTAAATTCAGCTAAGTTCGAAATTGATGACAAATTCGAAGGTCACTAATCTCGAAGGTCCTCTTAAGTTCGAATGTCCTTTAAACTCAAAAGTCACTGATTCGACTTTAGTGTAAAGTCGAAGATCCAAGCAAATTCGAAATGGCCAATTTCGAATCAAACTTTAAACAATCTCGAAAGGAGCGAATTTTGGTCAAACTCGAAACTGAGCAAACCCTAAATTCCCCTTAACAAATTCGAGCGCCGCAAATTCGAAAAACGGCTAATACTTTGAGTTTTTCTAGTTTTTCAGATTAAATCAATATTTTTACAAGTAAAAATATTGATTTTGATCAAAAACGTGAACTACAACAAAGTATTTCCCGGAATCTAATTTGATAAGCTCGAAAACCTCAAAAATACGTGATATTCACCGTCTAAAACGTCAAGAAACCTAGGATGTATCTATATGAACTCGAAGAACACCAAGAACACCCCGTAGGCTCTGATACCACTTGTAAGGTCTTGCAACTACATATCTATCCTGACGTGACACACACCAACGAGTGCAGAATCCTCGTTAGCGGCTTGACGGATATATCACACTCATGGAACATGGAGACTACCACGGCGTTGTACGAGCAACTAAGAACGAACCTACGCAATGATTCTCTCCGAACACACACACAGATATCTGATAAACTCGAGATCGCCTTCAGCTAATCACACACGAAATTCTGCAAAAGTCTTCTAATTATTCGAGTTAATCCCTAATTATAGAGACCCATTCGAGTTTGTCATGAGACAAACTCGAATCCAGGCCAAAGGCCCATTCGAAGTTGTCCACATGACCGATTCGAATTTACCTTCTAGGCTAAATTCGAATTCATCCTAAATCCGAATTTCACTTGACAAACTTCTATTTGTATATATGTTTAACTTATGTTTGAATTAATCTTTGGACTTTATGTTTGAACTTCTTGTAATACATTACATCAAGTTCAAACATACAATAAATAAATAAATATCAAACACACAAAATCACATATATCAAAAACTAGTTAATATTCAATACTTTGTAATATCACTTACAAAAAATGCTAATACACTTTAGACTGCTATCGTCACACAAGGTGTACCAACATTAGCATTTATCACTTAACCAATAGTCATTAGTAATTAATCAAAGTGATTAGTAAATTCATAAGGAATTTCATTACAATCAGAAACAATTTTATCGGTGAGATTCGGTGAAACGACAAAGTAATTAATTCGATAAAATTACGATATGATAGATTAATTCAACTATGTACATAATTAAATTAGGATTAGTGACACTAATCATGCATTAACAAACTTACGTAACTTTAATTATGCAAGACAAAAACAATTACACAAAACAACTGTATTTCATAAGTATTTATAAAATTACATAAAAAGGAAAATACAATAATACATTTTAAAATACTTTTATACAAAAAAAAACTTCATAATTACTACAGCATGGCCGCCCTAAAGGGAGTACAACAGTAGCTTTTTACTTCAATTTTTTATTACAACTCCCATTCACCATATACATCAAATCCTTCTTGCACATCTTGCTTTCATTTCATCCAAGATTACACTCCACCTCCATTTGCAATACACTTTTTCTCTATAAACAGAGACTTCATCATTCATTCATTCTCACACCTTTGCAAGAGAAAAAACACTCTCTTTCCTTCCCTCTCAAATCCGGCCAAGAGCAACCAAGAACACCAAAGTTGCAGTTTTTTGTTTCTTCAAGTTCTTCAAGTGTTTCTTTGGTGCAACAATTCAAGAACACAACTCCTACTAAATTTCATACTCTTATTTCATCAAAGTAAGTAAATACTACCTTATTTCTTCTTTAATTTATGTTATTATAAGTCTTGCATAATATGTATAATCACCAACAACAACAAGTTCCATTAAAAGTTAAGTTTATAAACAACTAGTCTTGTTTTAAAGTTTGTTTCTTCAAATGTGTTTATAAATATATAAACACATAATGTAGACATAAATATTATGAAAACAAGTCATATAAATGTATTTCATAACCAAAAATACATGTGGTTTTTAAATAAACAACAAGAATCACAAGTTGTTATAAGGTTGTGAAATTCGGATTTTTCGGCAGAAATATTACATCAACTTTGAAAAATCATAACTAATTCAAAACTTAACGAAATGAGTTGATTCTTGTTTCACAACTCAGATTTATGTTTTTAACTAAATATCTGGAGGTTTTTATAATTTAACTCAAAGTTTTGGACCCCCAAATACTGTTTGGGAACCGAAGGGTCTAACAGGTCAGTTATGGCCAACATAGGGTTTTTAACGAGCATTTTCCCTAACCTAAACACCTCGAAAAATGTCCGTTTTTATCTTGAAAAATTCCTTGTATATAGTAGTGTGAATTCAATATTTCAGCAATTCATTCATTATTAAACACAATCATATGAACAACAACAACAATTATCAATACAATATGTCTAATGATTATAGAGAGAAAAATATTAAAATCGGTTCTTGGCTTTCTTGCAAAGCAATCCTCTCAATCTGTGAACTGCTTAATTCCAGCCATGTATGTGTATTCCCAATCACTTCATAACAGAACACATACATTCCTATTTATACACAATACATAGTATTGAGTATTTACACAAACAACCCCTGAACTTTTACAATAAAATTGATTACAACTCTATATAAATTTGTTCCGAACAAAATTCCCCTTAGAGATGAAATCAATTTTCAAATTAGAGTTCATTGCATGGAACTTGAACACTTTTTCTTGAAACTTTTCTTGCACCTTCTTCTTCTCTTCGATCTCTGAATCTTCTGATAAAAACTTCATCTTCATTGTCTCTTTCTGATCTTCATATCTCTTTATCTCTGATCTTCTCTTTTCTTATTAGCACGCTCCCCCTTGAATCTTGAATATCTTTTGAATCTCTCCATTGATCAATTGACTTGAACTGTTATTCCAATTATATCCAGACTACTCAGTGGATGTCTCTGAAATATATCTTTACTCCCCCTCATGATGATCATAAAAATTAAGAACATCATGCTAATCCTTCAGAGATGTAGATTTAGTGAAAATGCAGTAGCAGAAATACAACAACAATTACAATTGAGAAATATTATAAGGATTTTCTTTCTCCCCCTATCCTGAACAAGATTTATCACTCCCCCTATTTTGAAAAAAAAAATTTCACTCCCCCTCAAATTAATACTTTTTCTTTACATAATGAAACACAACTTTTCAACTTTCGGGAAAATGAAACAAATTCATTTCTAAGATAATGACTCCAAGTCCGCATTGGATTCCTGTTTGAACCATAGACATAATCTAGATGACCTACATTCAGCGCTGGCGTGATGTTAACGCTGGCAGGATTTCCAAATAGTCATCGTGAAATCCTTTATCATGAAAGAATCACTTTTATTTATTTCGGCTTAGTCACTTTGGACTAGCAGTTTATAGTCACGCAGACTATTTAACTCGGTGTGTCTAAAAAGAGTATATAATCAGCTCTAGACACAATGGGCATCAAATGATATTGGAGACCGGAGCAAATGTCTTCCTTGTTTCAATATCAAAAATAAACATACGATATATCGATAGAAATGTGCTTTATCTCTGTGATTATTGAAACAGAAATCCTTTTGAGCTATAACTGAGTAGTTAGTGGGGTTAAGTGCATGCGTCACTGGGTCCATGACGTCTTTTTCAATAGCAAGTCGCCTAGGGCTTGATAGATTATGTTGTTTACCCAGCCGACACAGTGTAGGTAGGATTATCTCTTCTTCAAATCCTTTCTCATCCCTCCGGCTCACTTTTGAGAAACAAATTCAGTCAGCTTTATAGCGAAAGCGTGATCTGATGCACCACCATGTCCTTTCAATGTAACCCTCTCACTTATATTTTACATCTGCTCGACCCTGTCAGTATCCCGTGATAACTGACACTTCTAAACTAATAGACCTAAAGAACCCTCACCCACACAAACTATAGATGGTTTGCTCCTTGGGTAGGTCTTTCGGTTCTTGTTAGACCATAGAAGTGATGTTTATGCCTATCACATAATTTGGTGCATAATCGGTGTCAGCAGAAATAATGTTCAGCATTTCAGCTCATGGTATATCACACAAAAAAATGATTTAGAATTTTCAGCTTAGATGAATTAGGAGATGTAATTCAGAATGAATGTTGGGGAACGATGAGTTGGGAGATATCAGAATGAATATTGGGGAATGATGAGTTGGGATATATCAGAATGTAATGTAAAATCTGATATAAGATATGAAATGAATCAGATTTTTATGAAAGAATTAGCACTTGGGAGATTATGAAAATTATTAGGAGAAATTAGAATACATGGGAGACAAACGAAGAAAATCTCAGAAGACATGAGATTATGAAAATCAAAGAGTTAGACCAATTAACCTCAATGATAGATTCAGAGAATCAGATGAAAAATTTTCTTTGGAATTTAAGAACGGGTTCTGCACTAATGTGTACAGAAATCGATAACTGCAAAATTAAGATGTCTTTGGTATCCAAACAGATTTGGATCCACACTTATTAGCACTCTTGGGTACCCATCTTATAATGGGATTTGGTACCCACTGGCACTTTGGTTTAGGTACCCAATGCAGATTATATCTCTTTCCTTCTTTCTCAAATTCAGAAAACTGATTTCTTTTTGTATGATGAAAATGAATATATGAATTACTAAAGAAACTTGAACGAGTAGAATTTTGCAAACTCTTCTTTTTGAAAAATTGTCCGGTGCTCGCCTATTTCTGATAATAATTGGTGGTTTTCTGTGTAAATCTTTTCTAAATAAGAATAGCCAGTATTTTCAGAAACTTTTGAAAATTTTGCTTTCGAAGATTCACCAAGGTGAGTCTTTACCGGAAGTTTTTCAACTATTTCATCTTTGCCTTTTTTTATCTTTAACAGATATTTAAGTTTAAGATCTGAAGTTGAATCAAACTTAGGGGTTTTAGTTAGATTCTTTCACTTTCGTAAGATAAATCAGATTGATCAACTTTAGGTTCTAAACAAACTTAAGGAATCTTAACCTCTGGTTCTTTTGAAGAAGGAGAATCAATAAATTGTTTAGTAAGACGAAATATTTGATCTTATAATCCTTTGATAATGACCAAATAAGAATTTCTGTCATTATCAAAAGATTGGAAATCAGTTTTAAAAGATTGTTCTTTAATTAAGAACACCTTTCTTTCATCTCCAGAACAATTCAGATTTTGCTTTGAAATTTTGTTCTTTAAGTAAGAACTCATTTCTTTCCTTCTCAAATAAATCTTTGTTAAAGAAAACTCCTTTTCAAGAGCAAAAAACTCTTCAGATTTGTTTAAAATATAACTTTGATCAGGATGATTTGACTTTGAAAGTGTTAGTTCTAGATCATTAACTTTCTTGTACAACTCAGATTGTTCAGACAAAAAATATTATAGTTGAGTTGCATTCTGAAAATTCTCTTGTTTAGAATTTTGAAGTTCATTTGATAATTCAGCTATTTCACAATGAAGCTTTTCTTTTTCAGAAATGAAAACATTTATGTCACATTCAGCAGACTTTAATTTTGTTAAGGGTTTCATTGGTACATCCTGTGTGACGATAGCAGTCTAAGTGGATTAGCATTTTGGTTCAAGTA
>JAANYP010001143.1:0-20278 GCA_020465985.1 Centrapalus pauciflorus
AATACAAAAGGCATAAAGGAAGCCCCATTTCATGCCCACTCTATGACAAGGTTTTCAATTATTGATATTATTATACAAATTTATATTCATAATTACTTAAATATTTTCTATGTATAATCTATTAAGATTTATTTTAAAAGAATAATAAAACATCTTTATTAATCATCTAGAATAATAACTTACTATAATAATTATCATTAATAACAATATACTTGAGGAACGTTTGGTTTGCAGATTGTTTTTCGTGGGATTTGCATTTTGTCAGAGAATTTGATTTTTGCAGCATTTTCATTTATTAGTATTTTGTTAAAGAATTTACATTATTTTTAGGGTAATTTGCTAATCTGAAGAATGAAAGAATACTGTGATTTAAAATCCTAGGAGAGAATCTGAGTTTTTAAAAAATAAAAAAAAATGAGATTTAAGAAATCGCAGGATTTTAAATCCCTACTGAAATCCGCAAACCAAACATGAGATTTTAAATAAGAATCCCAGTGAATCCTAGGAAAACACGAACCGAACGCCTCATTATATTCAATTACCATTATAAGTAACATACTTTTATTTTTGTAGTATCATTAATAACAAGATGTTTTTATTTTTAACATATTGCAACAATTAAATAATTAACAACATATAGTAATTTTTTATAACAATTAAAAGAACATTCTTGTTACTAAAAGCTATCATAACATGTTGTTAATATTGATAGATAAAAAGGAAAATCTATTATGCTATTTTCAAAAAATAACTTATGATTATTATGTATACATTATTTTAAAAAATGTATATTTGTATGATAAGAATGATTTGACATATTCTCTCTTGTTTTCCTTTCAATAACGACAATTTTGTTATCATTTTATTAAATAATGAAACGATAATCATGAATCTATTCGATATTAACATATGATATCTTTTCCTAATTTCCATCAACCTTATTTGAGGTTATCTTCTCACGGACGTGATTTGTACACAACATATTTTTGTCATACACAACAATTTTATATAAAATGACAAATTCACTCTTACTTTTGAAGGTACAAGACAAATATAATAAAAATATGATTAAGCATAAATTAATCATATTAGTTAAAGTTTTTGTGTATAACAAAAAAATGTTGTGTACAGATCACATCTCATCTTCTTTATCCCAATCTTGTTTTAATTTTGTATGAATCATTCCATTTGGTACATATATTTGAACTCTCAATGTCTTGATTAATGACTATTTGTGTTCCTCAAATGCAAAATGATAAGCAACACAAATTCAATTTCATATTATAATCCATTCGTTAAGTATGTCGTTTAAGTAATGTTTTTTTTTTAATCACATTTAACTCATCCGGAAAACCGAAAGATAGAGAAGAGGCCAGTATGAAGTATAAACATGTGAAGAACAAGATATGAAAGGAACACATCAAACTTTGAATTCTTTGAAGTCATATCTAATTGATAATACTTTTCAGGTTGAAAAGTTATTACAAAATAAGATTAAAAATTCATACGGCATCGACCTTCTTGCTACTTAAGTCTCCAAGAACTATGAATCATACAAGATTTCATTGTATATATACGTATATTTTCTAAACTAATTAATTGACTATATATTTTCACATATGATTGATTATGAGTCAAATCACATTTGAACATGTAAGTCGATCATCCATTTATTAATTATATAACATCGATCAATCCTTTGATCCTACTCATTTGCAAATATATTGAATATTACCATTACAATGGAAAGACCTCTAAGCTCTCTTATCCCAACTAGTGTTGTTTTTAACCAACGATTCTTTTTTAAACACAACAAAACTGCTTGTAAGAATTTTGTGATACATTTTTTTGAGCTCGTTTGCAAAAAATAAGTGGAGCTTTTATTAGTATATAGACTCCAATGATATAATATATAACAAGATGTACTAATGTATTGACTAAACTAGTTAGTTTATTAACCCATGTATTATATGAGTATATTTAGTAAATAATTATCCTTTTTAAAATATAAATTTAAAATATTGTTTTGAAATAAAACATAAAAAATTATCAATATAAAATATAAAATACTATTTATTATTTTTAATCTATAAATATTAATTCGTAAAAATTATATAAGTTTTATATTTTATATAAACTAAAATCTCAATTTGCATCAATTAAAATATATTGAGTTAAAAATTAGAAAATTTAAGAAAACCATAAAAACAGTTTCTATTTAATTTGTATCGATTTATAAAGTTAAACTAATAGTTATGACACATAATAATATTATTCTTAAATTATCTTAAAAAATAATAGTTGTGTGTTTTTATTTTTATTTATATATATTTTATATAAATAATTCACGTAATTAACTAGTTAATGTATAAAATAAGAGAATAAATCAGCTGTCTAATTATCTAACTACAAGCTTCACTATCTATCAGGATTCAAAAGTTTATTATTTATAATTATATAATAGGTGTGAGAAGCAAAAATCAAATAATGAGCACAATGATCAGACCATTGTTGTGGTCACATCGACAATCAAATTCGAAAGAGTAGTAATTCGTATAAAATAATATTTTAACATACACAACAATTTCATATAAAGTTACTATCTTACGTTTACTAACACTTTTATCATCATTACATTTTACCTTATAAAAGTGAGGCTAAAATAGTCTTTTTATATGAAATTATTGTGTATGACAAATTTTTGTTGTGTACAAATCACTTTCCAATTCGGAAAGCATCCGTAATTAAGTGGTTGGTTGTAGACCTATATATAAAATACATTAAACATGAATGAAACTAAACGAGGTTGATGTTGAAGACTATTTAATGGATCAAATTCTTCTCAACAACCCTTTTAATAACATTCTCTTTAAACTAAAAATATATATATATATATATATATATATATATATATATATATATATATATATATATATATATATATATATATATATATATATATATATATATATATATATATATATAATTTGACTCTCACCACTTGTAAATTGAGATATAATATATGTGTTTTTCATTGCAAGAACGACTTAATGAACTTGTAGCAATTGAAAAACAGGGTTTTATTGATGCAATAAGATGATTTAATTGTAGATAAATCTTGATAATGTGGGTATTATGTATTTTATATGTGTTAATTTGGTGTTAAATTGTGTTGAGAGGATAAATTCTTACATGAGTACGGAGGTGATAATTGTTTCCTGTTTGTATATTTTATTTAATTTGGTCTTATAATTGTTTTGTATAAAAAAATTATTTTTAAAATCAATACTGGTTTCAATAAGAAAGGTATCGAAGGAAATGGGTAATAGGGAAGCGATTGGCGAAGCTTTTAGAAGGTCGACCACTACATAGAGAGATCCATATACGAGTCATGAGTGATAGTGAAGCCTAGAGAGGTGCAGGGCAAGATCCAAGAGCTTAAAAAGGGTCAGGAAAGAGAGAGAGAAAAAAAAAAGAAGGGGTTAGATTTCACCTATGATCAGATCAGTGGGCAACCATAGTTTACTTTTTCCGTAGTGTTGTTAACGTTGTTGAAAGCTTATTACTTATTTAAGTAGGCCTCGCTTTTCGAAGCTGCCCCCAGCTCACACTATGGCGGAGGAGGCGCCGTGAAGATCTTGGAGTATAAGCAGTACGAGCTGAAAGCAGGCTCCCATACTGTTTGGAGGGCAGGGGTGCCAAACACAACATGACCCCTATCTATCATCGTGGAAGCTGTACCCAAGAATAAATCATTAATATTTCTTCATTGCTTAGTGTTAAAGCTACTCTAAAGCGGTAGAATAAGAACTAAGGAACTATTTAATAAGGAAGGAGTGTCTAATATTCATTCTTTAGTACGATACCTCAATAAAAGGAAGAGTATAACGATGACAAAAGCATAGGAGAAGGAGCCGCGAATCACTAGTCTTAGAGTTAATAGTTGAAGAGTGAGATACATGCCTACACACACATATATATATATATATATATATATATATATATATATATATATATATATATATATATATATATATATATATATATATATATATATATATATATATTCAAGATTAATGGGTACCATGTCAGACCGGGGTATCGGGGTACCATTATAGCCAATCATATATCATTAAAATTATTAAATAAAATATAAATTTTGCTTAAAATTCTTTCCCACGTTAATTAGTGTTTGTTGTAAAATTGGTATTGAAAATTGTAAATTAGAATAGAAGATTTTATGTATCTCATGAAAATCTCCATTTCAGTTAATATCATTTCTTACACACATACTGAACATGTGCAACGATAACACATCATAAATCTTGGTTTATCACCGAAATGGATCCCATCGACTACACACACCATGAACCACGATTGAACATGTTCAATATTGTCAATATTGGTTTATCACAAAAATGGTTAACAACGACTAAAAACACAATTAACCCCGATTGCACATGTTCAATAACGTGTATATGAAATTGAACATTCACGAACAGTTTGATGAAAATAATAATACATTAATTTGACACCTCCGGTTAAACATGTTCAGTAAAACCCATTGTAGAATCCGATTGAACATGTTCACTAAAACCCATTTTGAAATTTATTAAAGATATTGTTATGGAAGTAGATCCATATAATTAAGAAATTTATTATTCCATTAGTTGTCATATATTAATTAAGATAAACCTAATTGACTATTTTACCCTTTTTTACTTAAACCAAATTACATGGGTGGACTCTGGTTCCCCAGTCTAACATGATACCCCATTGATCTCGACCATATATATATATATATATATATATATATATATATATATATATATATATATATATATATATATATATATATATATATATATATATATATATATATATATAGGGTCGAGATCCATGGAAAACTATATTAGACTGGAAAACTGGAAAACCATATCAAATGCACATGTTCATTATGATAAAATGTTAAATTTCATGTAAAATTATAATATACATATGTTCAAAATTGCATTATGATTAACTAATTCATATCATCTACATGTTCGTTAAGACAAAATGTTTAATTTCATGCAAAAATGCGTAATATACACATGTTCGTGCATATTGCACATTTGAACATGTGCATATTGTTATTTTGCATGAAATGGAACATTTTATCCTAATGAACATGTAAATTATGTGAACTAGTCAATAATAATGCACATTTGAACATATGTATATTGTAGTTGTGCATTAAATTTAACATTTTACCGTAATGAACATGTGCATTTAATATGGTTTTCCAGTTTTCCAGTCAAAGATGGTTTTCCATAGATCTTGAATATATATATATATATATATATATATATATATATATATATATATATATATATATATATATATATATATATATATATATACACACACACACACACACACATATAAGCATTCATATATACCAACAAGTGTTTGTAACAAGATTCATATGATTCAAATGGTTCATAGAAGTGTCAGCAACAAGATTCATAACATTCAAAACATTTATAAGATTTAACAAAATGAATAAGATCCAACAAATCAATATAATTATGATAGGATCCAATGAATTCCATAGATTATAGAAAAGTTAAATAATATCTGTGATAAGATTCATAGGATTCAGAGCCATTTTGTAGTTGTTCACAATGTTCACAAAAAATAAAATGTTCACAAAGATCTTATATATATGGTCATTCCTTTGTACTTTTGTTTTAGCCATGCTTGATTTTTATTAGTTTATTTGAAAATTAGTGAATGGTTTTGATTTTTACTATGTTGTCATTCGGATCTAAACCAAGGAATTTGACTAATTATTGGTATCGTGGTAAAAATGTTTTACCGTCACATATTTGCTCCAAGTAGATGATGAGGTTGCTCCAACAAACATCGCAATACCATAAGCGAATCCAAGAAGCCAAATGCAACTCCAAAACATCTACAACGCATAAAATGTCAAAAGTTCGTTGTCATTCAAAAAAAATGTCAAGAGTTTGTTGCCTTATTGAGTTATTGCGTAAAATATGAAAAACAACCCAATACAAACAAATACAATTTGTCATAAAATTTTAGACTCAACTCGAAAAATGATGACTCTGATGTTTCCAACGAGCCCGCCATACTTAATTAACACAAACATGAATCAAAATTACAAGTTTACAACTTACACCGATCATACTATTTTAAGAAAGGGTTAAATTCATAAACTATTTATATTTATTTATACTTTGCTGTTTATAATGACATACTTTATTTAAATTTTACTATTTATAGTAATGTATTATAACGATGTAATTTAAACTTTAAGCAATATTAATGTTAGAAAAGTGAAATAGACTGTTATTTTGTGTATTCCACTACTAGAAAAACTGCAATCACCAATGATTTTTTACCAACAACCTGATAATTGTTGGTAAATTATCCATTCAGCAACGACATTAGCAACGAAAGTTATCAAACTTTGATTTTTAATTTAGCAACGACATAAATCGTTGCTAATTTCCACTACAACATATATGCCATTTAGTGACTAAAGCTTTTATAGACTGAAATATATTTAGTCACTAAAAGTTCATAAAAAGCCTATTGTGACTGAAGTTTAAAGCAGATGAAAATAAAAAAAATTATATCAGACATAATAATTAAAATTAAAACTAAAACCCTACGGCTTTTACAGAGTCTTTATATCAGATATGCACAAGGCTTTTAGTCTTTTACAGTGTTTACATATCCTCTGACTAAAGCTTCTGGGTTAACTGCTTAAAATAGCAACCAACAAACAACAAATACTTTATTAAAGCAATGAACTCAATTTTTTTTTCTAAAATGACATTTTACTACCAACTTTTTTCTTAAATAAACATTCAACTCAAATTAATTGATCCATAATAGCATCATGAGGTGATTGGACGCTGAGTTAAGTTCCACGTAGACTGCCACATCAGCACCATATGCTGACTGGGTCTTTGTAAAACAGCAATATAGTCATAACAGCAATGTACGTCATTTTTGTTTTAAATATAATGTATTATTATTGAGAAAAAATAAATATGTTTTTAGCTTAATTTAATTGAATGTTCTTGAGAGTTCTTTGAATGTTCTTCATAACCACCACCTGGATCCACCATCCACCATCAAGAAGCACGAATCCTCACCCTCACGGCCTCACCCAACCCTCACCCATATCCACCACCCACCATCCATGCCAAGAGCCACCAATTAACACCCAGATCCATCATCTACTGCTCAAATCCACCATAAAAAATATAACCTGGATCCAAAACAAAGATCTGGAAATCTGGAAGAAACCTAAGGGGTGTTTAGTGGCGGTGATGGAAGAAACCTAAGGATCTGGAAATCTGGAAGAAACCTAGATCCACCATAAAAACCCTAAAGTTAACAAGCAATGTTCAGAGAGGAAAATGGAGGAAGAGATGACAGTGGCGGTGATGGCGATAACATCGAAGTGACGACGTGATGGCGTTGGCGATGGAGACGGTGGTAGTGGCGATGGGTCTGCGACGCATGAAAAAGGAGCAGAGACGGCGGTGGGTTTGTGACGCATGTGGTGGTGCGGTGGTGGTTGTGTTAGGGGAGAGGGAGGGTTAGAGAGAATCTGAGAGATGAAGGTGGTTGGTGTTGTTCAAAGAAGATGTTGTGCTGCTTGTGCATTGTATTTTGACCGGGTAATGAATGGATAGAGGATCCATATTCCACAAGGTTTAAATTTGTTTTAATATTTATTATTATTATTATTATTATTATTAATGTATTAAATTTAATCTTAAAATAAAAAATACATTATGTGAAGTACTGCTTTTAAAGTACGTTGTTATTTGATGGAGATCTAGTCATCATTTGATGTGACGTGGCAGTCTATGTGGATGCAGAGTCAGCGTCCGATCATCAGGTAATGCTATTTTGGATCAATTCTGTTGAGTTTGATGTTTATTTAAGGAAAGACTTTGTAGTGTGTTGTCATTTCATGAAAAAAATTGAGTTCAATGTTGTAATAAAACAATTATTGTTGGTTGATTGCATAAAACAATTATTGTTGGTTGATTGCTATTTTAAGCAGTTATCCCAAAGCTTCTCCACCTTCACTCCACCATCGACTCTGCCTTCACTCCACCATCACGTCTGATCGATTTCTCTGTCCATGGCTCCTCTGCGATTGGCCTCTGCGATTTCTCTACGATTGGCCTCTGATCGATTTCTCTGTCTGCAGATCGGTTTCACTCCGCCACCACGATTCTAGCCCTAAGTTTGCGACAGGTTCAATTTCTCGCTTTATTGATGTTTACCATTCGATTGATGTCATTGATGTCTGTTGTGAACTCGTTTATTAGTTGAGCTTTGGACATTTGTGATACTTGAGTTAATTTTAAGTATGAGCAGCTTCTTCCAAGCCTCCAGTTTGTGATACATACGATTTCTTGTTGCTGTCCATTTCTGGTATCCTAAATGGATATTAATGTAGCATAACAGGTTATATAATGGTTGGATATACACCTATATAAGTATAGATGTTAATTTTGTGGGTGTATGTGTGTAATGGTAGATTCTATGTGAAGATTGAAGCATATTAAAGGTGTTTGAACTAAGATTGATTTCAGTGTGTGTCAGTGTGTATGTGTGTGTGTCGCATCTGTGTTCATTAACACAGTAGCCAAATTGGCCTAATCTAGCTAAATCAACACTTAAGACACCAAATTGGTGCTGGGAACTAATAAAAAAATGCTTCCCAAAGTGTTTTCTAGTCAATACAAACACAATATTAGGTCTTATGATTCAACGACTATCTGAAGTTCTTATGATTAATACATAACTATATCCAAAGTCATCACATTACTTACTTTATATTTGCTTCTTTATGCGTCTTGATTAATTATAGCTATGTGAATTAATACCTAATTGCCATATATAATAAACAAAAAGATCCCAATCTCAGCCGATAAAATCATTCCCGAGCCTAACCCGAGCCTTTAATATGAACCAAGCTTGAATTCGAGTTCTATATTTCTAGACGACATAAAGCTTGAGTCCATTACCGCCCTACTTGGTTATTATTTTCTATGAACTTAGCCCTTTTAATATCATGCATTTCTATTGTTTAGTTTGTTTTTAGGATCAAATAGTTTGTGAATATACAAATTTCTACTTTGTTTATTGCTCAGTTAAACATCATTAATTAGTTTATAGGTTAAAAGAACAACTAATCAAAACCATATGCAAAGTTCATCACAACACTTCCCATAAGATCACCAGTTCCATACATTCTAGTGCTTTTACTTACTGGACTATTTTTATTACAGTATGCTACATACCCTTTTGTATGTTTTACTTAAATACATTAGGTGGGCCAGATCTTAGAGTAGCTGTTTCAGCCTCTAATGGAGGCAAAGATGGCAGTAAATCCATACTTAGTGGTGCCACTGGTTATGCTAGACCAGGAGAGATTGTTGCCATTATGGGTCCTTCTGGTTGTGGAAAATCTACTCTCCTTGATTCCTTGGCTGGTATGTAATTCAATTCCCCATTTTACCAAGCATTGAACGTTTCACCAACTGCTTGTACTTACTGGTTCTTGTAAAAGTTCATAAAAGAAATCATCTACTGATCATTTTCGACGTAAATTGTTTTCTTGGATATTAATTAATTGGCTTTGATATATAGAAGATTGATCTAGATTCTAGAGTACTTGTCTTGTAGATCTTACAGCCTTGAGGCAGAAAGTGATAAAACATTATATACAAGAATCTTTCCAAGTTTTTAATTATTTGTGTCTGCACGTATGCAGGGCGACTGGCTTCAAATACAAGGCACACTGGACGAGTGCTAATCAATGGACGTATGTGTTTTCTTGCCTCTGTTATGGGTGATTGACTGTTCTATATTAAAAATACAGCAGCCACACTACCCAGATAGAGCATTTAAGAGAAATAATACACAATATATCGAATTGGTTTACCTAAATCTTTCCTTGCTTGTTCTGTTTCCCCTGCTCTTGCAACTTCATGTACCCTTCATGAGCCCTCTGTTATTCTATTTCTTCACTGTGAGAAGAAAGAGAATAGAAGATTAAAAACAAAAAATGTATGATTTAAACACTTCACTAAAAGATATCAAACAAATTATGCAAAAAGTTAAGCCTTTTAACAACTGATTTAAAGCAGTATATTCAGTATTAATGAAACAAAATCCAGCAAAGTTAGTCACTTTATGAATTGATGACAAAATATTTTGATTCCATTTAAGCTCTTTAGTGTCAATTGATATAAATTTCACCTTCAAATGGACAACAGGTTGTTCTTGTGAATACCTAATAACTACATTATAACAAAAGTATTGAAAGAAAAATAGAAGGTTCATACTTCAATCTTGAATTTGAAAGGTATCAGGTCTGAATTTTTATAACGATATCCATGACAAAAGAGGAAGTATCCAATATATGGGATAGTGGTGAGAAAATATTGGTCCAAACTATTCTATATTTAAAATAAACCCATATACAACAACCAACCTACCAAGATAGAGATTGTATCTGTGTGTTATGTTCGAATCTAGAATGAAAAATAGCAACAGAAAGTATGTGAATTTTTTAAGGCAGCATTCGAATTATGAAAATTAGTCCCAATATAAGACCTTTTGTGAAGACCACCCCTTACGGGGCGGTAGTCACGAGTCTAGGTCCCACATCATGCAACACGATATCAATCATAACTAAGATAGAGTAATTAAGTGCGGAATATTAAATTACAGTACAAAATATTAGGATTTAAGTTTAATACAGGTTACTGATTTAAAATTAAACTTATAAAGGGCACAAGTCTAATATAATTCACGTCATCATATAATCAAGATAAATCTACCAGACCATCATATTTTTATCATCCAATTAGTACCAAAATGTTTGCTGAGTAGAGGTCTATGAAACTTCTGTCTTGATCTTTGTAAGACCTAAGAACTAGGTCCGGCAGGTGACTTTCCTTTATCTTTTCCTGTAAAAAATGTGAATGTAGCAACCGTAAGCAACGCTTAGTGAGTAAATAGATTTTCAAATTAACATGCAATGTCAAGCGGATCATCATTCTAGCGTGATATGTCTTGGCTGCCGCTACAGCCCTCATGAGACATAGAAGTCATAGAATCGGATGATGCTCAAGCCACGCTCACGCTTAAATCGTGGGGATCAACCACATACTGGGCTAGCTACCAGTAAATCAACGTGGCGGAACATCGGAGGTCATTACCAAGTTCAATAGAACTGGTGAAATAGCCAAGTCTAGAGCAATAGACCAATCAAGGCTAATCAAGCTGAATCAATATGTCAAGTATATGCAATGATGAAGCATACGTATTCAAAGTCATGTTAGCAATAATCTCAAAGTAATATCAGAAATGAACTGTAAATGCAATAACATATGAAATGATGATCAAATAGCTATCATGATAATATGAATGTCAAATCAATGTAGCATCAACAATATGTCTCAACCGGAAATTCAAGCATGTTAAATCTGAATATCTATAACTCACAGATCTGGGTCTTTATCAAATAGATGTAAAATCTGCCACCTGAGTTATCTCATGATTTTATCTTTGTCAATCAATTCTCTGTCAATTCAAATCTTTGCCCCGCTTTAAATTTTTGTATCTATGCTCAGAATTTCACTGAACCTGTCCAGAATTATCATGTCAATATCATTATCTTTTAGTCTTTGAAATCTTTATTTTATCCGATTCTGATAACTTATTTATTCATAAATCATTCTTTGTTTCATAAATTCTCAAGGGTCAATATATATATATATATATATATATATATATATATATATATATATATATATATATATATATATATATATATATATATATATATATATATATATATATATATATATACTCAGCTTGCTAACTATTTTGTTATTTTATGCGTTGTCTATGTATTTTATTCACTATATTCAAATTTAGAGAGTGGGTTTCGAATTTATATAATTAAATTCGAACAAAGGATAAATTAGGAAGCATTATATTTGAAAGATATGAACAAAGAATATATAAACAAATTCGAAAGTTTAAGATTAAATTTGAAATCCATGTGGTCAAAATCGAACTCCAAGTCAAATTTCTAGAACATCATATTCAAATATAGGTTATATTCGAATCCAAACTTCAAATAAAGGGTTAAAGTCGAAAGAGGGACTTAAATTCGAAATACACACATAAATTCGAATCATATATTTCGAATTTAGTGTCAAGCACAATCCTTCATTCGATTTTATTGGGCAAATTCGAACATATTTTCGAATTTAGCTACAAAAATCGAGTTTGTTCATACATTTCGAGTTTGTTCTTGGCATCTCGAATTTGTTCATATTTTACAACTTTAAATCATTCATTTCTAAGCCTAAAATCACGAATATATTAAATATTAAGCCTAGGTTCGATTATATTGTACATCATCTAGTAAAAACTCGAGTTAAATTAAGTTTAATCACCCAAAATAGTCAATTTCGAATTTATTCTTAAAAACCGAAAATATAAAAGCTAAAGATGTCGATTTTTACCTCAATTCGTATGTAATCGTTGTTGTTTATCACCTCCTGTAATTCTTCTTTGATTAAAACTCCAAGTTGTTTGCAATTTAGAGTAAAGATTGATGAATTTGTGAGAAATCTAGAGAGAGAGTAGAGAGAGAAAGTAGAGAGAGAGTAGAGAGAGAGAGTGGAGAGTGATTAATGAATCCTAAATCTCGTTTATATACTTCATCTAGTTATATTTGCTACTTAACCCACTATTACTTTTGTATCTTATATCTCTTTTATTTAATTATTTTTGATAATTTATTAAATCATAATTTTAATATTTATATAATTTAATTAAATATTTCATAACTTAATTAAATTATAATTCAAATAATGTAATAATATTACATTATCGGTTCAAATACTGAATTTAAGACTAGATCAAAAAGTTAGGTTGTTACAGAATGGGCTCCACCACGCACAAACTTCGTCCCCGAAGTTAGCTATGTTCGAACAGACTGGGATAAGTAGCTTTCATGACATCTTCAGATTCCCAAGACTGATGCGAACCTTTGTGGTGTTTCCACTGGACGAGCACCAACTGTATATCTTTATTTCGAAGCTTTTTGGTCTTCGAGTCCAGAATACACTCCGGCTCTTCAACCACTCGAAGCTTCTCATCAATCTGCAGGTTAACGTGTGGTATCTGAACTTCTCTTTCATCGGCTAAGCTCTTTCTCAGATGACTGACATGGAATACAGGATGTATTCCAGATAAGTCCGCTGACAGTTCAAGACGATAAGATTGATTTCCTATCTTTTCGACAATCTTGAACGGACCGATGAATCTCGGAGCTAGCTTGTTTCGCTTATGAATCTCACCACATTCTTCATTGGGAAACTTTCAGCATCACCCAATCGTTAACTGCAAAACTTATGGATCTGTGTCGATTGTCATAGTACGACTTCTGCCTGCTTTGAGCTTCAAGTATATTTCTTCTAACAAGTTGAATATTCTCATGAGTCAACTGTAGAAGGGCAGGTCCTGCTATTGGCGATTCACCTGTTTCACGTCAACAGGTGGGAGTTCTGCATTTTCTTCCATACAAAGCTTCAAAAGAAGCCATCTTGATCGTTGAATGATAACTGTTATTGTATGAGAATTCGACCAACGGCAAGTGGTCATCCCAGTTACCACCCAGATCAAGAACACATGCACGAAGCATATCTTCGAGAGTAAGGATAGTACGCTCACTCTGGCAATCTGCATTAGGATGATAAGCAGTACTCATAGAGATCCGAGTACCCATCCCGTCTTGTAGATTTTGCCGGAATCTAGATGTGAAGCGACTATCACGATCAGATACGATAGACTTGGGCACACCGTGACGAGAAATTATTTCGGTGATGTATAGTTGTGCCAATCTATCGAGAGAGTATGTTTCTTTCATCGGTATGAAGTGAGCTGACTTCGTTAATCGGTCCACGACTACCCAGATGGAGTCGTGCTGTCTCTTGGTTTTCGGCAACTTCGTGATGAAGTCCATGGTTATATGCTCCCACTTCCATTCAGGAACTGGCAGTGGTTGCATATCCCCGAAGGGTTTCCGGTGTTCTGCCTTAACCATTTGACATATTCTGCAGCTTTCAACATAACGACCGATGTCTTTCTTCATTCCTGGCCACCAGTAGTCAGCTTTCAGATCAAAGTACATCTTTGAGCTGCCAGGATGAATAGATAACTTGGACTTATGAGCTTCCGATAGAAGAGTGTTGCGGATAGAACCATACTTAGGAATCCAGATTCGGTTTCCATTGAGACAATGAAGTCCCAAATGATTCATAGATAAAAATTGAAGTTGCCCTTTAAGATTTTCAGAACCGATATTCTCTTCTTTCAACGCTTCGGCTTGAGCTGATCTGATGTCTTCGATAAGATTAGAAGAGAATACAACAGGAGTCAGGGCATAGCAACACTTTTCAGGATATACTTTCCTACTCAAAGCATCCGCGACAACATTTGCTTTGCCGGGATGATATAGGATCTCGCAATCATAGTCCTTGATAAGCTCCAAGGACCGACGCTGTTTCATATTTAGATCCTTTTGAGTAAAGAGATGTTTGAGACTCTTATGATCGGTGTAAAGCTGACACCGAGTCCCATAAAGATAATGACGCCAAATTTTCAGAGCAAAGGTAACGGCAGCCAACTCAAGATCATGAGTTGGTGCACTTTTCTCGTAATCCTTCAATTGCCTTGAAGCGTAGGCAATTACTTTTCCCCTTTGCATAAGAACACATCCTAAGCCAGTACCAGATGCGTCGCTGTAAACGACAAAATCATCGTTGCCCTCTGGTAAGACTAGGATTGGCGCTTGAATAAGCTTTTGCTTTAGAGTTTCAAATGCCTCTTGCTGTTTATCCGCCCATACGAAAGGTGTATTCTTTCGTGTTAACATTGTAAGTGGCACAACAATCTTTGAGAAGTCCTTTATGAATCGCCGATAATAGCCGGCCAATCCAAGGAAACTTCTTATTTCGGAGGCATTGCGAGGTGTTTGCCATTTCTGGACAGCCTCGACTTTAGAAGGATCAACTGAAATTCCTTCGCCAGATATGACTTGGCCAAGGAATTGAATCTATAAAGAGATCAAGGAAGAAATTTCAAGTTTTGTTTCAATCAAAGAGTGCTTAGGAATGACTCAAGACAATATTAAGTTATACCTGTCTGAGCCAGAATTCGCACTTAGAGAATTTTGCGTAGAGTCTTTCTTTTCTCAGTAACTCTAGCAATTGTCACAGATGAATAGAATGATCAACCTCCATTTTGGAGTAAATCAGAATATCGTCTATGAATACGATAACTGACTTATCCAGCATCGGTCTGCACACGCGATTCATGAGATCCATGAACGCCGCTGGTGCATTTGTTAAACCGAACGACATCACGAGAAATTCGTAATGACCGTATCTTGTTCGGAAGGCTGTTTTCGGAACATCCTCATTTCTTACTTTCAGTTGATGATACCCAGAACGAAGATCGATTTTGGAGAAGTAGCTGGCTCCTTGCAGCTGATCGAATAAATCATCAATCCTGGGCAGAGGATACTTATTCTTTATAGTGACTTTGTTCAACTCGCGGTAATCGATGCACATTCTGAGAGTTCCGTCTTTCTTCTTAACGAATAAAACTGGTGCACCCCACGGAGATGAACTCGGTCGGATAAATCCTTTTTCTAACAGCTCTTGCAACTGTTTTGACATTTCCAGCATTTCTGCAGGCGCAAGTCTGTAGGGAGCTTTAGCGATGGGAGCCGCACCAGGAAACAAGTCAATGTCGAACTCGACTTGACGTTCTGGTGGCACTCCAGAAATATCATCAGGAAATACGTCTGGGAACTCACAGACGATAGGGATATCAGATAAGGATTTCTTTTGGGCTTCAGAGTTAGATTCAGATGAGACATAGTATACGTAAGATTCGTGACCCTTAGATAGATACTTATGCGCTTTTTCAACCGAAATGAAGCAGTGAGCACCTTTTCGCTTTTCGCCTTTGATTTCCAATACTCGACCGTCTGAAGACTTAATTCTGATGATTCGCCGATTGCAGACGATCGTAGCCTCGTTATTCATTAGCCAGTCCATGCCGATGATGACGTCGAACTCTTTCAACGGTATCGGGATAAGATCGAGGTTGAACACGATATTATCAACAAGCAGAGTACAATTTCGGTATACAGAATCAGCCATAACATAGTTGTTACTGGCTGTCTCAATATCAAGTATCACGGGAAGCTTTGATGGAGATTTGAGAAATCTTTGTGCGAAAGAAGTCGATATAAAAGAACGACTAGCACCGGAATCGAATAATACGCGAGCAGGGATTGAGTTAAGCATGAACATACCGGTAACTACGTCAAAATGTTTCTTTTGCTTCCTCGGCTGTTATTTGAAAAGCTCGAGTCCTTGCGGTCGGAGTAGCAGCTGAACTTTTCATTGTAGATCCTCCAGCTGACGACTGTGACTGTCCTCGTTGCCCGCTGCGACACTGATACATGAAGTGTCCTCTTTTCCCGCATTTCGCACATCCACGTCCTTGCTGTGGGCACTCTTCACTGATGTGACCAATTCTGTTGCAAGCAAAGCATGTGACGTCATCTGGGTTACACAACCCCATGTGTGATTTTCTGCATCTTTTACAAAATCGGGGTTCATTCATAAGCGAGTAGGCTTGAGCTTTCGGTTGGGATTGCTGAGATTGCTGGGACTGAGATTTGTTTGGCCTGAAGAATCTGCCGAATCTCTGTTTCTTCGGAGGAGATGGACATGTCGGGTTCGCTGATGGAGCATAGAGTTGGTCGCCATACTCTAAGTATCCTCTCTCAATCTGTCTTGCCGCTTCAACCATTTCCAGATAGGACTTATACTATATCGCGCTCATCGGATGTCGGTATCTTGGGTTAAGTCCTCCGCGGAATCTATTCATCTTCCTTTCTTCAGTAGCTACTTGATACAAGGAGTAGCCGCATAGTCTTGAGAATTCATGCTCGTATTCATCAACAGTTTTGGTTCCCTGAGTCAGCTGCATCAATTGTACTTCCATCTTGTCTCGCTGGTCGACCGGACAATACTTTGCGTTGAACATGTCTAAAAACTGGTTCCACTCTAAAGTCTGTATTATCTCCTATCCATATATGCTTCTTTGAGTTTTCCACCAAGCACGGGCAGCTCCAACAAACAACGCAGACGCGTAACTCACTTTCTTCGATTCTAAGCAGTCGGAGATTCTGAAAATCTCTTCAGTATGACTAATCCAATCCATCGCCTGAATTGGATTGACTGTACCCTCAAAGTTAAGGGCACCGCTGGCTTTGAAGTCCTTGAACTTACAGCCTTTAGGCTGCTCGATTTGGGTTTCAGGGGTAGAGTTATCAGAATCAGATTCGTCATTCTGGACTTGTTTATCTTTTCTCTTATTTTTCTTATCTTCACGTCTTTTAGCTTCGGCCTCATCTCTGGCCTGAAACTGTTCTTGCATAATCTTATTTTGTTGTTCAGAGTGTTGCGCTAAAAGTTGTTGCATCATTTCAAACATTTGCTATGGGGTCATGTTGTTTGGTATGTCACCTGATCCTGACATCTTTTACTGAAAATTAAAATCAATTAACTATCAGTTTATAGACTTAGATCTATGTACCCTTTTTCCCATCCTAACAGTCTGTACATCCTATCTCAGTTCAAACCACCTAAATGATTGATACATATGTATTGCTTCAGTTTGAGACCAAATATACTCGCGTAATACTTGATTCACTCAAACTATGTGCTCTGATACCATCCTGTGAAGACCACCCCTTACGGGGCGGTAGTCACGAGTCTAGGTCCCACATCATGCAACACGATATCAATCATAACTAAGATAGAGTAATTAAGTGCGGAATATTAAATTACAGTACAAAATATTAGGACTTAAGTTTAATGCAGGTTACTGATTTTAAATTAAACTTATAAAGGGCACAAGTCTAATCTAATTCACGTCATCATATAATTAAGATAAATCTACCCAGACCATCATATTTTTATCATCCAATTAGTACCAAAATGTTTGCTGAGTAGAGGTCTATGAAACTTCTGTCTTGATCTTTGTAAGACCTAAGAACTAGGTCCGACAGGTGACTTTCCTTTATCTTTTCCTGTAAAAAATGTGAATGTAGCAACCGTAAGCAACGCTTAGTGAGTAAATAGATTTTCAAATTAACATGCAATGTCAAGCGGATCATCATTCTAGCGTGATATGTCTTGGCTGCCGCTACAGCCCTCATGATTGAGACATAGAAGTCATAGAATCGGATGATCCTCAAGCCACGCTTACGCTTAAATCGTGGGGATCAGCCACATACTGGGCTAGCTACCAGTAAATGAACGTGGCGGAACATCGGAGGTCATTACCAAGTTCAATAGAACTGGTGAAATAGCCAAGTCTAGAGCAATAGACCAATCAAGGCTAATCAAGCTGAATCAATATGTCAAGTATATGCAATGATGAAGCATACGTATTCAAAGTCATGTTAGCAATAATCTCAAGGTAATATCAGAAATGAACTGTAAATGCAATAACATATAAAATGATGATCAAATAGCTATCATGATCCACTGGGCAACACCGAACCATGGTGTGCACAGGTCACAATCCAGGTGATAATATGAATGTCAAATCAATGTAGCATCAACAATATGTCTCAACCGGAAATTCAAGCATGTTAAATATGAATATCTATAACTCACAGTTCTGGGTCTTTATCAAACAGATGTAAAATCTGCCACCTGAGTTATCTCAGGATTTTATCTTTGTCAATCAATTCTCTGTCAATTCAAATCTTTGCCCTGCTTTAAATCTTTAAATCTTTGTATCTATGTTCAGAATTTCACTGAACCTGTCCAGAATTATCATGTCAATATCATTATCTTTTAGTCTTTGAAATCTTTATTTTATCTAATTCTGATAACTTATTTATTTATAAATCATTCTTTGTTTCATAAATTTATATATATATATATATATATATATATATATATATATATATATATATATATATATATATATATATATATATATATATATATATATATATATATATATATATACTCAGCTTGCTAACTATTTTGTTATTTTATGCGTTGTCTATGTATTTTATTCACTATATTCAAATTTAGAGAGTGGGTTTCGAATTTATATAATTAAATTCGAACAAAGGATAAATTAGGAAGCATTATATTTGAAAGATATGAACAAAGAATATATAAACAAATTCGAAAGTTTAAGATTAAATTTGAAATCCATGTGGTCAAAATCGAACTCCAAGTCAAATTTCTAGAACATCATATTCAAATATAGGTTATATTCGAATCCAAACTTCAAATAAAGGGTTAAAGTCGAAAGAGGGACTTAAATTCGAAATACACACATAAATTCGAATCATATATTTCGAATTTAGTGTCAAGCACAATCCTTCATTCGATTTTATTGGGCAAATTCGAACATATTTTCGAATTTAGCTACAAAAATCGAGTTTGTTCATACATTTCGAGTTTGTTCTTGGCATCTCGAATTTGTTCATATTTTACAACTTTAAATCATTCATTTCTAAGCCTAAAATCACGAATATATTAAATATTAAGCCTAGGTTCGATTATATTGTACATCATCTAGTAAAAACTCGAGTTAAATTAAGTTTAATCACCCAAAATAGTCAATTTCGAATTTATTCTTAAAAACCGAAAATATAAAAGCTAAAGATGTCGATTTTTACCTCAATTCGTATGTAATCGTTGTTGTTTATCACCTCCTGTAATTCTTCTTTGATTAAAACTCCAAGTTGTTTGCAATTTAGAGTAAAGATTGATGAATTTGTGAGAAATCTAGAGAGAGAGTAGAGAGAGAAAGTAGAGAGAGAGTAGAGAGAGAGAGTGGAGAGTGATTAATGAATCCTAAATCTCGTTTATATACTTCATCTAGTTATATTTGCTACTTAACCCACTATTACTTTTGTATCTTATATCTCTTTTATTTAATTATTTTTGATAATTTATTAAATCATAATTTTAATATTTATATAATTTAATTAAATATTTCATAACTTAATTAAATTATAATTCAAATAATGTAATAATATTACATTATCGGTTCAAATACTGAATTTAAGACTAGATCAAAAAGTTAGGTTGTTACA
>JAANYP010001143.1:21587-39847 GCA_020465985.1 Centrapalus pauciflorus
AGTTTCGGATTTTGGCACAATAGCCCCTCAACTTATCCGGTTCCATTAAATACTGATTTTCATCATAATTTTCATTATCACTAACTTTTTAAACAATCATACTTAATAACTAAAATTTAAAATTCTCAAACTTCTTAATTTCTTAAAATAGCAACCAACTTTCAGATATCCAGATACATAATAATAATAATTCAACTTAATTATACAAAAATTCATCTAATTATCCCAATTACAATAATTTAACTCCGAGGATGTTACATGGTTTATGAATTTTGGTACACCTGTTCTTATGATCCTTCTACCAAAATCATTAGGGGAACCATACTCAATGGGACTCAGACCATTGAGATCACCACTCGTCTGATTACGGAAGCTCTTCGTCTCCCTGTTGCTGAAACGTATGATCAGCCACAGCCTGAAGATGAACATATGAGAAATCTGCTACACTTCTGTGGTGTAGCAGAACCCAAAGTTGGAGCCACTCTGTTTAGGAAGGATTTGTCTCCAACCTACAGCTTCATGTTTGCCTCAGTGGTCATGTGCTTCAGCAGTAAAGTTGGTTCATTTGACCAACTCAGCCGTGATGAAATTCCAATAGTCCTACAGCTTGTGGATGGGACTACAATCAACATGGCCAGATGGATTTTCATGAACCTGAGAAATCTGGTGCAGCAGGAAACACGTCCAGCTGCTGTTCGATATCCCAGGTTTTTAAGTCTCATTTTCAAGCATATCTGTGGTGAACAACTCTATAACTCTCAGCCTCTACTTCGTACTGTTGCATTCCCTGTGATAGGGAATAGAGTTTTCTATTCCTCACACCAATGAGGAGGTCGCTAGGATTGGTGGAAGGACCCTCTGCTGTGAGGGTGGATCCAGAGACTGCTCCCAAGGGAAAATCCAAATCTATGGTCAAATTTGCTAAAAGGACCCTGGAAACGACTGAAGTTGAGCCTGTCCTCAAGAAGGCTAAAACAGCCAAGTCAAAGTCTGCCCCATCAGCCTCTGTGGCTGAGGGGGAGCAGACTTCTCACCCTGGTTCATTTGTTGAACCTGAAGCCTCTATGGCTGGTGCCTCTATGGCACCTGAGACTATGGAAAAGGCCAACCCCACTGTTTCTGACCCAGTCTCAAAACCAGTCCAAACAGTTTCCCTCATCTCTTCTCCACAACATCTATCATCCACCTCATCTCTCAAATCATACCAACGCAAATCAATTGCCAGAAAGAAACTAACAGCCCAAACCAGCCCCTCTGTTCCTTCTCAACAGGGTTCAGTTGTAAAAGAAGCACACCCTGCTGCCTCTCCTATTTTGGGAGAAGGTTCAGCACATTTGGAGCAGGCTTCAATCCAACAAGAGTCTACCCAGTGTCAGCCTAGGCCCACTGGTTCTCCCAACAGGAACCAGTTGTACAAAAGGAGACTACCACATCAACTATTCGAGCCTTCCAAGAGGCTGAGAATATTGAAAGACAGGAGTTCACTCCACTCCATACTGAGTCCAGACAGTCTCCTCCCCATATTTCTTCACACCCTGAGTCTGCACGAGGTGCCAAAGCTGCTGGGTTAGACCATCCAGTAGATCTGCCTCCAACTTCTGCTCCTCATGATACAGTTGTTCTACACCAAACAGTTGCTGAAAGGACCATCAACCCAAGCTGATGAACCTCGGGGAACATACCATCCCTCTGGTGAGGCTGCTCCACATATGCAAACTCCATCAGCAGGTTTCACCACTGCTGATGTTGAAATGCACATTCTATCTACCAATGATGAGGTACCTTTAAACCAAGGTGCTGCAGAGGGAACAACCCCTGGCCTTAATGAAGGTGCTGCAACACAAGCAGCATCTGAAAGGCTACCATCCTCTACCCCTTCTCCTGATGAAGCAGCTACAGCCACTGCTGAAGGACCAATCGACCCCTCCAAGCTGGGCCACATTACTTTTGCCCAGGCTATGGAGCTTTTGTCCAGAGTCACCCTTCCCTCTCCATCACATCCCCAAACACCTGCCTCATTATCATCATCTCATTCATCCCCATCTACTCAATCCAAACAGTCTACCCATACTCCTCCTTCCCCCAAAGATCTTCCTTTGAAGGATCAGCTTTCCTTGCTGACCAACAAAGTTGGATCTCTGGAAAACTCCATGACTGCTCTTCCATCCATCATCTCAGACTCTGTGTCTGCCCAGCTTCAGGGGTTCTTTGATCTGTTCAAGAATTCCTTTCCCTCCACTCCCCAAGCTGACCACTCCTCACAGCTGCTTGCACTTACTGCACAGCTGCAAAATATCTCCACTTCCCTCTCCTCAATTCTTTCACACCAACAGGACTCCGTATCCTCAATGACAGCCATATCACAACAGCTGTCCACTCTCCTCACTTCTTGCACTACCACCCTTCCAAATACACTAGCCAGCTTAAACTCTTTAATTGTCTCTCTGTCAAATTCCATGTCAGCAAATCATGATGATGTGCAGAACTCTCTTGAGTTACATCTTGCACAACTTCAAAGTTTGCTATTCACAGCTTCTGACAGAGAACATCTTGTCAAGCTGTCCTCTATTGCTGATTCCCAATCCTTTTCTCTTTAAACCTGTCTTTCCCAACTTGCAGAGGTGAAGGACAATCTGGATTTCTTAGTGCATAGCCTGGTTTGCCCCAAACCTGCTGCCAAAACTGCTGCCAAGCCTGCTGAATTCATTTCTCCAGGTAGACCAGGTGTTGAAGGTGCTGGTACATCTCCTTCAAAGGGGGAGAAGTTGTCTGCCTCAAAGACTATGTCTAAGGGGGAGAAAACTTCTTCTCCTTATAAGGAGAAATCAGCATCTGTTGGTAAAGCAGCAGGTACATCGAGAACAGGTCCAGCATCAGATGTCTCATATCACACTGAAGTTGCTCAGCCTACTCAGGCTGGATCTCCAAACCCTGCACAATCTAAGGGGAAAGAATCCATTCCTGAGGACAGGCCAAGCAGAAGGAGGCATCTGATCTTGGAAGAAGAAGAAGAGGAAGAGACTCCTGAGGCTGTTCAAACTTCAATAGCAAAAGGAAAGAAGAAAGCAGTTTTTGACCCTGACCATCAAAAAGCAGCGCAGCTAAAGTTTGACAAGGCAAGGGCTAAAGAAATGGGTGTCTCTATGGAGAAATACTATGAGCTCAGAGATGAACAGCTTAAAGCCCTAGAAACACTAAGAAAAGAAGAAGCCTCAGCCAAAGCTGCCATATCTCTTGCATTCAAAGAGGCAAGCATAATTAAAATGCCTTCTTTGGATGTGCAAAGAAAACTGCTCGAAGCTGCTAGAGAGTCAGCGGGTGAAAAGGAAAGTGGTAAGGAAAAGGATGCTCTGGTCTCTGTGACCAAGTCTAAACAAGCATCCTCTGCAAGAGCCCAGTTCCACTTTGACAACTTGGCAAGGAAGAAGTTCTTTGATGTTGCTAATAGAAGACTTGCCAAGGAATCTATTGTCAAAGTTGTTCCCATATCAAGAAAAGGCAAACAGTGGAAATTGCAAATAACCAGAATGGGTGCAACAGGCCCAGAACTGGAAACTTATGACTACACTAATGTTGCACAAATGGGGTACAGGGAATGGGTTGAGTTGGCAGTTGCCCTGAGCCAGTCTAAGTCTGAAACGGCTAAGACTATCAGGGCATATGTCAAGAAGCTGATGGAGAGAGTGAAAGACCTTGGCCTGATCTCAGAAGAACAATCTCAGGGTGTCTCTGTGACTTACCCCAAAATAAAGGCCAAGAGGTATAGAAAGGATTCAGAGCTGGAGGAACTCCTGATCTTAATTGAACAAGGTGACTATGCAGTAGAGATCAAAGGAGTTGACTACAACCTGCCCAAACGAGTAGAATTTGAAGAAGGCAAGCTGATTGAGGAACCTGAGTTGGGGGCATTTTTTGTAGATCCCCTGACAAAGAAGAATTGCTTTCAGAGAGCATCAGACCAACACAAAGTTGATCTCAAGCAGCTTGTAGCATTCAGACTTGCAAACTCCTTCAGGCAATCCAGTAAGTGGAGAGCAGCCATCTGGGATCAGCTCAGAGGCTTTTATGAGAGAGGGGAGCTTCAACATCCCAATTTTATGTTCCTTAGAGTTGAAATACAAGACTTGGAGGAAACCAGGGAGGAGCTGGAAAGAACGTTTGAAGAAGGTTTGCACCACCACTGTCATGAAGTCCACCTACTGTCTGAGTAGGTGAAGAATGGAAGCTGTCCATCTGTTGGACAGGCTTGCCATTATCTGCTCCCATCATCAACAGTCCAAATTGTTGAATTTTCTTGTACATAAGTTGTACTTAGTTGCATTAGTTGTAACTTTTATTTTTACATCAGTTGTAATATACACTAGTACATCAGTTGTACTTTTGTAGAAACATATGTTGTTTATGTAATCAAAAATCAGTATATATAAACTGATCTTTTACTTTACTTTAATGTTGTAATTTTATTTCAGCAAGATGTATTGTAAAATGTATAGTGATTATTGATTAAATCAGCTTAGACTGATTATTGCAAATGGGGGGAGATTGTTAGGCACAAAAAGGCCTCAGTCAAACCTGCTATACATCTTAGGGGGAGATTTTTAATCAAACATGTTTGATGCACTTGAAGGTATAATTTAAGGCCTGTTTATGTCTTATTGAAACCTGAAAAGTGATTTGCAATATCAGCCAACGCTGTTTACCTTGATTGCATTCGTTGCAACAAAGGCAGATTGTCCAAGCTGTTCTGTCTGCTGAACAGGCTGGACAAAAACTGTCTACGCTACTCTGTTCTGTTGAGCAGCTTGGACAGATTTTAAGTGTTCTATTCTTTGTGACCAGAATATGTTCTTTGTGAATAGGCTAAACACTTTATGGAATATGTTTCCAAGTTCTCATGTATTGTTTTTGGCTACAAGATCAGTTTACAAGTCGAAGACAAACTGGAAAACAGAAACTGCACAGCCTGCCTACGCTGTTCTGTTACATGAAGACAAACGGATATCTGAAAAGGGTGACAGACCTTTTCTTATATCAAAATGGCCTTAGCAAAATGAGAAAGATGCAAAGTTGACATTCCTCTTTTGGCTAAAGCCTTATGAAACAGTGACAAAAAGAAAAAGACAAAGATTCTACCACATGAAGACAAGTCTGCTTTATCAACATGTGCAGAAAAGGTGTTTTGTCTTTTTGGAAAGACATCCCACTTTCTCATTGTCCAATGAAGAAGCTTCATAGAGATTCTCAGTGAGAGTATAAAAGGAAGCTTCTAAGGATTGTGAGATATCAAGAGTGTGAAATCAGATCGTGCATTAAAGTGTGTTTTTCATGCATGCAAGTCTGCTTGAATATAACAGTACGTGTGTCTAAGCTGTTCATACTCAAGCTGTCCATCTGTGTCTTGAAAAAACAATGAGTGCATCTAAGTGAGTGTAGTCATTGTATCTATTCTGAGTGTGTCTTAGATTAGTTAAACAACTGTTGTATCTGTCATCTCAGCTTAAACCTTTCCGCAGTCAAGCTTGTTTGTAATTAACACTTGTTGATAATATACACAAACATTGAGAAAAAGAGTGTTGAGTTGCTGTATTCACCCCCCCCCCCCCTCTACAGCTTAGAACAAAACGCTAGGGAAACCTTTTGGGACCTACATCTTGCATGGAGGATTCAACAATATCCATAGTGGCAGAGTCTGTAACCATGACATATTGAGCCAATTTCTTGATCTTAGCATGCAAGTCTAGCGATAAGCCTTGATGATTGTTTTGATAACTTGTTCAAGTCTATCATGAGTTATGTAAGGTGTTGCAGTTGCAATGTACTCTTCATGGTTAGAGGATTCCCCAGACTCAATGAGACCTGTGTATCACCACGACCACGAAGGCTTCCTGATGACACGTGAATGGAAAAGTCAAAATTATTGTCGGCGTGACGTAGGCTTTCTGTTCACACAACTTTTGTCACAATTGCTTGAACAGATGTGTGACTTGCTCTCAAGATTGGCACTGTTGAAGTCATAGCAGGATTTCCCTCTGTCATACCTGCCCGACTCGTTGGTGGTGCAGATCTAGAGGTTCTAGCATCGTCAAGCAGACATTACTGACTAGAAGCATAGGCCCCAAACTTAATTGTATGTGTCCGAAGAATAAAATGTTCAGCATTGGGCTCTATACTAGATGTGGTCAAAAAATGAGTCAAAAGCTAGGGTTGTTGCCTTTTTGATTCAATGTCACCAACCTATAAGTGAGGTGGTGATATCTTGTGTGCTAAATCCCCATGAGAAGTTGAAACTGGACCTTGTGGAGAGGGAACAGAGTGGTTGGGTGGGGTGTGTGTTCGACGTAATCAATAGTTTACGCCAGGCTTTTGTGGCATGGTAACCCTCACCATTTGTCTCACCTGCTCCACCCTCAAGTTCATCATTCATTCTTTGAGCAGCAAGGTCCTTTACTTGTTGTCGTTCTTGTAGGTTCTTGGAAAATATTACTCCTTGAGGCTTTCTTGCATCTAGAGTTGTTGACTGCGCAGCACTTTCTGGAAATGTACTCATTTTGACTCTCTAAATCTCGTTGCTCTCACTCGAACTCTCAACTTTCTCTCCATCAACTTCTTCATACCCTCCCTCACTAATCTCATCTCCTTCAATCTGGGTGTCATTCTAAGTTGATCCTATTGGTTCTAACGAGAATTTAGACAGATAATGTGTTCTCAAATACTCTCGCACTCGACGTTTCTTCATGTTTGCATAAGCAATCAGTATTGTAGCAATAGGAAAGACTTCGATGTCAAGATTATCAGGACGAAGCTTGACAGAGGAGACAGTGGGACACATATAGTAGTCGTCTTCCTTTCGGTCATCGATGTCTTCTAAATCATTAATGCAAGATTTTATCATCAACTGAAGCAATTATTGATAAGGAATGTAAGAGTTAGACTTTTCCTGGTTTTGAGAGCTCCAACTAATTCCTGAAAGAAGAAGCCAACATAGTTGAAATGTTTGTCAAAGACAAATGAGTGTGTGACACCCTTGCCACATTAACCACCAATTACAATTCACCCAGGATTAATCACCAACAAACAGATAACATAATGATCTGATAGCTTAATAATAGTGCGGAAGCATACAATACAAAATAAATTAATACAAATCTGACAAACACCCTACGGTGCTACATAGGTTACACGTCTAAGTCTACATATCCAAAAGTATTACATCATCCCCAAATTTTATTACAACATTGATTCCATAAAACAAATACCAAGATAAAACCGTAGAAGTCTTCAAATACTTTAACAAACGTCCTAGTTAGATGGTCCCGCAGCGGATTTCCCTTTTCCTGTAAAAAATCAACAACTAAAAGGTAAGCGAATGCTTAGTGAATACCAGATGATTTTCACACATTCTACAAATCTTTATGATGCCCCCAGAGTATCCGCGGTAACACATACCGTATACTCCACACGTATCCAAGATACGCAAACCTGAGCCGCAGCTCCTTCGAGCTGACACTCGGCATAAGAATAACCAACCATCTGAGGCAGACATTACATCGGGGATGACCTACTGTCTATCCTGACCACAGAGGTGTCAAACTCTTGGTCATATAGCACAGTAACATCAGAGTACAGATGCGACCACGCAGGTCCATCGAAAAGATGCACAACAAATGAACGGACATGCAACAATTATGAATGTGCATCAACATAAACGCATGTTAGTAGAATGCCAAACGAACATGAAACAACAGGCCTCAGCAGGCAATGCAAACATAAAGCAGATGCAGACATGTTAAAAATCAAAGGTACTCACTGTGGGTGCGTTATTAATCTTTAAGCAATATTATTTCTCCTCGGAATTTCAACCGGATCAACCAAGTACCCCACTGTGGGTTAAACAACACCACAAGGGACCTGTTTCATTTCCATAATGAAAACATATTATCATTATATGTTCTTTAACAATTACCATCAACTTGTATACAATAAAGTGCTACAACATTCGGAAACACCATCCGAAACTCATATTTTAAACCGTTATTCGAGGTGTTATTATTCCCAATTAACCCTCCATTATATGCCTTATCATAGTACAAAAGATATCTCAAAAGTTTGTTTATTTGACCATAAATTCGGATCCTTTTAAACCCATCCGAATCACCCCAAAAACTCATAGAACTCGCCGAGTAGGCTCATGGAACTCGCCGAGTTCCTGTCCGAATTTCGGACCCTTAGTTGAATTTCGGAACATCCGGATTGGGTTGACCCATCCGAGTTCGGGTTGACCCATCCGAATTCGGACCCTCCGAGTTCGGTTCTTAAATTTGACTTCGGTCCAATCCAAATTTCGGATCTTATCCGAATTCGGGTCCCAACCGAATTCGGATCCAACACTTATGAATTTTTGAAGATTTATTCAACTTGTTCTTGAGTACTCGCCGAGTTCACATGCAGGTTTTGCAGTTCACAGCTACAGGTTTTGCACTAAAATTTCCATAAATTCATTCCTAGCAACATGCAATCCATAATAATGCTATACTAACATATATTGAACGTTTCTACATCATTTTCTATATCATTTACAACCAATTTTGTCCAGATTTGACCAAAAATGAGTAAAAACTCAAGAACACCAAAAACTTCATAAAAATTCAGATTTTGTTACCTTTTTGGACGAATTGAGGTACGATTCTTGTTTCTGGAGCTTCAATGATGTTCAACTGATGATTCCCAACTAAATAAACATACATGCATCCACAATTTTTCAGATTTCAAATCCGAATTTCATTTCTTTATTCTTCAAAATAAAACCCCAAAGCTCAAAATTACGTTCTTACCTTAATTTCCACTTGAATCTGGTTTATAATCAGATTTGTTCCACGAATTTGGTTCCTCAAATTCGAATCTTAGCAGATTTAGAGAGAGATTGAGAGAGAATTCTTTAGTTGTAGAGAGAGAGAGGTATCATTCAAATGAAAGACCAATGGTCTTTTATTCCTTCATTCCGGCTATTGACACTTTCAGCCCCTCAACTTATCCGGTTCCATTAAATACTGATTTCATCATTATTTTCAACATCACCAATTTTTAAACAATCATACTTAATAACTAAAATTTAACATTCACAAACTCCTTAATTTCATAAAATATCAACCAACTTCCAAATATCCAGATACATAAACATTTTTAATAATTTAACTTAATACAGAAATTCATCTAATTATCCAATTACAATAAATTAAATCCGAGGATGTTACAGCATGGGCTCCACCACGCTCAACTTCGTCCTCGAAGTTACTCGGATCCAAAAAGTTGCGGATATTTCTTTAACATCTCAGACTTAGTCTCCCAAGTATGATTCGCTCCTTTGTGATGCTTCCAACGTACAAGCACCATCTCTATCTCCTTGCTTCTCAACTTCTTTACTTTCGTATCTAACACACACTCCGGCTCTTCAACATACCGGAGCCTTTCATCAATCTGCAGCTCAGTGTGATTGGCCCAATCCTCGTTTTCAGCAGTGAATGACTTCCTGAGATTTCCCACATGGAACACCGGGTGTATGCCCGACATTTCTTCCGGCAACTCTAAACGATACGATTGGTTTCCAACTTTTTCTACTATCTTAAATGGCCCAACAAATCTCGGAGCCAGCTTGCCTCTCTTCACGAAACGAGTAACACCCCTCATTGGTGATACTTTCAGATACACCCAATCATCTACCTCAAAGCTGATTGGTTTGTGCCTTCTATCGTAATAACTTTTCTGTCGATCTTGGGCCGCCTTCATATTCTGTCTTACCAATTGAATCTTTTCATTTGTTTCTTGCAATAATGCCGGCCCAGCAATCGGCGTTTCACCGGTTTCCCTCCAACATGTAGGAGTCCTACATCTTCTCCCATACAATGCCTCAAACGGCGCTTTCTTGATTGTCGCATGGTAACTGTTGTTATACGAAAATTCTATCAATGGTAAATGGTCATCCCAATTACCACCAAGGTCCAACACACACGACCGCATCATATCTTCAAGTGTCAGGATAGTCCTTTCACTTTGACCATCGGTTTGCGGACGGTAAGCCGTACTCATAGCAATCCTCGTTCCTAACCCTTCTTGTAATGCCGACCAGAAGTTTGAAGTAAATCGGCTGTCTCGATCTGATACTATGGACTTCGGTACTCCATGTCTAGCGACGATCTCATCCATGTAAATGTGAGCCAACTTCTCTAATGAATAGCTTTCCCGGATCGGTATAAAGTGTGCGGACTTAGTTAACCGATCCACTATGACCCAACCTGCATCGTGTTGACGCCTAGTTTTCGGCAACTTCGTGCCAAAGTCCATAGTGATATGCTCCCACTTCCATTCCGGGATGGGAAGCGGTTGCAAACTACCGTAAGGCTGCTGGTGTTCGGCTTTCACTAACCGACAAGTTCGGCATCTCTCCACGTACTGTCCGATATCTTTCTTTAATCCGGGCCACCAAAAATCTGCTTTAAGCTCGTTGTACATCTTTGTGCTCCCGGGATGTACAGAAAACTTAGACTGATGGGCTTCTTCTATTATCACATTTCTCATGCCTCCATACTTTGGCACCCAGAGTCTCCCATATATACCTTTCAAACCCGATTCACTTGTTTCCATATCCTTAATCTGTGCTCTTATATCTTCAGCACCAACATTCTCGTCTTTCAAGGCTTCCTCTTGAGCGGCCTTGACATCATCAATAATAGTGGAGGTCAGCATAGTAGACGTCAGCATATAACAACAATCCTTGGCATACGCTTTGCGACTCAAAGCATCGGCTACCACGTTAGCCTTTCCAGGATGGTAAAGGATTTCACAGTCATAATCCTTTATCAGCTCCATCGAACGTCTCTGTCTCATGTTAAGTTCTTTCTGGCTAAAAATGTATTTCAGGCTCTTATGATCCGTGTATAACTGACACTTAGTCCCATATAGATAGTGCCTCCACAATTTTAACGCAAACGTAACTGCAGTCAACTCCAAGTCATGAGTTGAATAATTCTTCTCGTGTTGCTTTAACTGTCTCGAAGCATAAGCAATAACCTTCCCTCGCTGCATAAGTACAGCGCCTAACCCCAGTCTTGAAGCATCAGTGTAAACTACAAAATCCTCATTGCCCTCCGGTAGAGCAAGTATCGGTGCTTCGCTAAGCGTTTTCTTCAAGATCTCAAATGCTTCTTGCTGCACGGTTTCCCAGACAAAAGGTGCATTCTTCTTTGTTAACATAGTTAAAGGGACTGCAATCTTTGAAAAATCCTTAATAAACCTCCGATAATAGCCCGCCAGCCCCAGAAAACTTCTGACTTCAGTAGCTGAACGAGGCGACTCCCAATTTCTTACCGCTTCTACTTTAGCTGGATCTACAGAAATTCCGGCCCCCGATATCACATGCCCTAAAAACTGAATCTGTTGTAGCCAAAACTCACATTTTGAGAAC
Organism: Centrapalus pauciflorus; assembly: GCA_020465985.1. Classification (NCBI taxonomy): domain Eukaryota; kingdom Viridiplantae; phylum Streptophyta; class Magnoliopsida; order Asterales; family Asteraceae; genus Centrapalus; species Centrapalus pauciflorus. Next base: position 33,046 of record JAANYP010001143.1, read on the forward strand.
TTGGCATACAACTTCTCTTTTCTTAGTAGTTCCAGCAATTCCCTTAAATGATCAGCATGTTCGGCCTCAGACTTTGAATACACCAGAATATCGTCGATGAACACAATCACCGACTTATCTAACATCGGTCTACAAACTCGGTTCATTAAATCCATAAAAACAGCCGGGGCATTGGTCAACCCAAAAGGCATGACCAGAAACTCGTAATGCCCGTAACGTGTCCTAAAAGCTGCTTAGGCACATCTTCCTCTCTAACTTTTAATTGATGATATCCCGACCTCAAGTCAATCTTAGAAAAGACACTCGCCCCATGTAATTGATCGAACAAATCGTCTATCCTCGGCAGCGGATACTTGTTCTTAACAGTCAGTTTATTCAACTCCCGATAATCAATGCACATTCGCATTGTACCATCCTTCTTTTTCACAAACAAAACAGGGGCTCCCCACGGCGATGAACTTGGTCGTATAAAGCCCTTGTCCAACAACTCCTGGAGTTGTGTCATCATCTCTTTCATCTCGGTTGGGGCAAGGCGATAAGGAGAACGAGCTACCAGTGCAGCTCCAGGGATCAGATCAATTCTAAATTCCACTTGTCTCTCAGGCGGCACGCCAGACAAGTCTTCCGGAAACACATCCGGGAATTGTGAAACAACAGGCACATCGGCCAACGTCTTCTTCTCAGCCTTGGCATCTATAGCATATGCCAGGTAGGCGTCACATCCCTTTGCAACAAGCTTTCGAGCTTTTGCAACAGTCAACAAACACAGATCCCCACTTCTCCTATCCCCATAAATACAGATCTCACGCCCCTCCGGAGTAGTTATCTTGATCATACGCTTCTTACACACTATATGAGCTTCATTCTCTATCAACCAATCCATCCCGATAATCACATCAAATTCACTGAACTCGATCGGAATCAAGTCCAAATTGAAGACTACATCTTCAATCACTAAAGTGCAGTTACGATAAGCATGATCTACTTTGACTAAGGTGTTGCTAGCAGTTTCAATATCTAGAACAGCAGATAGCTTAGACAAAGGCATGGCAAGTTGTTGTGCAAACATAGTAGATACAAACGATCTATTGGCACCCGAGTCAAATATTACTCTTGCAGGTAAAGAATTTACAATAAACATACCCGTGACCACCTCCGGGTTTTCCCTAGCCTCCTCTGCAGTGATTTGAAAGGCACGAGCCGGTGCCCTTTGTGACTGACCCCGACCTCGGTTAACTGAACCACCGCTTGAACCTCCTGAGGATCGTGTTGATGTTGGAGCAGCAATTGCTGGAGCATTCTTTCGACAATTCCGACTATAGTGCCCCCATACTCCACACTTATGGCAAGCATCAGATCTCCGTGGGCATTCATTTTGAAAGTGGCCCAACTCTCCGCAGCAAAAACACGCACGCCCGTTGGTGCACTTGCCGAAGTGTTCCAGATGACACTTGTTACAATACTGTGGCTCGATGTTGATAGAGTATGCACGAGCACGACCGGAAGAACTAGACTGTCGACGGTAAGATTGTTGTGGCGAGTACTGAGATGATCGTGAAGAACCAGAATAACCCCCTTCGCGTTGGCGTTTCGGTGGTGAAGGTTGAGTTGGATTAGCTGAAGCAGCAGCGGACCCCATCACGTATCCCGACATACCCAAGATCTGTTCCACATTCCTGGCGGCCTCCAGTAAACCAGCAAATGTGGGGTAGCGTACGTTGCTCATCACCCTTCGAATCTCCAAATCAAGACCAGCCTCAAACCTGGTCACTTTCCTCTCCTCGGTATCCACTTGATGAGGCGCGAACAAACTCAGCCTCGTAAACTCTACGGCATACTGGGACACAGACTTAGTCCCCTGAATCAGCGTCATAAATTTAGCCTCCAATCTTCGGCGCTCATCGGCCGGGCAATACTGCTGAGTGAAGATATCAGTAAACTCAGCCCATGTCATAACAGATAATCTTTCCAAGGTTAACGCATTCACCATCGAGTTCCACCACATTATTGCGTCTTTGGTGAACATGGCAGTAGCGAATCGGACCATATCCTTCTCAGCACAATCGCTGATTCGGAAAGTCCTTTCTGTAGCTGTTATCCAATCCAGTGCAGTAACAGCATCCCCCAACCCAGTAAATTCAACGGCTCCATTTCCCTTAAAGTCCTTGAAACGACAACCCCTGGGCTTATTAGATGACCCAGTGTTGTCATCTTGCTCATCATTATTTCCCTCTTTTTCCTTATTCCTTCTTTTCTCTTCTCTTCGCTTAGCTTCGGCCTCATCTCGAGCCCGAAATTGATCTTGTATCATCTCTCTTTGCTCAGCCATCATGGCTAGCATCATTTCTCTCGTCTCTTCAGGTGTCATTCCTCCTCCAGACATGTTCTGAAATATGAAACATATAACTTATTTAGTAACATGTCATTTATTTATAGACACCACCCAATTGTCCCGTATGATAGTCAATATTCTTACGATTACTAGATCGTAACCTATCTTAGTTCAGATTATTACTTAGAATCACTACATGTCAACACTTAATGTTTGAGACCAAGACCTCACGGACACTTGAATCTCAAACTACTGCTCTGATACCATACGCTGTGACACCCTTGCCACATTAACCACCAATTACAATTCACCCAGGATTAATCACCAACAAACAGATAACATAATGATCTGATAGCTTAATAATAGTGCGGAAGCATACAATACAAAATAAATTAATACAAATCTGACAAACACCCTACGGTGCTACATAGGTTACACGTCTAAGTCTACATATCCAAAAGTATTACATCATCCCCAAATTTTATTACAACATTGATTCCATAAAACAAATACCAAGATAAAACCGTAGAAGTCTTCAAATACTTTAACAAACGTCCTAGTTAGATGGTCCCGCAGCGGATTTCCCTTTTCCTGTAAAAATTCAACAACTAAAAGGTAAGCGAATGCTTAGTGAATACCAGATGATTTTCACACATTCTACAAATCTTTATGATGCCCCCAGAGTATCCGCGGTAACACATACCGTATACTCCACACGTATCCCAGATACGCAAACCTGAGCCGCAGCTCCTTCGAGCTGACACTCGGCATAAGAATAACCAACCATCTGAGGCAGACATTACATCGGGGATGAACTACTGTCTATCCTGACCACAGAGGTGTCAAACTCTTGGTCATATAGCACAGTAACATCAGAGTACAGATGCGACCACGCAGGTCCATCGAAAGGATGCACAACAAATGAACGGACATGCAACAAATATGAATGTGCATCAACATAAACGCATGTTAGTAGAATGCCAAACGAACATGAAACAACAGGCCTCAGCAGGCAATGCAAACATAAAGCAGATGCAGACATGTTAAAAATCAAAGGTACTCACTGTGGGTGCGTTATTAATCTTTAAGCAATATTATTTCTCCTCGGAATTTCAACCGGATCAACCAAGTACCCCACTGTGGGTTAAACAACACCACAAGGGACCTGTTTCATTTCCATAATGAAAACATATTATCATTATATGTTCTTTAACAATTTACCATCAACTTGTATAAATGAAAGTGCTACAACATTCGGAAACGTCATCCGAAACTCATATTTTAAACCGTTATTCGAGGTGTTATTATTCCCAATTAACCCTCAATTATATGCCTTATCATAGTACAAAAGATATCCCAAAAGTTTATTTATTTGACCATAAATTCGGATCCTTTTAAGCCCATCCGAATTACCCAAAAGCTTATAGAACTCGCCGAGTAGGCATAAGGAACTCGCCGAGTTCCTATCCGGATTTCGGATCATTGACTGAATTTCGGACTCATCCGGATTGGGTTGACCCATCCGAGTTCGGGTTGACCCATCCGAATTCGGACACCTCCGAGTTCGGTTCTTAAATTGATTTCGGTCCAATATAATTTCGGGTCTCATCCGAATTCGGATCTCAACCGAATTCGGATCCAACACTTATGAATTTTTGAAGATTTATTCAAACTGTTCTTGAGAACTCGCCGAGTTCCCCCTGAACTCGCCGAGTTCACATGCAGGTTTTGCAGTTCGCAGCTACGGGTTTTGCACTAAAATTTCCATAAATTCATTCCTAGCAACATGCAATCCATAATAATGCTATACTAACATATATTGAACGTTTCTACATCATTTTCTATATCATTTACAACCAATTTTGTCCAGATTTGACCAAAAATGAGTAAAAACTCAAGAACACCAAAAACTTCATAAAAATTCAGATTTTGTTACCTTTTTGGACGAATTGAGGTACGATTCTTGTTTCTGGAGCTTCAATGATGTTCAACTGATGATTCCCAACTAAATAAACATACATGCATCCACAATTTTTCAGATTTCAAATCCGAATTTCATTTCTTTATTCTTCAATATAAAACCCCAAAGCTCAAAATTACGTTCTTACCTTAATTTCCACTTGAATCTGGTTTATAATCAGATTTGTTCCACGAATTTCGTTCCTCAATTTGAATTTTCAGCAAGGATTTAGAGAGAGATGGAGAGAATTCTTTAGTTGTAGAGAGAGAGAGGTATCATTCAAATGAAAGACCAATGGTCTTTTATTCCTTAATTCCGGCTATTGACACTTTCAGCCCCTCAACTTATCCGGTTCCATTAAATACTGATTTCATCATTATTTTTAACATCACCAATTTTTAAACAATCATACTTAATAACTAAAATTTAACATTCACAAACTCCTTAATTTCATAAAATAACAACCAACTTCCAAATATCCAGATACATAAACATTTTTAATAATTTAACTTAATACAGAAATTCATCTAATTATCCAATTACAATAAATTAAATCCGAGGATGTTACAGCATGGGCTCCACCACGCTCAACTTCGTCCTCGAAGTTACTCGGATCCAAAAAGTTGCGGATATTTCTTTAACATCTCAGACTTAGGATCCCACGTATGATTTGCTCCTTTGTGATGCTTCCCACAGTCGTTTACCAGCACCCCTCTACGTTTATATACTTTTCTCCAATTCCTTGCACTTATTCGTGTCTACAAACACACACTCCGGCTCTCAACATACCCGGGAGGGGAAAGGGGCACCCCACTTTCATCAATTTGCAAGGTTAGTGTGATCTGCCCAAATCTCGTTTTCGGCAGTGAATGACTTTCCTGAGATTTTCCCACATGGAACACCGGATGTATGCCCGACATTTCTTCCGGCAACTCTAAACGATATGACTGGTTTCCAACTTTTTCTATTATCTTAAATGGCCCAACAAATCTCGGAGCCAGCTTGCCTCTCTTCACGAAGCGAGTAACACCCCTCATTGGTGATACTTTCAGATACACCCAATCATCTACCTCAAAGCTGATTGGTTTGTGCCTTCTATCGTAATAACTTTTCTGGCGATCCTGGGCCGCCTTCATATTCTGTCTTACCAATTGTATCTTCTCATTTGTCTCCTGCAATAATGCCGGCCCAGCAATCGGCGTTTCACCGGTTTCCCTCCAACATGTAGGAGTCCTACATCTTCTCCCATACAATGCCTCAAACGACGCTTTCTTGATTGTCGCATGGTAACTGTTGTTATACGAAAATTCTATCAATGGTAAATGGTCATCCCAATTACCACCAAGGTCCAACACACATGACCGCATCATATCTTCAAGTGTCAGGATAGTCCTTTCACTTTGACCATCGGTTTGCGGACGGTAAGCCGTACTCATAGCAATCCTCGTTCCTAACCCTTCTTGTAATGCCGACCAGAAGTTGGAAGTAAATCGGCTGTCTCGATCTGATACTATGGACTTCGGTACTCCATGTCTAGCGACGATCTCATCCATGTAAATGTGAGCCAACTTCTCTAATGAATAGCTTTCCCGGATCGGTATAAAGTGTGCGGACTTAGTTAACCGATCCACTATGACCCAAACTGCATCGTGTTGACGCCTAGTTTTCGGCAACTTCGTGACAAAGTCCATAGTGATATGCTCCCACTTCCATTCCGGGATGGGAAGCGGTTGCAAACTACCGTAAGGCTGCTGGTGTTCGGCTTTCACTAATCGACAAGTTCGGCATCTCTCCACGTACTGTCCGATATCTTTCTTTAATCCGGGCCACCAGAAGTCTGCTTTCAGCTCGTTGTACATCTTTGTGCTCCCGGGATGTACAGAAAACTTTGATTGGTGAGCTTCTTCGATTATCACATTTCTCATGCCTCCATACTTTGGTACCCAGATTCTTCCGTAAATTCCTTTCAAACCCGATTCACTAGTTTCCATATTCTTCATTTGCACCCTTATATCCTCATCTCCAATGTTCTCGTCTTTCAAGGCTTCCTCTTGAGCGGCCTTGACATCATCAATAATCGTGGATGTTAGCATCGTGGACGTCATCATGTAACAGCAATCCTTAGCATATGCTTTGCGACTCAAAGCATCGGCTACCACGTTAGCCTTTCCAGGATGGTAAAGGATCTCACAGTCATAATCCTTTATTAGTTCCATCGAACGTCTCTGTCTCATGTTAAGTTCTTTCTGGCTGAATATGTACTTCAGGCTCTTATGATCCTTGTATAACTGACATTTAGTTCCATAGAGGTAGTGTCTCCACAATTTTAATGCAAACGTAACTGCAGTCAACTCCAAGTCATGAGTGGAATAATTCTTCTCGTGTTGCTTTAACTGTCTCGAAGCATAAGCTATAACTTTTCCACGTTGCATCAATACCGCACCAAGTCCCAACCTCGAAGCATCCGTGTATACCACAAAATCTTCATTGCCCTCTGGTAGGGCAAGTAT
>JAANYP010001144.1:0-12431 GCA_020465985.1 Centrapalus pauciflorus
CTTTGTGTACTTGGTAAGCCTAACATGAAGTTTTATTTTTTACAGGTATTCAAATGGCATCTCCTGTGCAATCCCAAAATTCAAATTCCTCTGATGCTCAATCATCATCAAATCATACCCTCGTTTCTACCCCAGTCAGATCAACCTCTGTAGCCCGTTCTTCACAAACCCATATTATTCCTGATAATCAACTTGTCAAGCCAAAACATTGCCTTCCTTTCAGGGACAATAACCACCGTTTAGATCCCAAAGTTATAAAAGTAAGCCATCCGATCATTGTGGACATTCTAAAAGGCCATCCTCTTGGTTATCTGCTTCAGTATAAGCCGTCTATTCCACAAGTGTACTTACAAAAATTTTGGCATACTGTCAAATTTGTTCCTGCGGATGGTAATCACCATTTTAAAGTGACGATTGATCAATTCAAGACAAAGATCACTCTTGCAAGGCTACGTCACAATTTATTTCTTCCACGACGAATAGACACTGTGAACTTTCCAGAGTTAGCAGATTTTGAGGATTTTGTTTCTGATGAAGAGCTTGTTCATGATTTGATTTGTCTAGGCTACTCAAAGCCACTTCCGAAAAGCTCTAAATTTCACAGAAATGGTTTAAATGGCGAATGGTACACACTGTTTGGTATCATTAATCGTTGCATGGCTTCAAAGCATACTGGAATTGACCGATGCAGCATTCATTGCCTGAGGATATTTCATGGGATCGCCTTCAACAAACATTATGATTTTGCTCTGTGTATCTGGGAGGATCTAAAGGAGATAGTACTGGCTAAGACTACAAATAGAGCAAGGAAGTTTGTTCCACTTCAAAGGTTTATCCAGATTCTTATCCGAGGGATATTAAGGGCCAATGAAAATATTCCAAAGAGAGCCAATTCTCAGAGATGCCCAGACTACATCATGATGAGTTTACATGAAGTGCCAGACTCCCCGAATGCTAACATAATGCCAATTCCAGAGTCATTACTCAAATATGCAGATCAAGAAATTGAACATGTGAAATTGTACAGAATAGATCATGCTCCTATAGAGACTCAGGAACCGAGTTCTCTTAGCCAAGGAGCTTTAAGGATCGAGGAACCTCAGCAAGGGGCTGAAGTTCAGGTTGCCCAGTCTGTGAGTGAGGGAGTAGGAAGTGTGAGGGGTGGTGAGGAAGAAGCAGAAAAGTCAGATTCTGAGAGGACATTATCTGATATTCAAGAAGAAGAGGGAGAAGGAGCTGATGATGATGATCATGATGATGATGATGGAGGTGATCATCATGAGGGAGGAGGTTTGATGATTGATATAGTACAGATAGCTGAACAGAGTGTGAGGGAGGTCCTAAGCCCAGAAAGCCGGGAAATAGCTACATCTACTGTTAGCTCTCCTATGAGAGTTAGCATTGAACAAGTCAGTATCCCACTGACGACTGCACACCTTCCTATCCACTCAATCTCCTCTCAACAGGAGATTGTTTCATTTGAACACCGGGAAGAAACACACGATCTATCCGAAAGTCACTTGGACTTGATGGATATTGAAACAAGTGCACAACTGCCCGTGTGTACGACTTCATTTGAATCACAAAGTCTAGATCCTATACAAGTTAGGACACTTGAGTCAACTTCATTCGTTGAAGTAAGTGTGGCTGAACTTAGTGTTCCCACCGGAACACCCTTAGTAACGGAAGCATTTGTTGCTCCGTCACTTGAAGAGGGTGGAAGTCCAGTCAGAGAAACGCCAATACCAACTCTGAGCACTGGCCACACAGAAGTTCTTTTTACAAGTTCGACTGTTGTGTCAACTGGAAGTCTACGTGACCCAGTAGTGAGTTTATCCCCTTTTGTTACAGAGTCAACCTTGACAAGTGCACTGAATGCAGCTGTGTCTGGTGTCAATTTGCATGTTTCTAATCAGTTAGCGGAAGTAATGGCTCAAATGACAAATATTCAGAAATTTTTAAAGGGAAAAGATGTTGCAGAGGAGTCTGTCAAGCAAACTGACTCAAAGCAACCTATAGAAGAGTTGAAGGAAGAGTTAAAGGATTTTGTTTTTGATCAATTTGATGAGATGCGAGAACGTATGATCAGCCTGGAAAATACTGTGGTAACTGCGTTGGGTAATCTTTCAGAACGAGTAGCTGCAGTGGAAGAGACCTGCAAGGCTCAAGCTTCCTCAACAAAGAGGAAACATGATGAGCATGACGAAGACTCCGATGATGCTCCTCATGAGGGGAAGAAGAGGAGAAAGCTTGATCAACCGATTTTAATGCTGACATATCCAGAGAAGGAGCCAGAAACTCAAGGGAAAGAAGCCGGAGGATCCAAATAGTCAGCTGGTGAACAGAGAGAGCTGGGATTGATTCTTTATGAAGATGTTCCAGTTCCTTTGAACACTCAGTCCGATATTTATCAGTTTATTGAGTATATTGATTCAGAGGAAGACGTTCAAGAGAAAGATAAAGAGCTAAGTATTCAAGAGACAGGAGAAGAAAAAGAGCAGTATATTGAAGTGTCTGAAGATGATGACATAATTACTTTGACTGATGTAGATTTTAGAGCTGAAAGAATTGAGGAAGAGGAAGTACTAGTTGAGGAAATTATGAAGGATGTTGAATCAACACCAACGGTTGAAAAGCCTGAGGTTGTTGTACAAGTTAAAGAAGAGTTTGAAGAATTTCATGTTGAGAGCAGTATGGCTCAAGAAAAGGTTGTGTTGAATGAAGTTGAAGTTATGGATAGATTTTTCAACGAGTATGTGCTAGCTGATGAATCTGAGAAACAACACAGACTTAGATTTCAAGCACAACAAGTGGTACAGAGGGAAATTCAAGATATGCTAACTTTGTTGAATCAGGATGAGATAAGTAAGAAGAAGATGAAAAAGTTTGAACTTCCAGAGAACAGATCTGCTAAATTTATCAGAAAAAGGAACAAGATGCCGTATATTGAAGATATTCTGGAGAAACGGATCTTTTGCAAAAAGCAAGCTCCTTGTTCATTCCACAAGTTATTTAAAGTACTAGAGCCTAACATGCCCAATCTGGTTAACTATGCCAGCTTTCTGAGAAACAAAACACAGGAGGTTGAGAAGGTTAAAAGTGAATTCAGAATTGTTGACCTTGTGAAGATTGAAAAAGAAAGATTTGTTAAGGTTTTCTATCCGAAATTCACAGTCACAAGATCAGATGGAAACACTTATGTATTCACAGAAGCTGACATGTTCAACATGCACTTAGTCGATATTGAAGATCTTTTTGACGAACTGTGCAGGAATAAAAGGAATGAATATTGTAGATTTGCGCTGAAGACATTGTTTCATTTCATGCATACCAAACTGGTATTAATGTCAGTGCAAGATCTACAGATTGGAGTTGAGAGAGGCATGAGGAAGATAAACATGACTGCACCTCACAGAGATATTAAATTTGCTGGTGAGCTTAAAGAGTTTCAAGTTATAATGGTGAAGCATCCAGCTGTCATGTACAAAGATAGAAATAAAAGATTGAGAGCTATGAGAAGTGTTGAATTGAACAAGTTTTCTGATGGAACGTTGATTAAGGTGTTGAATGGTCTGAAAGGCAAGCTGGCAGCTGATCAAAAGAGGAAGACAAAGAAAGGAGCTTTATCAGTTAACGATCGAAAACTCATGGTCGAGTTTATTTCTAAAATTGAATGGAGGCTGTCAGATCGGAAAAGTATTAGAAGATTTGAACAGAAGTTGGGCTTGTCAACTTGAAGACTTTGTAACTTTCATCAAAGGGGGAGATTGTTGGAATATGTTTTAGTTGATGAAATATCAAAGTCTAGGGACTTAATGTGTAATTTCCTTATAGTTTGTAATTTTGTATAAATAGTCATGTTGACTTTAAGAATCGGTCAGATTTTGTCAGAATATCGTTTTGGTACGCATTCAATTCTGGGAACAACAGCTCAGTACGAAGAAGAATATTTCAGTTCATCATTGTGTAATCATCAAGAGTATCAATCGAATCATTTGGTTAGTATTGATTAAATTCTGTGTTCTTATTAATTGCATCTAGTTGATTGAATTGGTAGAAACTACTTTTCACAAACTTGTTACACAAATATACAATGTAATTTACCTGGTCATCTATTGATTAATTGTACATCACTAATAAATCTGGATTGACACATCTATGCATCCAAAAATTCATGTCACCACATTTAATTCATTAATAAAATAAGGGTTACACCATAAAACTGTCATTTGTTGTCCTTCATGTCACCACTTATATTCTTTATGGGTTAAAGTTGTCAATCGTTGAAAGTTGAATTAAATCATCATAGGTTCTTTTTTAAAGCATAAAAGTGATGTTTTTGTTACTTTTAGAGATTGGAAAGTGCAGGTTGAATAACAATCAGGTTTGGAGGTAAAGTATCTTTGTACGAATAATGGACTTGAGTTTTGTTCTAAAGAGTTTAATGCCTATCGCCGAAAGGAATGCATCACTCTACATCGCACGGTGGTCCATACACCTCAACAAAATGGTGTAGCCGAAAGAGGGAATCGCACTATTATGGAGAAGGTCCGGTGTATGCTTTCAAACTCCAAATTGACAAAGTTCTTTTGGACGAGGCTGCTTCAACTGCTTGTTATGTTATCAACCGTTCACCATCAGGTACAATTGAGAAGAAGACTCCTCTTGATTTATGGTCTGGAAAAGCTATTGATTGTACTGATTTAAAACCATTTGGGTGTCCAGCGTATGCACGAGTTGACAATGAGAAATTAGAGCCGAGAGCAATTAAATGTGCTTTTTATTTAATCTTAGTTTTAGTTCGTTTCAAGAATTCATACACATTAAATGTTCAAAACTATTTTCATGTTTTTTAAGTCGCGCACTAAGATGTTTCCAATTAATAAATTCTTCATTTGATAAAGAACCTTTTGAATAAGAATGCTTAGTTTACAACAAAAACAATTCACTTTATCTACATGTTTTGAGTAAACTAACCATTTTCGATCACTTGTTTCTCCATTACTCAATCTTCTAGTATAGTAATTGTAATAAAAATGTCTAGATAATTTATCCTTTGGATAAACAAGATTTAGTTCTCTTATAGGTTCTTTTTCAACTAAAATATCTCTTAACTTGTTATCTAAACTACCCCATAATCTAGGATCAAAAATATCTTTTGTGTTGTCACTTTTATTCAAATTAATAACATTTTCATCCAAATTAGAATCATTTTCATTCAAATTAGCATTGTTCTCATTTAAGTTAACTTCATTCTCATTCAAATTAGCAAAATTCTCATTTAAGTTAACTTCATTCTCATTCAAATTAGGATAATTCCATTCAAGTTGACTTCATTTTCATTCAAATTAGCATCATTTGCATCACATTCATCTTCATTCGAATTGACTTTATTTTCATTCAAGTTGGCATTGTTTTCATTCAAATTATCATAACATTCATCCAAATTGACTTCGTTCTCATTTAGATTAGAAACATTCTCATTCACATTTTTATTCAAATTAGCATCATTAGCTTCACTTTCATTCACATTAGAAGAACTAGTTTTAAGAAATTTACAAATAGCCCCTTTTGAGATTGTATAAAGTTTTCATTCTCTTTTCTCTTTTTCCTTTTTTGACTTTCGGATAAATTTTTTTTGGATAAGATTATATAAAAATAAAGAACAAAGTATTGTAATCAAACAACTACTACTTAGCAATTAACAAAGAATTCTTGGCAACTAGACAAGTAATACTTAGCAATTAGCAAAGTGCAATCAAAATTCAAACAACTAATTAACTAAAAAAGCATTAAAGGAAAGAAAACACCTTAAGTCGAACTTGGAATCATATGAAAACACTTCTGCTCTTTGAATTCTGAAATATGAATTCTGGTACAATTAACCAAAAAAAAAAGATAAGTAAGTGAACCAAATTCAAAATAATTCAATAAAACAATACAATTAAATATTATATCAAATGAAATCAAATGAAACATTGAAACAATACATATTGGCCTCACAGAGTTACAGCTCTAATTCCTCATTTCCTCTAAATCACGGCTCCTCTGTTCTGTTTCAGTGTTTCATGGAATCATGGCCTATTGGCCTCACAGCCCTAAATAACAGATTCACGGCTTCTGGATCAAATATTCAATACGAAATTTTTTAAGAGTTCACAAATGACAATAGACTAACTGAGAGTTCACAAATCACAATATAGGTGTCGATTGAGGTAAAAGAAATCAAGAATCAGTCAATCAGTCATGAGATAAAAGAATCAGTCTTGAGAATTTGAGGATTGAGATACGAACGGCTAGACGAATAATTAGGGTTACCTTTGGAGTTGGAACCGTAATCGACATCTCATCATTAGTTGTCGTTGATTTCTCATCAATCAAGGATTGTCTCCTTGATTTTCGGTTTCTGGATTCTGCAAATCGCTCTACCTCTCCGACTCCCTCGCGAAATATCGATTTGGCTACCGTACGTACATCCCCAGCGTATCTGCTTCTATTCTCTTCCTGGAATTTGGGCTTATGGGCTTAGGCTAGATATATAACACATAAATGTTTTGGGCCCCTTGTTATGTATGGACCCTTGGCGGTGGCCCAGCCCTACCAGGCCCAGGGCAGGCCCTGTGTAATGATCTTGTTTCCACTTGTCGCTAATCCGATTTTTCATTAATGACCAAACATCTAAAGATTGATTTGCATTTTGTACATGACATGGTATTGATTTGCATTTTGTACATGATATGGTTCTTTCTCAGACATTATGCGTTTGTTATGTTTTGATCGAAGATCAGCTAGTTGATGTGCTCACTAAAGGTCTTGTTGTTTCTCGCTTTTCTTTTTTATGTTCCTAGCTTTGCATGGCTTCTCGAACTCATCTTGTTAGAGGGTGTTACAATGTTAGTTTCTATAGCTAGAAAGTTATTTTCAAATTTGTTGAGTATGTGGCAGTTTTCTAGAGTTGCATGACTCTCATATCATCGATATATAGGAGAGTTTCTTTCTTCTTTCATGTATGCATAAATATAATAGAAACATTATAGATTTTTCCTCTCCTTTGTTCGGTTTAAAACTTACAAATATATATACATATAGATATAGAGACTAGGGGGGTATACAAGTTGCCAAAAGGATGTTTTAAGGGAAAAAATAGTAAATAAATATAAATAAAGTACGGTCGCTGTGGACCTGTGGTTTATAGTAAACTTTAGGTTTCGTCACTAACTTTGTAAAATTAAACCGGTAGTCCATTTTTATAACCTTCTCACACTTTCAGTCTATAAGCAACTCAATTTTTTAAAAATACCGTTTTTTGTCTTACAAATGAATTTCACATATGACCACTAATCAGTCAGTTTAGTTTTTGCTTTATATTTAATTATTTATTTATTGATAATTGCTTAATATAATAAGTAACATTTTTAATTATTACTTATAAGAATTTAATACATTTTATTGATGTATTTATCTACATATTAATAAGTTTCATCGTTGTTAATAATAATATTATTATTATTGTTATTATTATTATAACTTATTAGTTTGAAATATATATTTAATTAATTCTACATTCATTCTTTTGATGAAATAGTTATTTGGTTTATTAATTTTTATTTTATAAAAAAGTTTATCTATCTATATATTTAATTAATCTACCCTTCTTATTTTCGTATATTAATTTTGAGATGCTATTCATATTGTTCTTGAAATTTTAAACATGTAAAATGTGTTTCATTTATATATTTTAAAAATCATCCGCTCTTATCTCATAAGCTTTTATTAGTAAACTATTATAAATTCTACATACAAACATTGTTAGTACATTTATATTATTTTCATTAAGCTTTAACAAGCTTGTAATTTTTTTAGCATTCTAAATTTTTTATATGAGCATATTATATCATTTTTTCTAATATTTTATAAAATATCAGTTTAATTATTAAACATTTACCTTTTTTTTCTCTTCTTTTCTATTTTTATTTCATAAATAAAGAAAATATTAAAAACTTCATAAATTATTTCTAAAAATCCTTTGATAATTTTAAATAAGAATTTAAATTTAATGGCATATGTTTTTTTTTTTAATATTAAAAATAATGATTTATTTTGTACTATTAAAATAATGTCATAAAACAATGTATTTTTAGATCTTATCTAAAATTATCAACAACTTTTTAGAAATAATTTAAAAGTTTTTTACATTATTGTTTGTAACACCCACAATTCTCACACAAATGTCACGTCAATACAATACACAGGTGGCAATATCGCAAGCATCTAACAAGTACACATGTCACAGGATTAGCGGAAAACACTGTTAATTAAAACTTTAACACAAGAGTCATACATCATCTCACAAACTGACACTGGCACATATACACAACTGAATAACTGATAGTCTACTGATAGCTAACACAATGCTGATCAAGACAAAATACAGATAACAGTTCTGAAGTTCAGTATCAAAATACAGTCAGCATACACGACTCTAAACTGCTCCGATCTCTATTTCGGCTGTTGTGGCTGTAACTGTGGCCCCACGGTATGACTGCCTGACACACAGAAGACTCGAAAACATAAGCTGGACAGCTCGTGAGTACGCGAGGGTTAGACACTGCAGGTAAGCACATAAAACATACACAACACACATATCTCGTCACATATATGCAACTCGATGCATAACACGTATCTCTGCTCAAAAGGGGACCACGTTCCCCAGCTAACAGGCCGCACACAGCAGCGGTTAGCTATTCAATAGGCACAGGAGCGACCTGGCATATCACTGCCGTATATATACAGCTTCATATCTCGTGACTGGTTAGGGACAGTCAGCCTGCGCGATCACATATCGCGGACACCTGCAATACAAACACATATAGCACGTATAGGGTAGAATGAATCATACCTGCGCACTATGCTCAGTCTCATACACGATATATCACAACACATATGACTCATAAAAGTTTACGCGCGCTTTGTAAAAGACTCGAGTACTCACCGACTACCCGAAACTTGATTCGAAACCCGGAACTCTCAATGCGGCTCGGCACGCGATCGGCTAGCACCTGTACACATCACGGGTCTCACACATTATCACAAACTCGATAGCTACGCAATTCAATCAAACATAACTATTACAATCAATATAAACCCGAAACACATTCCCGAACAGATAATCGATTCCCGAAACTCTTTTACGGAATTCCTATCGAGACTCAAAACCCCAAACAATTCAATTCAACAATATCCCGAAGGAACTCGGCCAATTAACGACCTACAACTCCCTTATAAAGACCAAACCGAATTTCTCTTGCAAACTGGTTTCCGCGCCGCGCCCCCCTGCTGTCGCGCCGCGCCTCAGGCCTTCTGCGCGTCGCGCCGCGGCCCCCTGCGCGTCGCGCCGCGACCAGCTGCCTGATCTCAGCTCTGCTCTTCGAACTCCATAGCTGCACCAAGGGATTTAATCCCTCCTAACCCGATTTTCAGCAACAAAATACACAAGACTCATATGTAAACACCCCATATACTACAGGAACAAATTCCTCAACATATCACATGTATACCTCAAGGTTTAGCTATCAAAATCAAGAATTCATACCTTTGAAAACTCAAGAACACAAAGGTGGGTGAAGAAGATCAATTTCAGCAACCAATTTCCTGGTTTTGGGCTTCCTTCTTTGCTGGAGTCTCCACACCAATACACACACTCACACCTTTAGGGTAATTCTTTTCTCAAAATGGATAAGGAAGGGGAAAACAAAGACTCCACACATATATACGTCTTTATCCACATCCGGTTCCGAACCCATTAACCCGGACCCGATATCACTTTTTCATCATTAATATCAAATTGACCCATTTAACTCCACGAACTCAAGGAGATAATTAATCCGCTAATTAATAGCTCGGAGACACGTATCACTCAATCTTGACACATTAAATCCACGAAACGGAATTTAATTAACACGCAATAATTATTAAATAAATGAGCCAATAAATTAAATCCACGTACCAGGCTCAATTTCGGGATGTTACATTGTTTATGAATAAAAATGAAAAAGAAGAGAAAAAAAATTTAAAAAAAGGATCTGTATTTAATAATTGAACTAGTATTTATATTTTTGAAACATTAGAAAAATGATATGCTACATTCATAAAAATTTTAAAAATGCTAAAAAGATTACAAGCTTTTTAATGTTTATTAGAAATGATACAATTTTACTAACCTCTTTGATATGTAGAATATACAATAGTCTACTAACAAAAACCTATAAAATAAGAATGAATGATTTTTATTCATAAATGAGTATACATATTTTACATGTTTATAATTTCAAAAACAACATAAATAACACTTAAAATTAATATATGTAAAAACAATGATAAATTAGTTAAATATATAGATTGAAACACCCATACAACTAATACGAGTATTTCGATACCATTATACGTTAATTTATACAGAGTACTTGCGGAAATACGATCAAATTAAAACTTTTGCAATACATTAATAATCATCAACGTGATTCCAAACACTTTGCATAAGACACAACAGAGTGTCGGAAATCACGGAGCAATGTAACTGGGGTTACAAGATTAAGTTATCAATTTAGTTACAAACGAATTAATAAACATCAACTAATTCGTATACGTCCAAAAATGGAAGTCTGCTACTCCCACCCCAATCATCCACAAAATATTGAGCTCCTATCCGAGCTCCAAACGATGCCTAACAACTTGGGTCAGCCGGGCCTTTGCCCTTAACAGATCCTGAAAGGGAATAACAACTAACGGGTAAACAACAAAGTTGTTTAGTGAGATTCTAGATTAAAGTATCATGCGATATATGAATGATGCCATGCAATGCCATGAATTCAACTATCAATTTTAGGAGGCCAACCAATGGCTAACAAGCTACCACATTGCGGTTACCATACACAAGCTTACCGAACAATGGGTTTACAATTTACTGCTCGATTACCTCAGACACAGGCTTATCGATATGCAGTTTACAGTGATGTCATACGATTACCACACACAGGCTTACCGTTTTACAGGCAATAATGGTTACCACACACAGGCTTACCATTAACATTCCGCTAGGTTACCACACTCAGGCTTACCGTCTCGGCAGAGAGGTCAAATGAATGATCAACGACTATCAACCGAGTGATATTATGATAACAATAATATATGAGATGGCAAAGCATGAAAGTGACAACAATAATACGAAAGCAGTAACATACAATTCATGATATGCATGCAAATACGTTAATACTAGAACTCACAGTGATGCACAGTACGCTCTCGGCCTCAAAACCGAGTTATATTCGTCAAAGTATGAGTGATAGCCTTCACGTGACTTAACCCGTCAAAACCCCTACAGGTAGGTTCATAATATAATATTTATAAGTCTCACCGCTTACAATTTCTCAACTTTGATCCGGACATATTAGTCGTAAGACCTAATTAATTTTCGGCATCGACCTACATAATTACTTTGGCCTAATTATCCTTCATAATTGGTGACATAAGCTATTATGGCAAAAGATCCCGAGGACTAATTAAAATTACAATTGTGAAATGTAGTTTCTACCAATTCAATCAACTAGATGCAATTAATAAGAACAGTAAAAGTAATCAATACTAACCGAATGATTTGATTAAAGATCTTGATGATTACAAAAATGATGAACTGAATATTCTTCTTCGTACAATGCTGCTCTCTAAAATTAATGCGTACCAAAAGTGACTTCTAACAGATCTCTCTCAATCTAGAAAGTCAAAATGACTATTTATACAAAATTACAAACTATAAGGAAATTACACATTAAGTCCCTAGACTTTGGTATTTCATCAACTAAAACATATTCCAACAATCTCCCCCTTTGATGAAAGTAGCAAAGTCTTCAAGTTGACAAGCCCAGCTTCTGTTCAAATCTTCTAATACTTTTCCGATCTGACAGCCTCCATTCAATTTTAGAAATAAATTCGACCATGAGTTTTCGATCGTTAACTGATAAAGCTCCTTTCTTTGTCTTCCTCTTTTGATCTGCTGCCAGCTTGCCTTTCAGACCATTCATCACTTTAATCAACGTTCCATCAGAAAACTTATTCAGTTCAACACTTCTCATAGCTCTCAATCTTTTACTTCTATCTTTGTACATGACAGCTGGATGCTTCACCATTATAACTTGAAACTCTTTAAGTTCACCAGCAAATTTAATATCTCTGTGAGGTGCAGTCATGTTTATCTTCCTCATGCCTCTCTCAACTCCAATCTGTAGATCTTGCACTGACATTAATACCAGTTTGGTATGCATAAAATGAAACAATGTCTTCAGTGCAAATCTACAATGTTCATTCCTTTTATTCCTGCACAATTCGTCAAAAAGATCTTCAATATCGACCAAGTGCATGTTGAACATGTCAGCTTC